>JAFFSR010000302.1:3875000-4475000 GCA_017163975.1 Anastatus disparis
ATCAGCTCGTCGCTGCGCGTCTCTCTTTATCTCTCTCTTACCTGATCGAGAGATGCGATGCCGCTAGCGCGGTTCTACTTACTTTTATGAGGTTTAACTCAACTAGTTAAACCTATTTAATGCTTTATATTAAAAATATATATCTTGCACTTTGATGAAAACAAGGACCGCGGAGGCGTCGGGGTAAGCAACAGGTATAGGCTTTATATATAATATTCACTTGCAATAGATAAAATCAAGACTTTACATTTAATATAAGTTTATTAAGAGTAATAAAAAAAAATACAAAATCAAGAATTGAAACGTGAATGATTAAATAAAAATAATTAACTTATATAATAATATTTTAATTACAATAAAAAAATATTCTCTGGAAAGAGCTAGCAATAGGGGAGGACACGACGCGAACTAAAATGTATCGTACGCTCGAACGCACGCTCATTCTTTCAACACCAGAAGTTTCTTTGAGGCAAGAAACTTCCGGTTAACAAAATCTTACAAACAACTTACAATATCGCGTAGAGTCCTCTTATCCCGTGTAGCAAGAATCAACCGGCGTTGGCCAACGAAGACAACATATGCCGCGCCTGATCGCGGTGACTCGTAATCCAGTCCAACAGAAAAACGATCTCCAGGTCGCTGCGACTCGTCGAAGACGGCCAATATGAATTAAATACAGAGTGAGGATGACACCCGTGTCTCTTTAGAGCAGCGATCTCCTTTTCCCTTTTTTTGCACAAAAATATGTACGGCACTACAACAGCGAATTAATCAAATTAAAATTCGAATAAAGCCGAGAGATCAGACTAAGGTCCGCGCTTGTAGGCCGTTAAATCAAGTCTGCCCCACCGCGGCTTCTCTTCACTCTCGTGCGCGTCGATTGAAGCCTTACCATACCAGTATATGACGGCGCTCGTGACAGCACACCGAGCTAATTTATTTACAACAGCGCGCGAAATTCGAACACGGTAGAATACCGTGACAAACCATAGTATTAAAAAAGCCAGTAGACATTTTAGTAGTTAATTTGGCTTGTCTATTACATGCATTTTGTGTTTTTATAAAAAGTGACAACTTTATTGCTTTAACATAGAAAGCGCCGTAGCGATCACACTCTTCACATTTGTTCACTACATACAGAAGAAGTAAGTATTAAAACCTCCAATTTTTCATGTTGGACAATTTTCTACGATGTCTGGAATTAAAGTTATTGTTATTTAAGAGCATGTAAAGTACCGACATTACAGTTTTCTAAATTTTTTATTCTTAAGAGCAGGTTGTATATCTCTATCCTTTTCTTATTAAAAAATTAATTTTTCTGCGAAACCTAATGATTGTAGCAAAAAGTAAGAAGAAAGCCCCATCTCCTATAATAATAAGCAATATTTTCTTTTATGAGGAAAAATTATTTTTATCGCTTCATTTTTAAGAAAACTTTGAAAAACTGAATTGTTTATCCTAACCTCTAGTTCTTAAGTTTTTCAAGGTTTTCTTCAAAACGAATCGATAAAAATAATTTTCTCGCACTCAGAGCGCAAAATACTATTTTGACCAGCTGTTGTGAGGGAGCAAAATACCTCTTTGCCTCCCTAGGGAGCAAAATGAATTCGAACTTTTAACAGGCTCGATAATGTAACCCGATATTTTTATACATCAGTCAGTGTGTATAACTCGATGCTTTTTATACATCAGTTAAGTGCTTCACTTAGAATGGTCAATTCTGCGAATTGTAAATTCTCCGAATTACAAGTCAGGGGTGAACAAATTCCTCGAAAAAGTTCACATATATCAGTAGCAACTTTCAGTCTATTTAGCATTGATTTTTTCGAGTATTATTTATGTAATATTTAATCTTGCACGTTGCATCGAAGACATTTTCATATCCTTATAATATCAGCCAAGTATTCAACGCCGAATCGTAAATTCTTGGAATTACAAGTTAGCAATGGACGATTTCCCGACGAAAAATGTTAAATTTGAATAAATCAAAATTTAATTTAATTTTTAATGTATTATAAGAAAAATATATATATAGTATTGAAATAAAACGAAAAATTTTATCCCATAAAAATATAATTTATTTTCATAGAATTTTAATTTAAGAGCAGGCCGGATTCGCTGTCCTTGTCTAACTGAGATTTTTGTTATTTACTCAAGTATTAAACGGTGAATCTGCAAATTAAAAGCTGAGCGCAATAGATATTATTATTACAAATATTTATGCACAAGAAGAGAAAAAATCTATCGCTTTGTTTTTGAGAAAATAAGTAAGTAACGCGAAAATATTAGAAACATAAACTTTCACTTTGGCGTTACTTACTTTTCTCAAAAACAAATCGGTAGATTTTTTTTTTCTTGTGCATAGATGTTCATAATAATAATATCTATTGCGCTCAACTTTTAATTTGAAGATACACCGATTAATACTTGAGTAAATAACAAACAACTCAATTGTTACTCGGTCAATATCAGGTTCTACTCTGGCCTGCCGTTAATGGTTTTATTAATTTTATTTTTATATTAGTAATATTATTTATTTTTTTGGAGGCGGGGGGGCGCTGCCCCCCCGAACCCCCCCGGCAGGGGCTTCGCCCCCTGCACCCCGACCGGGGCTCCGCCCTGGACCCCGTCCTGCGCCCCGACCTCGACTACCTCTTACGATCTTGATAGCCTTCGAACAAGATTGTACATGCTATCACAGACGCAAGTTTGTCATTCTTAGAATTTTGCGCACTTGTTAGAAAAATAATATTTTTGATGCTCTTCGCGTGAGAAAATAGTATGCGCAACGCGGGAGCATATAGGTGTTTGTCGACTCGTGCGATTTGTCGCTCTCGCTACGCTCGAGCGACAAACTCGCACTCGTCGGCAAACACCTATTTTGCTCCCTTGTTGCACAATGTACTATTTCCTCATCAAAGAAAATGTTGCTTTTCATGATACAAGATGGGGCTATCTCCTTATTTTTTGCTACAACTATTAGTTTTTGTAAAAAAATCAATTCTTTGATTAGAAAAGGACAGATATACTCGACCTCCTCTTAGAAAAAATTTTTTTGATAATGTCTCTATATTACAGGCTTCTATTTTAATTAATGAAAAGCGTAATATAGAGGTATTTCGGAAAATTTGTTAAAAAAATTGAAAATTCGGAAAACTGCAATGTCGGTTACTATGTATTAAACATGTACCGTATTGCATCACCATAAACATTGTAATTTTTTCAGGTACTTAAATGAAAAACAATTAAATTGGCAAATTATAAGGCAAATCAATTGTAATAATAATTTAAAATTCAATAGCTTATCGTATGGAGTATTCTGATACGATTTGAAAAAGTGCTTTTTACTGCTTTTAAAATATGGTGTTGTATTCCTAAAAATGCAGCATTGCAAAATTTCAGCGTTGTAGATGATCTAGAAACCAAGATGTAGATTTTTATGTTAAAATATTTTTAGGTACTAAAGTGGAAAACAGTTAAATTGGTAATTTATAAGGCAAATTGAATTTAATATTTTAAATTCAATTTGCCTATGGAGCATTCTCATATGCACTTGTTAAAAATATATACGTGAATTATCGACGTAAATTATTTACGTAAACGTAATTTACGTAAGTTTTGATGAATGTGTTTTTTATAATATATCATTAATGTCTACGTTATGTCAGAAAATTCTTATTTTAACCTTAAACTAAAATAATTTATATTTTTTAAATAGTTATTAATAGTCCAGTAGAATTAGTCGAAATGCATAATGTAATTAGTAACAGGTGCAGACCACCAAAATGGCTTTGTTGGATGATTAGAAATGAAACTCTTGAGAGACCCTAAAAATTTGATCCGTTAGGAATTTGTAAACAATGATTCACGGTACAAAATTCGTAAAAATCACTGTTTTTTGAGGTAACTTGAAATCGTTTGCGATTTAGTATATGAAAATTATACTATTTGTAGGTATTTCAAAGACGATTAAGGAGATGTAAAAAGGACACTACACCTGTACTTATAGATATTAGCTTCCTTTTCATTTTATTGCTGAATTTCCAAAAAAGAAATGCATTAGCTTGTAGTATATGCCATAATGATTATTTAGATAAATTTTCAAATAAATTCATTCATTAGCTTTTAAGATATTTGGATTCCTGTACAAAATTGAAAAATTTTAATAAATAATTTTGGAACCCAAAATTCTCAATAACTAATGACTGAATTTATTTAAAAATTTAACCGAATAATCTTCATGGTACATAATACAAGCTAATGCATTTTTTTATTGAAAATTTTGCAATAAAATGTAAAGATAGTGAATATTTATGAGTACAGGTGTAGTGTCCATTTTAAATCCCCTTAATTTGAGACGTCATTGATGAAAATCGGTTGATAAATTTTATAAATAATGATAAACAAAAATCGAAAATCGCGATATTTTAAAATATTTGTCATTTGATAAAAAAAGGATGTACATGTTTGTAATACAACAAAAATGAGCCTCTTATTATCCTTAAGTTACCATAAAAATTTCATCAAAAAATATTAATTATTTTATGAGATATTCTATTTGTTTATTAAAAAGAGGTCAAATGTACGTTAAAAAATTCACCCTAAAACGTCATGGTAAAGACTTTATGATAATCATATAATATTTAGATATTAAAAGCAGGTTGAGCATAGCTGTCCTTTTCTAATTAAAGAATTCATTTTTCTACAGAAACTAATAATTTCAGCCAAAAATGAAGAGAAAGCCCCATCTCGTATCAGAAAAAGCAAAATTTTCTTTGATAAGAAAGAATTAATTTTATTGTTTCATTTTCAAGAAAACCTTGGAAAAACCAATTGTTTACCCTAACCTCTATGTTTTAAGTTTTTCAAGGTTTTTTTGAAAATAAAGCAATAAAATTAATTCTTTCTTATCAAAGAAAATTTTGCTTTTTCTGATACGAGATGGGGCTTTCTCTTTATTTTTTGCTAAAATTATTAGTTTTTGTAAAAAAATCAATTCCTTTATTAGAAAAGGACAGATATACTCGACCTGCTCGTAGATTTTATGAATTTGATGTGAAATTGTGTCAATTTCATTATTTTCAACCTATATATGGCAAAAAAAAGTAAATTTTTTTCCTAATGGTTTTTTCAATAATTTCGCAACTAATAAAAATATCAATGTAGGGATTTGATATTCTTATTACTGGCAATTTTACACAAATTAAAAAAAAAATGCTCTAGCTCAAATAGAAGCCGAGATAATTTTTTTTTTTAAATTCGCCAATTGTTTATATATAAAGATTAAGGATTGAAATTTTTATCACAGCTACACTTAAAGAACTTTTTGTATGCTGTATGCCAAAGCGTGAGGGCGCAGTATACTACAAGTTTACAGGAAACAGAAAAACAAATGTTGGCGTTTTAAAAGCCAACCTATATCAGCCAGCCGTGCGCGCGCAACTCATAAGTAACTTTTGGCATTCAAAACGTCAACATATGTATTGCTGTTCGCCGCTGAGTATGAGCAGACTGTATACCTCCCCTCTTGGTTGGCAGATCGCTAACACATCTATCCTTGTAGTATAGTACTTGTAGTTTATGATTCCATTATATTAGAGATGAAATAAACATTTTGCAGTGTTAAAAATTAATATTAAAGTAATCAAGATTGCTACTAGTTAAATAGAGTAATTTTTCCTGCCTTGCAAGAAAATTCATCTGGCGAGTTATAATTCATGTTTCGATTAAAAATTCATTGTATTTCCGTTAATTACGGACCAATTTCGACGTTTATTTTTAAATCGGGATAGTGCGTGAAAATAATAAAAACTGTTGTATTTGTTTAAAAAAAATTATTTATTTAACAATAATTATTGCAAAAAAAAATATTTTTTATATATTTTTTTAAATATTTATTTTAGGAAAGAGCTTTAAGAATAAAGTTTGTTCGTCTTAAAAAAATAAACAATATTTCATTTTATTGTTTTCATGATAAAATCTTGTATTATATTAAAGTGAAACCACTTTTTTCCGTTTTTCCGGTCCTCCAGTTCTCCGGTTCTCCGCATTTTTTCAATGTGTCTAATCTTTTCATAATAAAAGTAGAAATTTTTTTTGGGTCCTATATAATTAGTACTTATTAGTTGAAAGCTTTTTTTTGAGCTCTATATTTTTCTGAGCCTTATATTTTTCAGGCCATACATACTTCTGAGTCCTTTTTTCTCTGGGGCTTATATTTTTTTGGGCTTCTTATTCGTGTAGGCCCAACGTTTTTTTGATTTTCACATTTTCTTAAGCTCTATATTTGTCTGGGTCTTATTTTTTTGGTCCTATATTTTTTTGGGCCTGAAATTTTTTTAGGTCCTTGATTTTTTTGGGCTCCATATTTTTCGGGCCCTACATTTCTCTGAGTCCTATTTTCTTCAGGCCTCATATTTTTTTGGGTTTCTTATTTTTGGGCCCGATATTTATAATTAATTTAATAAATAAATTTATACGTCGTTGTATTTTACCTAATAATGCCAGACTGGGTATATACCTCAAAGCCAAATAAAGAATGTCTATATCTTTTCACCCTCTCTTGCTATCTCTCTTCCTCTCTCACCCTCTCTTGTTATTTCAATTTATCAGTACCCTTTTTTTAATTTCATTTTTGTTATCCTAGTATTATTTAATTTTTCTTTATATTTATTTAATTGTTTTTCTTAAATTTTTATATAAGCTTCTTCCTTACGTAAAGCCTCAATCGTAAGTTTTTGTTCGAATTTATCGTTACTCATTCTTTCTTTGAATTTCATTTTCGCTATCTTACAAGGAGAGGCCACCTCCGGGAAACAAATTCGGCTGAAACTGCAGGATATGATTTTTTGATAAAACAATGAACCCGTGTTTTTTCTTTTCTTCGAATGGACCTCTTAGACAAAAATATAGACATTTTGTCGAAAATATAGTAAAAAGGAGCCTTTATAAGAATATCCAAACAACTAAGACTCTCACAAAAAAATACATACAAGATGAAATAAAGTGCAAATCAAATGCTTTGATTTAAACTTTGTTGCATTAAAAAAGCTTCTGTTATTCAAAAGTTACAGGTAATTAAAACATGCTAATGAAATAGCATAAAAAATTCATTATTTTTTATATGCTTAAAAAATTAAAAAATATGTAGTAATTTTCAATAAAGCATAACTATTAAACCACTGAAGCATTTTTAATGCAACAAAGCCTAAAGTAAAGCATTCAATTCGCACTTTATTTCTTTCATTATGTATTTTTTTGTAAAAGTCTTAGTTGTTTGGATATTCAAGTTCTTATAAAGGCTCCTATTTACTACATTTTCAAAAAAATGTCTATATTTTTGTCTAAGAGACCTATTTGGCGAAAAGAAAAAACACGGTTCATTTTTTTTCATTGAAAAATCATGTCCTGCAGTTTCAGCCGAATCCGTTTCCCGGAGGTGGGGAACTCTCCTTGTTAGTATTCTCTAATTTTTCTTTATATTTATTCAATTGTACTTTTTAAATTCTAAAATAAGCTTTTTTCTTTCGTAAAGCTTCATTTGTACGCATTTGTTCCTATTCATCAGTATTTTTTTTTTCAATTTCAATTTTATTTTATTATGATTATTTAATATTTTTCATATTTGTATGGTCTATCTTCTTTTGTTTTCATATAATTTTCTTTTACGTAAACACTATGAGTACGCCTTAGTTCTAATTAATTATTTATTTTTTTCTGCATTTATATAATCATGTCTTTTTATGAATTTTCTTTATATTCATTCGATAGTACTGTTACCATTTTCATATTAAATCCTTTGTCGTCTATTTCTTTTAATTCTTTTTTCTTCTTCATTTAATGTAATCTCATCAGTCCTAATTTTAATATCGTTATAATTTATGTGGATATCATCGAAATCCATTAATTCATCGTTTAAAAAAAAATTGTATCTGATATGTCACTGTCAATTTCCATCTGGATCATTTCAAGATTTGAATTCTTCTAATCACGACACATTTCCATGATATTTTTTTATTATGCTAATAAATTCATCTGTCAGTTTTTTTCAAGAAGTTTAATCTCGGCAATCACGGTGCTTCGGAGCGAATTTAAATAAAAATTTAATGTCACTTCGAAATTGTTTTTGAGAATGATTTGCGAACATTCAGGCATCATTTTCAAAATTGGTTTACATGGCTGATTTGGAGAAAAATAGGAATAAAAAAATAATTCAAAACCAAACAATTTTATTTTATTTAAAAAAAAAAATGTTCAAAAGTGTTTGGAACGTAAATATAATAGTAAAAATATAACTAAATTGAAGAATATTGGCCTTCTGTTATGGAGCTATTGGGCTCAAATATTTAAAATATTGTCGAAAAATAATTTTATAGCTACTTACGTATGAATACATAATATTTAAAGAATGTAGATATTTACATTGATGCCATCTTCTAATATATTCTTTAATTTGTTGAAGCTCATATCATGTTAGATTGTAAGCAATTAAGTCGTAATTTAAAACTTGCTTAACGAACAAAGAGAGGTCCTCACCTCTAATAAACAAATTTGGCTGATACTGCAGGTTATGATTCTTTGATAAAAAAATAAACCCTGGTTCTTTCTTTTCGTCTAATAAACCCAGAGGCTAAGATAAAGCCATTTTTCGAAAACACAGTAAGAAGAAGATCTTATAAAACCTTGATTAACCAAAAAACTAAAACTCTCACAGCAAAATATAAAAAAAGGAAGTATAAGTTTAATACTTTGATTTGAGCTTTATTGCATCAGAAAGTCTTGCCTAATTTAAAAGTTATAACTAGCACAGCATGGAGAATTTCACTAAAATATTGCGAAATCTTCCACTAGAATATCTCAATGGAACCTTCCATGCAGATTCTAGGAAGTCTTCACAGAATATTTCGAAATATTCCACTGAAATCTACGATTGAAAGCTTCCAGGAACATTTATGGAATATTTCAAAGAAATTTTATTGAAACAAGGTTCATGACAAAAACTTCTTATCATGTCCTATGGATTATCGTAATTAATATTTTTATTATTATAATTATGTAAAAAAGGAAACATTCTGATTTGTTGCATTTCAGAAATACCTAGTAAATATAATCTCATTTGAGAAATATCATATCTTGAAAAACATGGACATAAATTATAAAGTATTGCTACAGCAAAAGCAATTGCAAAAAGGCCGCAATCATAATTATTTGTTTGTGATTGTACTGTTTCGACAACCGTGCTCAATTTTGATTTGTTTGGAAATAATCTGTTCATATAAATCTTATGCTCATCTTGTAAATATTTAAGATTTAAACTATCATATATATGAATTATTTTATTATTATAATACATACAAATCCAGTGACCTTTTTCAAAATTTCCGGAAAACAATGCTTCTTCATCAGTTGGTACTAAATTAATATATTGCGGCATTTGAATTGGTAAAGTGGTTTGCATATTTAATGAGGGGCACCGATTTCAAAGATTATTAAAACCTAATTTATGAATATAAGTTAACATGTAAGTTATTCCACTATACAATTCTTGTCCTTTAACAATCAATTTATCTTTCTCAGTCAAACCCATTATTAGAAATTGAAAATCTTTTAAAAATTTTTATTTTTTTTAAATGAACTTTTTTTAAAAATATTTTCAATAGAAATGCTTTTATATTAACTAATTCAATTCAGTGTATTTTTACTTACAAAAGCTGAAAAATATAAGAAATTATGGAAAATGCTTTGAATTAATTGCAATAAGATAAAAAATTATAATAAAATCTGTGAAAATGATATAACGACTTGAAAATGGTTATTTTCGGCAATTATACATATTCATAACAAAAAAACACCGGATGAGGTTTTTTAAAATTATTAATGGATCAAAGTCTTATATTTAATATATATTTAAGGTAAAAAGAAATTTGATTAATTAATATCATTAGAAAAAAAAATTATGACTACATTTGAATTTTCTTTTTTCAGGCTTAAAATCCATCCTGATACCTTCAACAGTTTTTAAATGTAAATACCGTGAATATCAGTGAATAATTGTAAATAATTGTGAATAATGCAATTATTATAAGTAACTAAAAATAATAATATTTCTGTTCTATTTATAACAAACCTTTCTGAATAATTAAATACATATTTAAATAATATTATAATTTTTAAAGGCAATTTAACAATAGTACTTTTTGATTCTAGTGCATCAAATTATAAATATTCGTGCGGTTGATATGCACGAGGGTCGGCCAAGTCAGCCCAAGTGTCATAGCAATCACACGAATATTTATAATATAACGCGCTAGTAACAAAAAATATTTTTTGACACAGAGTGCGTAAAATTGCAAATCAAGAATTTGGCTGCGTTTCATTATATGCAATTTTACGCACGTTGTGTCAAAAACATTTATTTTATTACTATTCCTAATACAGAATTATTGTATATATATATATACAGGGTGTCCCATTTTAAAGAAACCACCGAGATATTTTCGACAGTTGGCGTTGTATAAAAAAATTGTTCAGACGAAAATTATTCGAGACAATGTGGGCTATCTTTCTATGAAATTAGTTTTGACCTTGAGATTTATTTTCAAGGTCATTTGAAGGTCAAAGTG
This sequence comes from Anastatus disparis, assembly GCA_017163975.1. Classification (NCBI taxonomy): domain Eukaryota; kingdom Metazoa; phylum Arthropoda; class Insecta; order Hymenoptera; family Eupelmidae; genus Anastatus; species Anastatus disparis. The sequence continues at coordinate 3,885,623 of JAFFSR010000302.1, forward strand.
ATTTTTTGTTTGGAACCCCCATTTTTGATCCCGGATTCGAAAAGAGCAAGAAACTCTACGTTCAGATAAGGTATTATGTGTGGGGTGCGGTTGACCCCTCCAAGGTCATGTAGGGGTCAAATTTATTATTTTCTTTATTTATACACAGGAATGATCGGGCAAGGGTGAGGTTAATAATGATAATAATAATAACAATAACCCAATAACCCAAATGACCAAACCCAATAACCCAATAACCAAAATAAATAGAAAAAGTCCACTGTTTTCTTCAAAACACCTAATTTTTGATTCGGAAAGAAAGTTTAACAAAATTGTCTTGAGTTGTAGGTAATAGTAGGGGTCAAACAACAGTAAAATTGAGTTTGAACTCCATTTTGATTTTCAAAGCCAAATTTATGTATTCGAAGCCTATAGAAGAATTATTTTCCATCTTGTGGGAAAACAAATTATTTTTATTCTCTTTTCTGGTGTGATTCCGGACAAGCCTACAAAGTTTCATCTAAATCGTTAAATAACACTTCTTTAGTATTATTCATGACAGAGGTGACTCGTGAACAGCCCTTCTCAGGATAGTTTACGTGGAAATTTCTTAGTGTCTAGCCACTCAAAAAGGACCAAATATGCCGGATTATTCGAGAAACGATTGCCTAGATTGGTTAGATTGATTCACGTACCTAATTGTGCTATGAACACACGTAATGAACAAATGTTCAGATAAACAGACTTTTATTTATTTGGGTTATTGGGTTTTGGTTATTTGGGTTATCGGGTTATTGGGTTATTGGGGTTTGGGTTATTGGGTTATTGTTATTATTATTATTAACCTCACCCTGGCCCGATCATTCGTGTACATAGATGAAGAAAATAATAAATTTGACCCCTACATGACTTTGGAGGGGTCAACAGCACCCCACACATAATACCTCATTTGAACGTAGAATTTTTTGCTCTTTCCAAATCCGGGATCAAAAATGGGGGTTCTAATTCAAAAAATCACTTTGACCTTTAAATGACCTTGAAAATAAATCTCAAGGTCAAAACTAATTTCATAGAAAGATAGCCCACATTGTCTCCAATAATTTTCGTCTGAACAATTTTTTTATACAACGCCAACTGTCGAAAATATCTCGGTGGTTTCTTTAAAATGGGACACCCTGTATATATATGTATATATATATATATATATATATATATATATATATATATATATATATATATATATGTGTGTGTGTGTGTATGTGTGTATTTAATTATTCAGGAAAGTTTATTGTAAATAGAACATTAATATTATTATTTTCCGTTATTTCTAATGATTGCGTTATTTACAATTATTTATAGTTATTCGCAGATATTTACAGTATTTACATTTAAAAACTGTTGAAGATATGAAGGCTGAGTTTAAGCCTAAAAAAAAATTTAAATGTAGTCATAATTTTTTTTTCTAATTATATAAATTATTAAAACTTCTTTTTACCTTAAATATATATTAACTATAAGGCTTTGATCCATTAATAATTTTAAAAAACTTTATCCAATGTTTCAAATTCGTTTGAGTTGTCGAAAACTTGATTTTTGAAAATTTTGGTGTTTCCCATAGACTTTTCCAGCCAGTTCTTAACTAATTAACTTCAAAATTTTCAGAGATCTTTAGTATATATATCTTCACAAAATAACGGTTCTGGAATTTTCATAAGATAAGTTGAAGTAAATGTTGAATTAAATTACTTATATAAAATTCACAAAAATATGTATTTTTATCAACTTTTCAAACTAAACTTTAAAATTCTCTTTATCTTTAAAAACTAAAACTATGATTTTGTGAAGATATATGAACTGAAGATCTCTGGAAATGTTGAGGTCAATTGGTTGAAAATTGGCTGAGAAAGTTTGTGGCAAGTACCGAAATTTAGAAAATCAAGTTTTCGACTACTCAAAAGAATTTAAAATATCGGTTTTGAATTTTTAAAATTATTTATGGATCAAAGTTTTATATTCAATATATATTTATGTTAATGATATATATATCTAATAATAATCATATATATTTTAATTCTATATATATATATCAACTCATGGAATTAAATACTAATAAAGTTTCAACATAAAGCTTATTATTTAAGTTGAAATTGTATTTTATAATATAATACAATAATTTATAAGTTAATAATTATAACGATTATGTAAACTTTTTATTTATAGAATAAAATAATATTAAATTTGTGATTATCATTTCCATAGTTTATATAAAATATTATGTAAATTTTATAAGTATAGATTATTTAGAGTGAAATATAATGTAACTTCAACAATAAATCCAATGTAATAGAATAATGATAATTTTCAATCATGATATTTAATACAAATTTTAGAGCGATATTTAAGAATATTATTTATTTTCCGCATTCTTAATAAATGTTTTGCAAAGCATAAGTAAATTTTCTTTGAAATGTTTACTATTTTATAGGAAATTTTACTTCCATCTAGACAGATCATATATATGAATTCATAATTATAGACATAATCAGGAAAATTTATCCATATTTCATATATTTTCCTATCTATATATTTGACTATTAAAAATAATTTAATATTAAAAATATTACTTTTTAAGATTGTATTTTATGAAACGTATGTTAAAAAGATACTAAAAGAATATTTTTATATTATGTTATGATAATTTTTCAAATGAGGTCATTAGATATATTCTAAAAATTGATATATTTCTCTTAATAAAAATATTATTGCTTTAGTAAAATTATTATTAATACATTCAATTCTTAACAATTTTTACGTAAATGACAATTCATATAAATACGAACACACGTATATATGAATATGTTATTAATGTTACATGAATGTTATTTATGAAGAATTGTTTACAAATAAATTTTTAATTACTAATGTGTAACATGGCAAATTGGCCATATTACTTATATGTATATTTGTGGCGCCTATAGACGACAGAAGGGAGCATGTACGGGAAAGCAGACCACGCGAGTCAAATAGTTAAAACTATAACTCAAAATCGTTGGCACACACGTGCGAATATCTATAGCACGTATACTGTGCACTTATGTAGATGGCAAGCAGCTTGACTCGAGTAGCTGAGCTTGGGTCCGTTTAGGATCGTTTGTCTCTCTCTTGCAGCGCGCACAGCGTACAGTACGAGAGATGAAGCTGAGCATAGACAAGAAGGAATGCCATTGCATTATTCCTTATGTCGCCGGCGTCCAATATAGAGCCATTACGACTCGCGAATGACTTGCGATATTGCGTAGTATTAATTTTGTGTGTGCGAATATCGTGAGCTTGAGTGAGCGAGAATAGATAAATTCACTATTCTCTAAGTTATTTTATTGTGCTCAAAATTGTTGCAAGTGCACTGCTAAATAGGAATAATATAATTTCTTTCTGTCTTTTACGACGTGTGTGCCGGGCGATCGCGTGCGCGTTCTATTGCATATATTCCCTTCGTGCTTTTCTAATTCTTTCTTTTTTGTGTGTTTATTGCTCGTGTCCCTTTTAGCTTCTTGTTTTTTTTATGATCTGCTTTTAGTCGTGCCAATAGTTATTTAATTAGTGCAAGTGGCGTCGCGTACGCTATACGCGGCTGGCGTCCATTTTGAGCGAGCGTACGATTACTGTACAAATTTCTGAAATGAAGTTTTTCTTTTTTTGTTACTTAATTAATTATAGCTTATATATTTTTATAAATTAGTGCGACCTCCTGATCCCCAAGGTTGTCACAACTGGCGCCCAACGTGGGGCCGACAAAAATTTCGGTGTAAATTTTCGTTTAGAGTCACGGGATCAAAAATTAAAAAGAAAAAAAAACTGTGCTTAAAATATTGAAAAAAAAACTGTGCGTAAAATAGGAGAAAAACTGTGTTTGAAATAAAAGAAAAAGAACCTGTGCTGCGAAAGAAAGAAAACTTTGCTTTAAGTGAAAGACAATTGGCTATGCTATTGAAAAGAACATTTTTCTATCCATGCGTTTCCGCTTTGCCACGTGGTCGCCATTACAAACGACGTACACACGACGAGGCTAAAAGGAGGCGCTCTGGCGGCCATTTTTATTCTTGGCGTCGCTTATTATGAGGTAACCGCGACTTTTATTTCGTAGCAACTTTTTTTGAAGAGCGTGCAGTAAGCAAAGAAATAAAATATTTTGTTTTTCATTCTTTTTTGTGCTAAACGTTTTGCTTGCACATTTTTTTTATGTACATAGAGCATTATTTGTAATTTAAGCGCGAGCCTTAAGCTAAATAATTTATTTAATAATAGCACTGCATTTAAATACACATACATATACATATATTTCGATACACATACATATATATCATTGTATTGTTTCTTGTATTTGTCTTTACTTGTGTTACCCTGCAGCTCATTTCTCTCTAGCTTCATTATCTTTTAGCACTACGCGTCTTGCAATTCCATATTAAGCAAAGCTGTGTTTTTCTTGTATATATAATATAATTGAATATCTTAAGTGTGCTGAGCAACCTATATTCCTATTTGTGCTTGCGCGGAATATATCACTATAGTGGCTACCTTAGTGCGTATCGGTACACAGTAGCTTACGTATAATTTTCTTTTGCTTTAGCGTGCATCTGGCTTTACAAAAATTTTAATTTTTAGCTCCTGAGTATTACGGGCGTGCTATAAAAAATTAATAGATTATTAGACAATTCTATTTATTACAAATACATTTTTTGTTGAAGCGCTAATCCAACTTAGCTTTGTTTTCGTTTATTTTTTTTTTTAATTGTAAAACATTTAACAATTTCCTTTTCTTTTGTTGTAAGCCAGAGCTATTGTTATTCGAACCTCCTGAGATAGGATCTGATCATAGCATTAATTATTAATAATAAATTTTTCCTTGCGCGTACTCTTGGATATGTAACAGTCTTTTATTGTAAATATGATAAGCAAACAGTTAAATGTAGAGCCCCTATGGATTTCTGAGCATATATGTAGGAATGAAGTTTTTAAAGCAGCGGACGAAATCGCGCGAATCGTAGACCGACTATCCGCGAAGCAGCTCTTTGAATACAGCGAGCGAGGAGTGAGCATGGCCGTAAGTATTCCGATGTTTAAAGAACGAATTTGCATTATGAGCTTAGCGAAAGAGCCGCCACGTGCAAAATAATAATAGATGAGATAACATATGATTCGTGGCTAGAATTTGATAACCTCCCAACAGAGCAAAGTGCATGCAATGAATTCGCTAATCCCTCGAGTAGCTTAGAAATCCCTATTCCTCCTAGCAATAGCAACGCAATTATCTACCCACTGACCACGTGTACCACTACTATATGTCTTTCTTTTAGTACAGCGAGCATGCCTCATACTGTGAGAGCAACTAATTCCCTTCCTACTACTACTGCAACGACGTACCATGGAGGATATAATAGCGCACCAACTCCTTATTTTTATTCATACTCGTATCTCCTTTCTTATCCTAGTCCATGGAGTCATGTCCCGTATATTGCAGCACCTTCTGGAGATCTGCCCATCTCACAACCTTTAATACAGCCGTCCCTTTTACCGGCCATTTCAGCAAATCCTATAAATCAACCCCTGCACCAGAGCATACAAGTTATGCTTATAACTTCAGAGAACTGCAATGGTTGAACCAGAAAGAAGAGACTTGCAGAGCCCAGAAAAACATATGCCGACCCCCTCCAGCTCCGGATGAATCCTTATTCTCGACTACAGCTTGCACTGGTATAAAGTCGTCTAAATTGAGCGAGACAGCTTCGATTTCTTCCCTTAACTGTGAAGATGCTTCGATGCATCAACCCCCAATACCAGTGTCAGCATTAATTACTAGCAATCACCCTGTAACCCCTCTAGCTAAGACGTCAAATAAGAGCGAGCGCGTACAGAAGGAAAATCGTCGCCCCAAACCTAGAGCAAAGAGCAAAACTCGAAGAGCGAGCTGAGCAAGCAAAGCAGAATCAAAGACGAACCTACCGCCAATTAGGAAAAACTTTTGGCGAAAGCAGGTAGAGCCGTGCTTTAGGTGTAGTAGCTTAGGACACTGGCTGCGTGAATGTTCTTAGCCTATGAAGTGCTATGGCTGTGGACAAACCAACGTTAGCATCCGCGACTGCACCTAGTGTCAACAGAGCGAGCGAGCAGAGCAGAACAAGGGCGAACGAGCAGAGCCAAACCAAAGTGAGCGAGCGGAGCAGATCAACAGCAAGCGAGCAGGGCACCATAAAAGCGAGCGAGCAGAGCAGAGCAACAACAAGCGAGCAGAGCTACGCAAGAGCGAGCGAGCAGAACACAACAATAGCGAGCGTGCAGAGCATTTACAGAGCGAGCGAGCAGAGCTAAATAAGAGCATGCGAGCAGAGCAAAATAAGAGCGAGCGAGCAGAGCAAAAGAATAGCAAGCGTGCAGAGCATTCACAGAGCGAGCGAGCAGAGCCAAATAAGAGCATGCGAGCAGAGCAAAATAAGAGCGAGTGAGCAGAGCAAAATAAAAGCATGCGAGCAGAGCAAAATAAAAGCGAGCGAGCAGAGCACAACTACGATCTCCCAAATTTTAGCTATGCGGAGTACATCTCTGCTACAGTGCGCGAAAAAGCAACCCATCGACCTAAGCCCTTAATTCAGCAAAACTCTTTTATACCATCATTAATATGCCTATATTAACCCTCCAGCATCATATCTAGCTCTTTAAAATCCTTATCAACCAACCTCACGACCCATTTAGCTAATCCATTATTTAAGCCATTTTGTGTCTTTATTAAATTTTCCCTTTTTTTTTGCTATTTAATCATTCCTCATACACATTGCACAGACATTGCTAGCTATTTACACTTTCCACTGACATATAAGCAAGTGCTAAATTTTATTTCTTATGCATTACCATTACGTAATTAAGAGCAAAATCTATAAATCGGATTTTCTTTGTTTATTTAGAAAATTGCTGCAAAATATTAATTATCAAATAATTAATCTTATAAAATAATAGTATGCATCTACACATACCATCAGAGCGTCACCTTTCAGTGAGTAAACACGTAAATTTTCATTTTTATTTTTTATTTCAACTTTTGTTATACAAAATGTAATTTCAATATTTTTTGGTATGTGTATGTATGAAATACATGTAGGAATGTTATTTTCTTTAGCCTTAAGATAACTAGTTTTAAGATGTGTAATTTTTGTATATAATATATGGATAAGCCAGTCGCGTCGTTTTACATGGAGCATCCTCATATAGAGCGTGTAACACTTACACTTAATTTAGCTAAAAGTTAGCAGATACAACAGAAAAAGAAGTTTATAAATACACTTCACACCGCTGCAGATAACACCGGTTATCTTAGTTTAGGCTCTAATATTTTTTTTCCTATGTATGAATTTTCTTTTTTGTTTTAGTTTAGCTTATGCCTCTTTTTTGTTTGACAAAAGTATCCGGTTCCACCGTATACTTCCGTGTGGTGGGGGGGTTTGTAACATGGCAGATTAGCCATATTACTTATATGTATATTTGTGGCGCATATAGACGACAGAAGGGAACATCTAACTTCTGGCAAAACGGAAAGCAGACCACACGTCCCTTTTAGCTTCTTGTTTTTTTTATGATCTGCTTTTAGTCGTGCCAATAGTTATTTAATTAGTGCAAGTGGCGTCGCTTACGCTATACGCGGCTGGCGTCCATTTTGAGCGAGCGTACGATTACTGTACAAATTTCTGAAATAAAATTTCTCTTTTTTTTGTTACTTAATTAATTATAGCTTATATATTTTTATAAATTAGTGCGACCTCCTGATCCCCAAGGTTGTCACAAATGTATTTTCATGAAATAAACTGGAGTACTTTATTCTCTGAATGATACTTGAATAAAACTTTAATTGACTAAATTATGTTATACAATTATAAATATATAAATTTATTTAATGGTTCATCAAATGAAATGATTATTCATTAAATATATTATTCTTACATATATGTTACACAAATAATAATTACAATGGATGATAGTTAGATGAAAATTTTTATTTTAAGAATCATAGCGTTGAAATTTATTTTGATAAAAATGTTATTCGATTGACATTTTCAGTCGTGTTTTAATACTTAATAATTTTCCTTCGTGTTTTAATAATTTTTTATTAATATTAAGGATTCATTCATAAATTAGAATATCAATGATATGGAAATAAAAAAACAAATATAAAATTAAATATAATATAACCGTACTTGTGACACATACACTTCGTAATATTTATATTTCATTAAGAATTTACATTTGATGCAAATCAAATTGTTGGTTCATTACAAATAGTCGATTTGTTGTTTTGTAATATTCGAATTTTAAAATAACCAGAATATTTTATTTTAATCTTATAATCGTGTATTTAAATTCAGTATTTCGTATGTATAAAATACATATGTGAAGATATTATAATTAGAAATAAACACGAAATTGGTTTTTAAGTATGTTTCACGTAAAATGATGTATTTTCAATTTAATTGTTCAAAATAATAGTCATATATTAAGGTCAAGAATCTAAACATAAGTGCCGTTCTTCAGTGATATTACACATTACACGTAACTCGTTGCACGTTTTAAAATTTTGTTATCTGATGTCAACTGAATTCATTATCCAAATGATACTCAAGTTCGAAATAATACGAGACACTCACGGTTACCTATGAAGTCGAGCTCAATTTTCGACTTTTGTGAATTATGCCTTACAATTTACATACGATTTAGGACATTCTTTACTTTTTTCCCTAGGTGAAAAATATACTATTTAAGGGGATGTAAAATGGACACTACACCTGTACTCATAAATAGTCACTATCTTTACATTTCATTGCAAAATTTTCAATAAAAAAATGCATCAGCTCGTAGTATGTACCATGAAGATTATTCGGTCAAACTTTTAAATAAATTCATTCATTAGTTATTGAGAATTTTGGGTTCCAAAATTATTTATTAACATTTTTCAATTTTGTACAGGAATCCAAATATCTTAAAAACTAATTATTGAATTCATTTGAAAATTTATCTAAATAATCATCATGGTACATACTACAAGCTAATGCATTTCTTTTCTGAAAATTCAGCAATAAAATGGAAAGGAAGCTAATATCTATAAGTACAGGTGTAGTGTCCGTTTTACATCTCCTTAATGTGAAATATTCTTGGAAATAAAGCTTAAGTTTTCTATTTTTTTTTAAGTTCTTGGTTCTATTTAATTACTTTATATTATTTAGTTTCACTGACTTTTAATATAAAGTAAATATTCATTCAAAAGAGTACCCCCCGTTAAGATAGGTAAAATGCCCTCCCTCATATATTTCAAAACTAATATTTTTTCTTGTTTTTATAGTAATTAAAATTAGGTTTTGTTATATTTAAAGTTTCCTAACACATACCCTAACCTCAACATAACCTAAAAATCACTTTTTTTATAAAATTTTATTTTTATCTGGAAGGATGAATAATATTAATCCCGCGAAAATCATATGACTAGGACTTAGCACTCTCTTTTACTGTGATTTTTTGCGAGTCCTAGAAAGCAGTTTTTCTAACCTAAAAATAACATTTAAATCATAAAATCTCCGTAACTTTGCTCAGGGAGGGGCTACAAGTAATTTTCTGGGCTTAAAATTTGTATTTTTAAAAAACAAATACAATTTATAATGACCGAAAATTCGATTCTGGCATGGCGCCATGGCGAAAAACTCGAAAAACCATTTTTTCATAAAAATGTTTTCTGTCGGTTATTGGTCTCTAGCAACTCACAAATCATTTTTAGAGAAAAAAACATAGCTTCATTGGATTCTACGTGAAAAAATACATTGAGAATGTGCATGATTACTTTAGGAATACTTGGATGCTGTTACAAAACAATTAAAAAAATTAAATAATTCCGAAATTATTACATATCTACTTTGCATCGTTGCTGCATTTTATGTTTTTATGACTTTGGTCATTTCTTTAGAGCCTCAAAGCTACTATTCAATGTATTCATAGGCAAATGACGTCCACTGTACGCGAAAAACAGAGACAAATACTAGACAGATAACTATAACTCCTATATAAACATATATATATATATATATATATATATATATATATATATATATATATATATATATATGGAATAACTTACTATCCCTCGTATATACATAAGGAATGGCGAGTTGTTCTTAGGAACGCAAATTATTTTTCTTATACATAGATAAAAAACCAATGTTTATCTATTCCTGTAACTATTCTTTTAAGTGTTCTTTTTTAGCTTGTAAGAGACCTAACATGTGTTCTGTCCTCCATAAATCACGAACTCGATAGATTTGAACAATTAAATGATTCCAATTAAGTTCCAAATTCAAAAATTAAAAGATCATTATCTCTTTAGAGTCATAAAGCTACTATTCGATGTATTTACAGCTAAATTACGCCTATTGCACGCCAAAATAAGATTTTTAAACATAACTGAAGTAACGGTCGTATCATCTGTCTTTTTGTATTACAGTAGACTCTCGATACAAGAGAATCAACGGGCCTTCAGGAGAGGAATTTTCTTGAAAATTCTCTCATACAAAGAGTCCCCAACACGCTCGAGTCAAAAGTGATACCCACACCTACTGTTTTGTTGTGTGAGTTGTATCCAACATGCGCGTATATTCTGTCTCTCTTACTTTTATAGTGGTGGGATAACGCAAATACTTAGGCTCACGCCCATATTTAGGAGAAAGAGCTCGAAATCTCTTATATCGCAATCTCTTGTATCGAGAGACCACTGAATCATTAGAGAGACAAAGACGGAATAAGGTTTTAGTAACAATAATATATATATATATATATATATATATATATATATATATATATATATATATATATATATATACAAAGAATAGTGAGCTATTGCTAGGAACTCTAGGAGCTATTGCTTCTCATATATATATATATATATATATATATATATATATATATATATATATACAAAAAATAGTGAGCTGTTGCTAGAAACAACGCGCTTGATTCTCATATATGTAGAAGCAATGTATTTCTTATATCGGTTGCTACTCTATTTTTCGCGTATAATGGCCTGAAGACAAATCATAATTGTGGCAGTATCAACAAAGAATATAAATGCCTACATAGAAGTGTACTTTCAGGCTCGAATTTATAGACCCAACACGATTGTTACTAGAACCTTATTCCGTCTTTGTCTCTCTAATGATTCAGTGATCTCTCGATACAAGAGATTGCGATATAAGAGATTTCGAGCTCTTTCTTCTAAATATGGGCGTGAGCCTAAGTATTTGCGTTATCCCACCACTGTGAAAGTGAGAGAGACAGAATATACACGCATGTTGGATACAACTCACACAACAAAACAGTAGGTGTGGGTATCACTCTTGACTCAAGCGTGTTGGGGACTTTTTGTATGAAAGAATTTTCAAGAAAATTCCTCTCCTGAAGGCCCGTTGATTATCTTGTATCCAGAGTCTACTGTAATACAAAAAGACAGATGATACGACCGTTACTTCAGTTATGCTTAAAAATCTTATTTTACCGTGCAATAGGCGTAATTTGACTGTAAATACATCGAATAGTAGCTTTATGACTCTAAAGAGATGATGATCTTTTAATTTTTGAATTTGGAACCTAATTAGAATCATTTAATTGTTCAAATCTACCGAGTTCGTGATTTATGGAGGACAGAAAACATGTTAGGTCTCTTACAAGCTAAAAAAGAACACTAAAAAGAATAGTTACAGGAATAGATAAACATTGGTTTTTTATCTATGTATAAGAAAAATAATTTGCGTTTCCTAAGAACAACTCACTATTCCTTATGTATATACGAGGGATAGCAAGTTATTCCACATATATATATATATATATATATATATATATATATATACATATATATGTATATATAGGAGTTAACGTTATCTGTCTAGTATTTGTCTCTGTTTTTCGGATGTAGTGGACATAATTTGCCTATGGATACATTGAATAGTAGCTTTGAGACTCTAAAGAGATGACCAAGGTCATAAAAACATAAAATGCAGCAACGACGCAAAGTAGCTATGTAATAATTTTAGAATTATTTTATTTTTTTAATTGTTTTGTAACAGCATCCAAGCATTCCTAAAGTTATTATGCATATTTTCAATGTATTTTTTCACGTAGAATCCAATGAAGCTATTTTTTTTTCTTTTAAAGTGATTTGTGAGTTGCTAGAGACCAATAACCGACAGAAAACCTATGAAAAAATGGTTTTTCGAGTTTTTCGCTATGGCGCCATGCCAGAATCGAATTTTTGGTCATTATAAACTTTATTTGTTTTTTAAAAATACAAATTTTAAGCCCAGAAAATTACTTGCAGCCCCTCCCAGAGCAAAGTTACGGAGATTTTATGATTTAAATGTTATTTTTAGGTTAGAAAAACTGCTTTCTAGGACTCGCAAAAAATCACAGTTGAAGAGAGTGCTAAGACCTAGTCATATGTTTTTCGCGGGATTAATATCATTCATCCTTCCAGATAAAAAAAAAATTTTATAAAAAAAGTGATTTTTAGGTTATGTTGAGGTTAGGGTATGTGTTAGGAAACTATAAATATAACAAAACCTAATCTTAATTACTATAAAAACAAGAAAAAATATTAGTTTTAAAATATATGAGGGAGGGCATTTTACCTATCTTGACGGGGGGTACTCTTTATTTGTTGTTGTCATTTTTGATATTTTTATTTTAAATATTAAACTACACATATTTTCTCTTTATTGAAAATCGGTGAAGTCAATTATATGCATGTAATCGAACAGAGCTACATGACATTCCATATACACGGTGGGCCATTTTAATCTATGCACCTGAAAAACTCAGTAAGTTCGCATCCTATCAAAAAATGACTTTTATAAAAGTTGTAGGATACAAAGGGGGTCAAACAATAGTGACCTTGAATTTGACCTTCAAGCTGACCTTTAAGGTCAAATCAAGGTCAACTTGAGTTTTTTAAATGGAAACCCCTATTTTTTACACCGGAATCGGAAAGGGCGGGAAATTTTACGTCCGAATATGCTCTCAGGTCATCTGACCTCGATGACCTCAAAGGTCAGGTGAAGGTCATAAATACGAAATAATTGGGTAGCTGTCAACATTCTTATGTAAGGTGTTGTCGAAAAAATGAAGATCATAATTTGAGTAATTTTTAACGAGAAATTCAGTGTTGACCTTTACTTTTTCGGCAATACCCTACCTAAGATTTTTCATAGCCATCCGATTATTTCGTATTTATGACCTTCATCTGACCTTTGAGGTCATCGAGGTCAGATGACCTGAGAGCATATTCGGACGTAAAATTTCCCGCCCTTTCTGATTCCGGTGTAAAAAATAGGGGTTTCCATTTAAAAAACTCAAGTTGACCTTGATTTGACCTTGAAGGTCAGCTTGAAGGTCAAATTCAAGGTCACTATTGTCATCTTTTTTCACTCTCTATTCTTTCTTCCTTCATTTTTCTTTTACTCTCTCCATCTTCAGCTAACCTTCTTAATTTTCTCTTTTCTTTAAAGTATAGATTTTAATAATGATATAATATTAGAGTCTCCACTTGATTAGCTTTTAGAAAAAAGAGAAAATTTTTGTCGACAGTGCATCTCTAAATGCAGTTGAATTGAACTTAATCAGTTAATTTTTGACTGACGTTTTGTCAATTTTTATCCGAATTTTGTATAATTGAATTGACTTTATAAATAAATTCAGCTAATTTGAAGGCAAATTTATCCTGCTTGTGCTAAATTTTAACTAAATTTTAGCTAACTTTTATACAACTTCCAGCTATTTTTTGGCCAACTTTTAGCTAACTTGTTACTCCTATTTTAACGAAATTTCAACTAAGTGGGTCCATGATTGATTCTTATACACAGCGGCAGCGTCGATAATGATGGCAGAAAACTATTTATAATATAATAAGATATATATCTTTCTATATGAAATAGTTTTAAAAAAAATTTAGTCGTTGACCCCCATATGTTACTGATAGAACTCTTGTTTTCCACCCTTTTATTTGATAAAACCCATTTTCTACTCATTTTACACCCATTTTCCATTTTTTTCAACTCCACACCCTACCCAAGAAAACTAACTGCTGATACCCAAGTAAAGATACTTGAGTTCCAAGTTATACTGAATACTGAAATCACGTTTATGAATTCGAACCTTATAAACGAATCTTAATCTTGTGAATATTGAAGGTTATCGAATTCCAACCTTAATCTTGAATTTGCACATGCGCACACAGAGAAAAGAAAATACCTGAAAAAAATGGACTCACTTAAGTCAATAGTCAAAAAAACATTACCAGTTGTTTTTTAATCGATACTCAGTACATAAATTAAGACAACCTATATTAGTACATCTTACAACGCGTCTTACCCCAAAAATTATTGGGTATAGAACCGAATTTTCCCGTACTACGGAACTTAATTATCTTATACTAACATATTACCTATATAATGCGTACTGCGGCGCTGTCAAGTATAAAACTTCAATATAATTAATACTCAATAACGTAAAAACCATTAAATTGTAAAATAATTTTTAACAGTTGATAAATATAATGTAAATCATATAATATATAACAATTTTGAATTACTAATAATTAATTTCAAACTCAAAAGCTAACTATTTTAAAACGAAATATAGCAAATGAATATGTATCGTTCTATTCTTTAAATATCACGAATTAGAAAATTAATTATTAGTAAATTAAAAGTGTTATATATTATGATAATAATTCTATATTTATCAATTTATAATTTTAGTAACAGAAAAAGCCGCGCCAAAAGAGAATAACAATCACATTTTCTGGAAAATACTGCCCTTGAATTAAGTAGGTGAAATGTCAGTCTGACAAGGAGAGTGTTTCGCCTTCGGGTCACCAATCTTGCTCAAATTTTGGGAATGTTTTCTGGATGCAGAAACATGGAGGAAGCCAAAATTTCAGAGGCCAACGCTCAATATTTCCTTAGTTACAGGCCATTGAATAAAATCACTTAAAATGTCACTAGATTTTCAAACACTTATAGTATTTCATTATTGTTAGCTAGAAACTTATACCTTTTTTTAAATGAAAGCTGAGCTTAATCCTTTCGAAATAGCACCTATAGCATCTCTAAATATTATTTTTTCCCAAAATTAGAGCGTAATAAAGATTGGACCTGAATTTTTTGTTAAAAACATTAATTAATAATAAAAGCTAAAATTGGGTTCAATCTTTATTACACTATAACTTTGGGAAAAAATAATATTTCGATATGCTATAACTACTATTTTAAAAGGATTTTAGCTCAACTTTCATTTAAAAAAAGACTTAAGCTTCTAGCTAATAATGCTAAGAAACTATAAGCGTTTGAAAATCTAGTAACTTTTTTAGTGATTTTCTTTAATGGCCTGTAACTAGGGAAATATTGAGCGTTGGCCTCTAAAATTTTGGCTTTCTTCATATTTCTGCATCCAAAAAACATTCTCAAAATTTGAGCAAAAACGGTGACCTGAAGGTGAAACACTCTTCTTGTTAGTACTGGAAAAAAAGACACTAAGTATCGCAAATTTTTTCTCTCGCTAATAATATAATAGTACTAACATTACTCCCTAAAATTCAAGCTCTGTACTAATTGAAGTTATATTGTCACTTTTATTTCAAATACCTAAGTACATAAATTAGATATACTAGATTTAGTACCTATTTCAACAGTACCATTGAATATAGACGCTTATAGAAGCGTACTCTTAAATGGGAAATTTCTGCCAAAAATAAGTTACCCAGCTATTGAGGGCGCCACTAGATCCCATGTATTTTTATATCTATATATATCAAATTTTTCATATGTATAGATACACAAACAATGTTAAAGTATTACCCAGGTTTTCGGACGAAAAATTTAACCCAGAAGAATCCTTTTATAGGCGTCTATCTTCTTTGACAGTACTTTTCTTTCTCCGTGTAGTTGTTAGTTATAGGAAACGTCAAAAACTGTTTTCGATTGTTTTATGGTTCGTGATTGAAACACGTGATTAAAAAGAATGAATTTCTATCATATTTTTTCATTTATTTAAATGCAATCTAGTAAAATAATTGTAACATTAATTTATTCTTTTTTATGAAAATATAAAATTTTAATTTAGTATGAAACTTCAATATCAAAATTCATAAGTTTAATTCTTTTTCATTTCAAAATTGGCTAATTTATACATAATAATATAATATATGAAAATTCAACCGAGCGATGTTAGGAGCGAGGTAAATTAAGCTAGTCAATATTAAGCCTGTTAATTTTGAAAACAAATTGGAAAACATTTTTGGTTTGGAATTTCAACGTAAATTTACTTTGTCATGAAAAATTCACTGTATCTCCGTTAATTTCAGACCAATTTCGTCGTTTTATTTTTAAATCGGGGTAGCGCGTGAAAAAAATAACAACTATCGTATTGGTTTTCTTAACAATTTAAGTTAAACAATTGTTATTGTAAAAAAAAAATTATTTTTCACATATTTTAACAATTTTTTATTTTAGCAAAAAACTTTGAAAGAAAAGTTTGTTTGTCTTAACAATTAGACAATTTTTTATTTTATTGTTTTTATCATAAAATCAATATTTAGCCTGTTAAGTAAAAAATATTAAAAATATTGACTTTATTGTTTGTAACTATATAAATTTTTTTTGCAATAACAATTGTTTAATTTAAATTGTTAAGAAAACCAATACAACAGTTGTTATTATTTTCACGCGCTACCCCGATTTAAAAAAAAACGTCGAAATTAGTTTTAATTTAAATTGTTAAGAAAACCAATACCATAATTGTTATTTTTTCACGCGCTACCCCGATTTAAAAAAAACGTCGAAATTGGTCCGTAATTAACGAAGATACAATGAATTTTTCATGACAAAGTAAATTTACGTTGAAATTCCAAACCAAAAATGTTTTCCAATTTGTTTTCAAAATTAACAGGCTTAATATTGATTTTACCATGAAAACAATAAAATGAAATATTGTTTATTTTTTTAAGACAAACAAACTTTATTTTTAAAGCTTTTTGCAAAAATGAATATTTAAAAAAATATGTTAAAAAAATTTTTTTTTGCAATAACTATTGCTAAATAAATAATTTTTTAAAAACAAATACAACAGCTATTATTTTCACGCGCTACCGCGATTTAAAAAAAAAACATCGAAAATGGTCCGTAATTAACGGAGATACAATGAATTTTTAATCGGAACATGAATTATAACTCGCCAGATTAATTTTCTTGCAAGGCAGGAAAAATTACTCTGTTTAACTAGTAGCAATCTTGATTACTTTAATATTAATTTTTAACATTGCAAAATGTTTATTTCATCTCTGATATAATGAAATCATAAACTTCAAATACTATACTAGCTGTGATAAACCCTGGTGAAAAAAATCAGGTGACAAATCACTTGATTTCTCAGGTGATTTATCATGCCAAAACATCATGTAACGATATTTTTAGTTTTTACACGTTCCAAACAACGCTTAGTCGGTTTAAAACAATTTTTGAAAATTTTTGAAATTTTTGAACTTAAAAATTTTTTTGTAAAATTTGTCAAAATTTTTTCTAAGACCAAATTATCTAAAAAATTTTCTAAGTTCAAAAATTTTCAAAAACCGTTTCGAATTGACTAATCATGGTTTGAAACGCGTAAAAACCAAAAAAATCGTTACATGATGTTTTGGCATGATAAAGCACCTGATAAATTAGGTGATTTATCGCCTGTTTTTTTTTAACTGTTTCGAATTGACTAATCATGGTTTGAAACGCGTAAAAACCAAAAAAATCGTTACATGATGTTTTGGCATGATAAAGCACCTGATAAATTAGGTGATTTATCACCTGATTTTTTTTAACAGGGAAAATTTCAGTCCTTAATCTTTATAAATAAACAATTGGTGAATTTAAAAAAAAAAATCATCTTGGCTTCTAATTGAGATATACTCGACCTGATATGATTATCATAAAGTCTCTACCATGACGTTTTTGGATGAATTTTTTAACGTATGTTTGACCTCTCTTTAATAAGCAAATAGAATATCTCATAAAATAATTCATATTTTTTGATGAAATTTTTATGGTAACTTAAGGATAATAAGAGGCTCATTTTTGTTGTATTACAAACATGTACATCCTTTTTTTATCAAATGACAAATATTTTAAAATATCGCGATTTTCGATTTTTGTTTATCATTATTTATAAAATTTATCAACCGATTTTTATCAATGATGTTTCAAATTAATAGTCTTTGAAATACCTACAAATAGTATAATTTTCATATACTAAATCGCAAACAATTTCAAGCAACCTCAAAAAAACAGTGATTTTTACGAATTTTGGACCTTAAATCATTGTTTACAAATTCCTGACGGCTCAAATTTTTAGGGTCTCTCAAGAATTTCATTTCTAATCATCCAACAAACCCATTTTTGGTGGTCTGCACCTGTTACTAATTACATTAAATTTTCGATCTTTTCCGGCTAATTCTACTGGACTATAATAAATTTATATATACATGAATATTCTTTGTTTAAGGGGATGTAAAATGGACACTACACCTGTGCTCATAAATATTCACTATCTTCACATTTTATTGCAAAATTTTCAATGAAAGAATGCATTAAGTTGTAGTATGTACCATGAAGATTATTCAGTTGAATTTTTAAATGAATTAATTCATTAGTTATTGAGAATTTTGGGTTCCAAAATTATTTATTAAAATTTTTCAATTCTGTACAGGAATCCAAATATTTTAAAAGCTAATGAATAAATTTATTTGAAAACTTATCAAAATAATCATCATGGTACATACTACAAGCTAATGCATTTCTTTTCTGGAAATTCAGCAATAAAATAGAAAGGAATTAAATAAAAGCTAACATCTATATGTACAGGTGTAGTGTCCGTTTTACATCTCCTTAAGTAAAATTCAAGCAACTGTTTGATGCATCATATGTTTACAAATCATCATTAATCTTTTCATTCTGTTATTCGATGTTAATAAAAATAGGTGTTTGTAGACACGTTTATAGGGAACACAGAACAATGAAACTTTGAGTTGTAAGTGTTAAGTGTTGAGTGTCGACTATAAATTCGAACCTAAATCTCAAATTTATAGACCCAATTCAAGTAACGACTGTTACTCAAATCTCATTTCATCTTTGTCTTTTCCAAGATAAAAAAAAAGACAGATGATACAACCTATATTTGAGTTATGTTTATAAATTTAAACCCAACTTCACAAATGTATGATGCGCTATAACCTTTTAGAATACATTTACGTTATATTGATGTAAGAATTGTTTTGATGAAATTCCTAAGGATAAATTACAATGAGTTCAACATGTTATATTGGTGATATTTTGAAAGAAAAAACCTGGAATTGTCAGGGAATTTTTTTCACCCGGAAAAGTCAGGGAATTTTTTGAAAATCAACATTTTACTGGAAATTTAGCGTTTTTAAAATAAAATTATTTAAGGCATTATTTTTTAGTTTGTAACTAATAGTCACGCCCACTTCTATCTTTCCCTTTTTTATATGAGATTGTAGAAACAAGTAACGAGTGCGCTTATATATGAAAGAGAAGAATATGTTTCTTTCTTTCTCATTTGCATATACTTAATTTGATGCTGACGAAGTTCGCTCACTTGTATATACGGATCAAATCGCTACGTTTAACATGTATTGGATTAAACTATACTGTTCTCTGAAACTTACTCAAGAGCAGGGTTGGTTTTAGAAAAACTCTACGCTCAAAGTTCATGACTGTAAGTGTAGAGATTTCGCGCTTACAGCGCTGCGACGACTTATTGTCTAATTGCTATAATAGCGAAACAGCGTTGGCGTCGCGAAATCTATACGCTTACAGTCATAAGCTATGAGCGTAGAGTTTTTCTGAAACCAACCCTGCTCAAGAGTCTAAACGTATATTTAAAAAATACACCAAATACGGTATTAATATTATAAGTGTAAACTCCTGCGATATACCTTGTATAACAACATGAGCCGTAACTGGCGCGCTCTTTCCGGTGAAACGACATTGTTTACAAACATTAAAATCAGTCCTTTTCTTATTTGCCTCTACTTTTCGGAATGAAGCTAGGAAAAAGTTCAGTTGTTTCTTATCTTTCGATGGAAACACATCGAAATAGTTTAACATATTTTTAATTTATTTCTTTTTCTGGATTTGTTTATCAAAAGCTATTTTTATTGAAAAAAATTATCAGTCTACGTGAATTAAATTATAATAAGTGAGTTTCTTTTTTATATCACGTGAATAATTTAAAATAATAATCAAACTTTGGAAAAATAAATTTAATATAATATTTTTTAGAATCTAAACTATGGTTAAATCAAACAAAAAGACCATATCTAACAAAGATTTGCTTAATGATGATGGTTTTAAACCTTGGCTTTAAATAAATGAAAAAAATATATTTGTTGGTTATTTTAATCTATGTAAAAAATCTTCTTCGCTTAGTAATATGGGAAAGCAGGCAGTAGTTAGTCATAAACATGGAACTAAACATCAAAAAGCTGAACTTGCACAAAACAAGACTTGTAGCATACGAAGTTTTTTAAGTTCGACTCCCACGTCTGCTGTCTCGATAAAAGAAAATTTACCATCTACCCACACAGCACAAAAGGTTTCCAAGAAAGTTTCATTAAAAGGTTTCAAAAAAAGCTTTTTGAAATCTTTCTGATAGGATTTTAAAACTAAACAGAAACCTATTATAATAAGTTTTTCTGAAACGTTTCAGAAATCTTCCAGCCACGTTACAAAATAAGAATTATATTCCTAATAGAAAAGCATTCACAAAATGTGGTGAAAATCATTTTAAAACCTTTCACAAAATGTTTTATGAAACTTTATGAAAAGGATTTATGAAACATTTCTTCAAATGTTTTAAAAACTTGCTGATGATCTTATAGTACAAAGTTTGTTACAAACGTAATAAAAAGCTCTCATAAACATTTCGATAAAGATTTCCCAAAATGTTTTGAAATCATTATACTAAAACATTTACAAAAAAGTTATCGAAAGGTTTACAAAATGTTTTTTTTAAATGTTATTTTCAAAATTAAAAAATTTCAAAATAACTATTAAAAACCTCCCAGAAACCTTCCTAGGTAAGTTTCACAAAATTCTGAAAAATACCATTGAAAAAAACATTAAGAAAAATGTTTTGAAAAGGTTTACAAAATGTTTAGTTGGTTTCTTATTTTTAAAATAATGAAATGTCAAAAAACCTTCTGCAGATCTTCCAGGAACCTTCTCTAGAAGAATTCCCGAAATATTTAAGGATCCTTTCGCAAAAAGTTTTATAAAAATATTTTAAGAATGTATACAAAATGTTTTTTTTAAAGATTAATTTAAAAGCCGTAAAATTTCATAAAACCTTTTAATATCCTTTCAAGACCCTTTTGAGAAAGATTTTACAGAAGGTTTACAAGTGATTTCAATAAAGCTTTTGCAAAAATGTTTCCAAAAGGTTTACAAAATGTTTTTTTAAATGTTATTTTCAAAATTACAAAATTTCAAAATACCTTTTAAAAACCTTTCGGAATGCTCCCTAGATAAGTTTCAAAAAATTCTGAAAAATACCATTAAAAAAAACATTAAGAAAAATGTTTTGAAAAGGTTTACAAAATGTTTAGTCGGTTTCTTATTTTTAAAATAATACAATTTCAAAAAACCTTCTTCAAATCTTCCAGGAACCTTTTCTAAAAGAATTCCCGAAATATTTAAGAATCCTTTCGCAAAAACTTTTATTAAAATATTTTAAGAAGGTATACAAAATTTTTTTTTTAAAGATTAATTTAAAAGCAGTAAAATTTCTAAAAACCTTTTGATATCCTTTCAAGACTCTTTTGAGAAAGATTTTGCAGAAAGTTTAGAAGTGATTTCAATAAAGCTGTTGCAAAAATGTTTCCGAAAGGTTTACAAAATGTTTTTTTATAAATGTTATTTTCAAAATCAAAATATTTCAAAATACCTTTTAATAACCTTTCAGGAACCTTCCAAGATAAGTTTCACAAAATTGAGACAAATCCGTCTGAAAAAAACTTTTAGAAAAATGTTTTGAAAAGGTTTACAAAATGTTTAGTTGGTCTGTTATTTTTAAAATAATAATATTTTTAAAAACCTGCAAATCTTTCAGGAACCTTCCCTGGAAGAATTTCCAACATGTTTCGAAATTATTTTGAAAAAACTTTTATAAAAATGTTTTAAAGATGTATACATAATGTAATTTTTAAAGAATAATTTAAAAGCTATGGAATTTCAAAATATCTTTTATTATCCTTTCAAGATTCTTTCGGGGAAGCTTTCGCAGAATATTTAAAAAAAATTTCAATAATTCTTTTACAAAAATGTTTTCAAAAGCTTTACAAAATGTTTCTTTGAAAGTTCATTTTCACATAAAATATAGTTTCCAAATACCTTTCAAAAACTTTTAAGGAACCTTCCGAATTAAGTATTAAAAAATTCTAACAACTTTTCTTAAAAAAACTTTTAGAAAAATGTTTTGGAAAGGTTTAGAAAAGGTTTCATTAGTTTGTTATTGTTAAAATAATAAACTTGCAAATAACCTTCCAAGAACCTTTCTAGAATCATTCTTGAAAGAATTCCCAAAATGTTTAGGAATCTTCTCAAAAAACCTTTATAATAATGTTCTGAGAAGGTATATAGAATGTTTTTTTTAAATGCCGTAAAATTTTAATAAATTTTTTAGAATCCTTTCTTCACCCTTTAAGAGCATGACGAAGCTCCCGCCTTATTCTAATAATATTTCCAATCCTAACTTATGAATAAACGATGCGTTTAATCGAGTTTTTTTGCTACAAAGAAAAAATTTGTAACATTAAACTTTAGTGCGGACAACTCAAGAAATCTACCAAAATACTATACATGAAAAGTTATAATACAAACATTCAATATATCGTATTTTAAGGTTAGGTTTATCGAGGTAGATATCTAATTTCCAATCCAAACTCATAAAAAAATAACAAATCCAAATGATTTTTTATTTCAACAAAAATTATTGTATTAACATAGCTTTAGTGCAGACAAGTCATTATATTTGTTTTATTTATGAATTTAAAAAGATATCAATAAAATAAAAAGAGCGAAATTCGATTACTGCAGCTCCGACATCTCGTTAAAGAAAGATTTCACAGAATATGTAGAAATCATTTTAATAAAGCTTTTAAGAAAATGATTTCGAAAGCTTTTCCAAATGTTTATTTGAAATTTTATTTTTACATTAAATAAAATTTTAAAATACCTTTTAAAAACCTTTAAGGAACCTTCCGAATATATGTTTAAAAAAATGTTGATAAATCTTTTCAAAAAAACTTTTACAAAAATCTTTTGAAAAGGTTTAATAAATGTTTAGTTGGTACAGTATTTTCAAAATAATAAAATTTAAAAAAACATTCTGCAAATCTTCCAGGAACCTTCTCTAGAAAAATTCCCGAAATATTTAAGAATCCTTTCGCAAGAACTTTTATTTAAATATTTTAAGAAGGTATACAAAATGTTTTTTTTTTAAGATTAATTTAAAAGCCGTAAAATTTCAAAAAACCTTTTAATATTCTTTCAAGACTCTTTCGAGAAAGATTTTGCGGAAAGTTTAGAAGTGATTTTAATAAACCTTTTGCAAAAATGTTTCCGAAAGGTTACAAAATGTTTTTTATTAATGTTATTTTCAAAATCAAAATATTTCAAAATACCTTTTAATAACCTTTCAGGAACCTTCCAAGATAAGTTTTACAAAATTGTGACAAATGCGTCTGAAAAAAACTTTTAGAAAAATGTTTTGAAAAGGTTCACAAAATGTTTAGGCAGTATGTTATTTTTAAAATAATAATATTGGAAAACACCTTCTGCAAATCTTCCAAGAACCTTTCCTGGAAGAATTTCCAAAATGTTTAGAAATCAATTTTAAAAAAATATTTATAAAAATGTTTTTAGAAGGTATACAAAATGTTTTTTTATTGAGATTAATTAAGAAGCCGTAACATTTCGAAAAATTTTTTTGAACCTTTACAAAAACCTTTCGAGAAATATTTCGTAAAATGTTTATAAGTCATTTTAATAAAGCTTTTATAAAAATGTTTTCAAAAGCTCTACAAAATGATTATTCAAAATTTTATTTTCATATTCAATAAATTTTCTAAATACTTTTTAAAAACCTTTTAGGAACCTTTCGAGAAACGTTTCACAAAATTCAGACAAATCCTTTTAAAACACTTTTACAAAAATGTTTTGGAAAGCTTTATAAAATGTTTAATTGGTATATTATTTTTAAAATAATAAAATTTCAAAAAACCTTCTGAATACCTTTCAGGAATCTTTCCAGGAAGGTTTCACAAAATATTTTGGAATAATTTAATAAAAACCTTTACAAAAATGTTTTAGAGCATTTCACAAAATTTTGTAAAAGGTACCAAAATCCGCAAAAAAAGACTTAATTAATTTAAAAGAAAAAGGCTCAATTGGAAAAAAAATGAAATAAAATTATTTTTATGCAAATTTTTAATAATTTATTCAATTTTTCTTTCGCTAAATTTTAGACCTAGGTATGACTTTCTTTCAGCAAAAAATAATAAAACCGAAACGTTATGTAGATAGAATATTTGATTAATTTAACTCGTTATTTTATTATTAATTATTGTTTCTGAAAATCATAACTCATAAATATTTGCTTTATTATAAATTGCCGGGAATTAATTTAACTTTCAAGTCAATTTTTTTTAATTTGTGAAAAAAGTATAAGTGTAATTAAAAATAGTTTCTTCATAAAAAATTTATAAATTTTAATTCTTTATCTATAATCATCAAATTTTTATAATCCCATTCTACATATTTTTGAATTTCTCTGTATATATTTTCGCACATGGCGTTTTGTATGTTGATTTTACGTGAGATACCAAAAAGTTATTAAAAACGTAACAACTGAAACCGCAATAGATTTGAATTAACGCGCGACTTTTATAGTGGCCTAAGAATAACATTACGTTATTATCTTAATTTTTAGATAAATTATTACTCGATACATTTTTGATAATTTTTTCATATCCCACGTGGGATCACCACAATGCAAAAAACTTAAAAAACGTGTTCAGAGAGACATTGAATTCGAACAGAAGCACGATTCATATATGGCTAACAAGAAATCCGAATTCTCAAAGCTTTGAACGTTACGTTTTCATATGTGTGTGATCACATGTATCGCGACTATAGTTGTCGGAAAGAGAATAAAAAATCTGCGCGCGCATTGATATGTATTTATACATACATGTGTATCACTGCTTGAATAGCCCCTCAGCGCTTGCAGCGATCGCAGTTTTAAGAACAGGTTGCGCTAATTTCAAGTTAATATTCATCGGATATAGCGCCAAGAGAAAATAGAAGAAGAAGAAGATTCATCGGATAGACTTTATGGTGACACGTTATAACAAGTCGACACTTGCCTTTATCGTGCATTCCTTTGAGAAAAGAAAAATCAAGGCTAATTTTCTTCATCTTGGAATAAAATCAAGGTAAATTAACATTTCTTAATTACATTACGTTCTTATATTAGTATTTTATTATTAGTTATTATTTGCATTTAAAAAAGCATTTCTTTTCTTTGTTCACCATTTTGGATTGACAAAGATTAGTTTAAGATTTAAAACGTTAAAATTTATACATGCGTTATTCGGTATTTTTTAAAGAAAACATGAAGTTTAACTCATTTCATCATATCAATACATGAATACATATGCATTTATTTTTTTGTTCGCTATTTTTATTTGTTAAAAATTCGTTTTATAAACGAAACGTTCACACCTGTAGATAGGTGCGTTATCGTCCATTCTTTGTAAGAAATATCAAGTTTTCTTTGTATCATCTTGTGTTTAAATGAAGGTAAATAAAAGTTTCAAAATTATTATATAGTTTTACATTATGATTATTACTATGGTGTTATTATCAAGTGTATATATATTTAAGCCGTCATTTTGTAATGCGAAAATTTCGTTTTACAAACCAAACACGTGAAAATTGACACGTGCGTCATCGTCAATTGATTAGAGAAAAATCTTTATTTTATTAATACATATTTAAGCCGCCATTTTTTGATGCTAAAATTTCGTTTTACAAACAAAACACGTGAGAAATTGACACGTGCGTCATCGTCAATTGATTGGAGAAAAATCTTTATTTTATTAATACATATTTAAGCCGCCATTTTTTTATGCTAAAATTTCGTTTTACAAACAAAACACGTGAGAAATTGACACGTTTGTCATCGTCTATTGATTAGAGAAAAATCTTTAATTTATTTTATTAATTAAATTATCTTTAAATTTAATTGAGGTGACTTCACACCCCTTATACACATTTGCATTTTATTATTGTATTAATTTCCATCTTCAAATAAGCGGATATATTTGTGCGTGCATGTGTAGATGTGTATGTGTGTGTTTTTACAAAAGTATTACAATTCTGACTAATTAATAATTTTGCAGCAAACTAAATCTAATGTATCGGATTGACCAGGATCTTCAGGAGAGTCCAGAACCATTATTTTCAAGTGCTGGGTACAATTTTCGCCCACAAAGATACACACAAAGATTCACATCAGCTGATCATCTGCAGCATCTCTGGTATGTTTGCTGAATATAAGTGTTTTATTTAGTTGCAATCTTAAATCGCAAAGCTGATTGAATCTCTAAATATATTCTTGTTATGAAAGTTTATAAAAAAAGATAGAGGTTTAAGTTGAACAGATCAAAAGTCAGAGGTAATGTCATATTTTAGTTATCTTCTTTGATGTATAATTTTTTTTATATCAGCAAAAAAACAAAGTTGATGATTTGACAAAAACTTCATGTAAAAGAAGTTATAAAACTTGTTCCAAATAATTTTTATATAGTTATTTTTTTTTAATTAATAAAATATTAGCATTAATGATGAAAATAATTCTTTTTAAGATATTCAACAATATTTAAAAATCTTATATTCATTGGTATTCATATGCAAATTTCATTACACATTTTTCTTTGAAACTAGTAGTTTTTGAATGAGAAAGAATAAATTAGCTGATTGATTAAAAAAAAATTAAAAAATAAATATTTGGAAATGACTTCATTAACTTTCATTGAAAAACTAAGAATTCTATAGAAAAATATGTTATAACATTTGTGACGGTAAGAGTAATGTGGACTCGATAAAAATATTTTCAAATCTTAATGTGACTATTTTCTCATTGTTTTATTATTATTGTATATTATTGTTGATTATTTACGTTTGATTATTAATCAAACATGAATCAATTTGATTTTTCATCTAGGTTTATTTCAATTTCTCTAAAATATAACTTGTCTTACAAAATTATCAACAAATGAGCACTTGCTCAATTGGTAACAAAATTTGTAAAAAATAACAATAAAACTTTAAATACCGTGAAAAATACGGTTTCATTTTGATGCATATGATTGTTATAAACAATTTTTATCATATATAAAATTATTCACCAATATAACAAAACTTAATCTAAAATGAGAATTTTGCATGAAATACCAAAACCGTGTTTAAGATAATCAGAACATTTATAATTTTTTTATGCAAATTTTTCTGAAATGTGCAAATTAAATGTTCACCTGTTGTATGTATGAAAATATTACAATTCTGACTAATTAATAATTTTGCAGCAAACTAAATCTAAAGTATCGGATTGACCAGGATCTTCAGGAGAGTCCAGAACCATTATTTTCAAGTGCTGGGTAACATTTTCCCCATCAAAATCCATAGAAAGATTTAAATTATCTGATAATCTTCAGCATCGCTGGTGTATTTGCTGAATATAAGTAAGTGAATCGTTATTTTTAAACTTAATTTTCTTCAGTTAAAATCTTAAATTGCACATTATTAAGTGTGGAAATATATTCTAGTTGGTACTCGAAAAATATCAAAAAAAAGGATAGTAGTCTCGGTTGAGTGGGTTAAAAGTTAGAGATAATTAAATATATTATTTACTTTCTATAAATATTTAAAAAAATAGGGATTCCAATTTGATACATATGATTGTCATTATAGATTTTCTTTTTTATATTAATGAATATTTTTTTTATTATCATAAAATATTATATATTCATAATTTTAATATATATTAATTAAGGTATATTATATTGATTGTATTGTTCATAATAGCAATTTTAATTAGTTGTGACATATAAAACAGACTAAAATGCAACTTCATTTTAATAATTTTCTTATCCTGTAGTTAATAATTTAGCTTTACATCTGCTTTAATCAATTGAAAATTTATAGAAATATGATTATCTTACAAGATGTTTCAACTATAATTATTACATGTAGTAATACTAATCAAACTCAACACCAAGTTTTTTAAAATATTAATTAAAAGTTTTATAACTTTTAACAAAGATTTTTGTTGTAATTACATAATATTTAGAACCACAAATGTTATATCACTTTTCACCATTTTGATCTAAACCTCTAAATTTTATATATAAAATTTTATTCAATTTTTATGTACATATATATACAAGCATCCCTGTATACGATACATGTGCTTTGTTCTCAAATACACTGAAAACCTCCGTTGCTATTTACCATCGTAATGATAGCATGGATACAGCTACGTTGAATAAATAAAAAAAATATATTTAGAATTTTTAATGATAACTGTTAAAAAATGAATTTAATTTATAATCAAAATTGTTTCAATTAAAATCCTTTTTATTATTTTTTAATAAAATTAGAAATTTATTTTATTTTAAATGATGTTGATTTTAAGTAATCTTAAGTCTTATATGATGCTGTGTTTTCATTGAATGCGAAATTTATGCTTTTAAAATTGAATATGCACCATTTATAAGAAAATGAGGAAAAGAGCTTAGCAATGCTTATTGACTTGAATCTAAATTGTATGGATGTAATATAGTTTATAATATTCTAGCTTAGCAATATTTGTAAACTTATTTATTAGTTGATTTATAAACTATATTCCTTTAATTTGTACTTTCTAATTTACACTCTAATTATCATGAGTAAATAATTGAGATATTGATAATTCATCAAAAATAAAATGAGCATTTCCAATATTTTAAAGTTCTACTGCGTCCTGAAAAGTTAAATTTATAGACATGAGTAGAGATTGTATTTTTTGCAATGAAACTATGCTATTTTCTTTTTAATAATTATTTATCGTTAAATATTTGTAAATCTTTTATGTATATATAGACATTTATTTAAATTTTTCATTATAAAATCTACTTTTGAAATTATTCTAAATCACGCAGAATTTGAATAAATATTCTAGTCTATGGTATCTTAATTAGTTGTAATGTTTTAAAATTTTTTAATTTGTTCAGCTTTTCTTACGTATATCCCTCATATGTGTTTTGACATATATAATATTATTAAATAATATTTTTCTTATTTCCCTTTTTCCGAATATTTGAGAATAACTATTCAGTTTTAATTGCTTAAACTATCTCGTATAAATTATAGAACGTTTCTCGTGAAAAACATTTTATTTGCATATTCCTTGAAATTAATGTAATAAAGACTTGATAAATGTCAGTTGAGATTATTGTTCGTGTGGTTCATAGAATTTTTTCAAAAATGTCCTTCAATATATAATAATCAGATCTTGGAAACTTGAATGTAGAGTTTTATAAGCGGAAAATTTAAATTTTGAAGTGTGTTTATGAAATTTTAGGTATATAAGATTCCTTATGAAGTATTAAAATAAAATGATGTTCATAATTTTTCATTTTATTTATTTTAGTTTTGGTTTCTATTTTTTTTTATTTTTTTTTTGTTTAGGGCATCATATAGAATGCCAAGAAAAAGGAAAGGAGATGATACTCCAATGTCAAAGAGACATTTAAGAAGAGTAACAAATCAACTCATGCAAAGAGATTTGAATGAAAGTACTTCTAGTTCTAGTGAAGAATATTCCGTTAATGAAATAGAAGACATTCAAATTGAAAATTCACCCATTCTAAATAATACAAATATTAATGCGAAACAAACTACTTTAACAGAAGAAGCCAAATATTTTCAATATTCTCAATTGCAAAATAAGAACACTTTACTTTCACTTGTCAATGATGCACCTAAAAATAGTAGCGTTGATGTGCATGTATTAAATACAGATAATTTGGTATCAGATAATAAAAATAGTATTCATTCAGATGGTGAAAATAGTATTTATTCAGATAATGTAAATAGTATTCATTCAGATGGTGAAAATAGTATTTATTCAGATAATGTAAATAGTATATCTTTTGATGACGTTTACAATTACAGTGATAGTGATGCTGAGAGCATCCCTGAAATTGAAAGCTATGAATTTTTTGATTCAAATAGTAGAAATGATGAATTCCGAATGGAAGTAGTTGAATGGGCTACAAAGTTTCGAATACATCATAATTCTTTGAATTCATTATTAGCTATTTTAAACAAGCATACTGACACGTCATTTCCAAAAGATTCCCGTACTTTATTAAAAACACCTAGATCAACGGACATTATTGATATTGAAAGTGGCCAATACTGTCATTTAGGAGTAAAAACATTTATTCAAACAGTTATTGAAAGTAGAATTTCACTGAAACATCAATTTAATACCGTTAATCTTTCTGTTAATATTGACGGTGCTCCCATTGCAGGAAATTCCAATGAAAAAGGCTTATGGTTAATTTTATTAAAAGATTTTCATTTGGATCTTGTTCATCTTTGTGGTGTTTATTATGGCGAACACAAACCTCAAGACCAAAATAATTTGCTAAAATTGTTTGTACTTGAAATGAAAGAAATTATAAACAATGGATATTTTTGTAATGGCGAAATGTACAGTGTTTCAATTGATAGTATCAATTGTGATGCCCCTGCTAAATCTTATGTTTTATGCACAAAGTATCCAAGCGGATATTTTAGTTGTAGTAAGTGTATTATCGAGGGTGATTATCACAAATGTGTATGTTTTCCAGTTAAAGATTATCAAAGACTCGTGGAGTTTTGTAATGATCTGTTAAGAACTGATGATGATTTTAAGAATCTCAGATATTTAGGTGATTATCAACGGGGGCCAACTATTTTAAGTGAATTACCTAATGTGGGATTAGTTTCTAATGTCCCATTAGATTGTATGCATTTAGTATACCTTGGTGTCACAAAACAATTAATAAGACATTGGGTTGATGGAACAAGTCTAAAAAAATTGGTAAAATTATCTGCTGAACAGATAAAATTAATTTCAGAAAAATTAGAAAATTTAAAGCACATACTACCTTTTGAATTTAATAGACGTTCGAGATCACTAAAATATTATAAAAAATGGAAAGCCACGGAATTCCGGCACTTTTTAATTTTTTTTGGTCCGCTTATATTAAAAGATGTTTTAAGGTCAGAGGTTTATGAACATTTTTTGAGGTTACATAGTGCAATCATTATATTATCAAATAAAGTGCTAATACAAAATACTGATAATATTAAATTTGCTGAATCTTTATTAATTAATTTTGTGTATGAATTTCAAGAAATCTATGGTACTGGACATGTAACATATAATGTACACAATTTAATACATTTATGTAAAGATGTACAAAAGTATGGACCTCTCGAATTCTACAGTGCCTTTCCATTTGAAAATTATATATGTTCCTTAAAAAAGTTAATAAGAAAAGGAGAGAAGCCACTGCAACAACTTGCTAGAAGAATGACAGAATATGAATCAGTTAAAAATGATAGATATTGTTTAGATAACGATGAGATGAAGTTTCAGAAACTACATTACAATGGGATCTTACCTACCGATCGACGATATGATTCTCAGTTCAAACTTTTAATAACAAAATCATGTAAAATAGATATAAATGATGACAGAAATAATTGTGTTATTCTACAAGATGGATCAGTGGTTGATATTCTGAATATTGCTCAATGTAATAATATTGCATATATTATAGGACAAAAGTTAAACTATCAAAAGAAATTATTCACCACGAATGGTTTATCGAGTGATGTTTTAGGTATTCAAATTGTAAAGAAATCAGAAAATTGTGTTGAAAGTTGGCCATGCAATCAAATTAATGCTAAAGTATTTAAAATTCCCTGTAAAAGAAATTATTTTGTTACTAGCCCGATAATTCATACTTTTAAATCTTTTAAAAAATAAATCATTTCTTATATCAATGAAATAAACGTGTTGAGTAAATTATTTAAAACAGAACCTGATGAAAGCAATAATCACAACTTTTTTATTCGAATATAGCTTCATCCAAATTTATATAAATTAAAATTCTTAGGAATAAAACAAATGAAAAAAAAAATTAAAAATACAAATAAAATGATTTTTATATCAAATAATTTACTAGAGTTTAAAGATTGGTTAATTGTACGCATACAGAAATGTTCCCAAGACTCTATTCATAGAATCATTTAGAAAGATTTTTAGTGTGATCTAAGATATTTTTTTACAAAAATTATTTAATCAAGGTCTTATCTAAAATCTTTTGCTTGATATTTTAAAAATCTCTAAGTAAAAAGTTATAAAATATTATGTCGAGTGATTCATACATTTCTTTATCTGCATATAATTATTACATGAATTCTCGATAAAAGGAATAATGTACTAAAATTAGATTTATATTACATAATTTAAAAAAAAAATTATTAAAATCAAGGTCATTAAGCAAAAACGGATATTTTTCTTCTAATAAAATGTTTATTTTTTGTGCGTGTTCAAATACTGCATTACGCTTAAGAGCTTTAACTAGTTGAAGTTATATCTCTTCCGTCGGACATTACGAAATATACACTACTTCATTTTGTTAAAGCAAGCTCATTTGTTAGTTATGAACAGTTTTGATTACATATTTATGAATAAGATATTTTTTTTTTAAATGTTATTGATATGAAATATTGCATTGAATACTTATTATAATAATTACTGTTTTAGATTGCTAAAAATGAAAAAATTTATCATAATTCATGATGTCCAAAATAAAAAAAAAGTTTTTCCGTCTTCTTGGCTCACCAAGAATTTGAAACATGTTCAAATTCCTCCAGAAGGAACAATGAATTTAAAGGAAGCTATAATAAACATGATCTCTCCCAAAAAAGATTGGGAAATGATTCCAATTTTAAAAATCATTAAAGAGAATGGTAATTTAAAAAGAAATAGTAAATGTTTTATTTTTTCAAAATATATAAGTAATATATTTATAGAAACTTACATTGAAGCGATTGAAGAGATGCGTATCGACGGTATTTCTGAAATGAGCGATCCAGGAGATGATGACAAAATAAAAAGTTCCAGAGGAGAAAGGAAATCTGTATCAATAGCAGGTAATGTTATGGGAACATAAAAAAAAAGAAAAAGACCTGAAAAACCTTTAAATAATATTAAGAATGCAGTACCAAAAATACATCCACCCCTTTATCTTACTGTAATGAATAAAGAGAATATCAAAGAAAAAATTTTAAATGAGCAAAATAATATTTGTGATAGCCAAGACAATAAAGATTATTCAGTGAGCCCTAATTCTACTGATCATAATAGTAATTCCGATGATAATGATGGCGAAGGAAAAAAGACTACCACTCCATTGTCTTTAAATCATTCAAGTTTATCTACAAATAACAGTTCTGAAATTACAAAAGAACGTAAATAAACTATATACATAACATACAAAATTAAACGCTTGCATGTAATAAGAGCATTAGCACTCGATAACTCGGTAAACTATTGTAAAAAATTTTTATATTCACTATTATATACTTTATAAACATAAACTGTCATATTATTAATGAATATTAATTTTTTTTACTAAAAAGAATATAATAATATTGTAATATTTATCTTATAAGAATTTTA
Source organism: Anastatus disparis (assembly GCA_017163975.1). NCBI lineage: Eukaryota > Metazoa > Arthropoda > Insecta > Hymenoptera > Eupelmidae > Anastatus > Anastatus disparis. Next base: position 3,919,586 of record JAFFSR010000302.1, read on the forward strand.
TTTTTATCTCACCTGACATTTTACCGCATTCTTGAACTGTATTGCCCTTATTGCATGCAGCCTTTCTATTTATAAATTAAAAATAACATTCTATAATATTTTTTAAATTCTTATAGCATTAGAAACATATGAAACCTTATCTAATCAGATTCCAACTAGAACAGTAACTGCCAATCCTTCAGGATATATTGAAGAGGAAGATTCAGTATTAAAAGAATTGCAAAAATTATCAAGTAAATATAAAAATATAATAACGTACATATTAAAAAAATTGTTTTTTCAATAATATATTACAAATTAATATAATAATCTTTTTAAAAAAAGAAATAATACAAAAATAAATAAATATTAACATTACAACTGCTATTTCAGAAACACAAAGAAAAATATTGAAAAACATTCATACTATGTCGTTAAAACAAAATGAAATAGAAAAAAAAGTCGATTCTTTAAAATCATCAAATACTATGAGGACTAATTGCTTAGATAATTCAATACCTTTAATTGATCATCAAAAGTTGAACACTGAATATTTTCCCATAGATAATGTTGATAAAACTATGGAAAAGATAGAAGGAAAATTATTACGTAAGAAGTATGTTTTATCAGTGGTAAGTAATATACATAATGAAATAATTTTATATTCTTGAAATTTTTTTCATTCTCATCAGAATAACTTTAAAATTCACAACTTTAGATGTTTTTAGACTTTCTTATAATAATTCTTCGGTTTTACTTCATGTATTATGTTTATAATTAATTGACAACATTTCATAAATTGCAATGAACGGCAGCTATAACGAAGCAAAACGAAAAAACATAAATCATTTTATATTATACTATATAAATTAGGCTAATAAAATTCTAAAAAAATTACACCTTTTTACATAGGCATATCCTGTATTGGTGGTACATAGAATGGACAAATATATGTATGTAGATCTAAATACATGCATTTGGTTAGGTAATAATTAATAAGAAAGGTGAAGGAATAGTATGATAACTTGATATTTCGCTTATTTATTTTACTATAACAGCTTTATTGTTTATAATCCGCATTTATACATACACATTAAAATATTGTGTAATATATTTATATAACAATCTACGGAACTTAAAATTTTATAAATGAAAATAATTTTATAAATACTATCACATTTGTTTTAATTTATGTAAAATTACATAACAAATACTTTTAATGTTATTTAATGAAAAATATGCCGCATGTTTTATATTGAATTTATTAACTAAGGTTTTTAACTTTTATTTCATATAAATACGATTCTCAATCTTTTTTTTTCATTTAATCTACCTGATAAGCAACCCACACAGCATGGAAGAATTCATTGGAATATTCCGAAATATTTCAATGAAATATTTCATTGAAAATCATATGAAAGCTTTATGAAAGGAAACAGGAAGATTTATGGAATATTGCAACAAAAAGTTTCCGTGAAAAATTCCGGAAAGCTTCCAGAAAGCTTCCTTGCTGTGTACGATGCTATTGTAAATACAGATAATTTCTATTTTAAAAATTTTAAAGTTATTGATCGTATTTAATACTTAACTGAAATAAAAGAATAAATCAGTGTGAAAATATTACTTTAAGACTGATAGAAACTTTAAATACGATTGTATGAACAATCAAATATTTGCATAAAGTGACGTTAACTGGAAACATAACATTGATAAATTTGTACGTGTATAGTGGCGGTCAAAAGACGAAGCTACCGTTGAGGACCTAAGTATTAACTTTGAAGTTTTGCATCTCAACAAAAATGGTTGTGTAGAAATATGCAGTAGCCTATTTAAAAGTGACATATTTTTAATTATATGATGACAATTATTTTCAAATATTTATCTGGGTAACATTGCAACCTTTTTGGACCTTTAATAGAATTTGAACGACTTACAGGAAAATCATGATAAGAAAATTTTACAGTTTGTTTTTAAAGTTTATAATTATACTATAAAATAATTTTTGTATTTTTTTTATCTCAAAATAATGCTCTTAATATGAGTATAATACAGTGAATTTTTTAATACAAATTATAAGAAGAGCATTTTTTCATTTTTAGTAGAGCTATGAAGTTATATTTACTGGATAAAAATCTGAATATAAATTGATACTATATTATAGAAAAACAGATATCTTTATAGTGGGCCATTGCACAATTCCGTACTACCATTTCTCGCTGAGATATAAGACTTTAAAGTTAGTACTTCAATTTTTAACGGCAACTCAGTTTTTTCAATACCACTGTATATGGATATTTTGAAAGTTTGTGAAAAGATGAAAACTTATCAAATTTTATCAAACCAAAAATAAAAAAACATTTCTACGAATTTGCTAATGATAAACATTTTATCTACTACATTACATAAAAATTTTGTATAAGTTTCATTTTCTATGATCTAATTTAACGAAAATATGTATGCATAAACTTTCATCACCTTTTTAAACATTACTAACGTATTGCTTGGAGTGGTGTTTTTATTGTAAGTGTGAGAGTGGTAATTTTATTGCTTAAATTAAACGCTTTGTATTCATGATTATTCTGTTTTTATAATGCATGTTTTTATAATTGGCAAAAATTGTAATATATAAAAGTTCACAAAAAGTTAGAATTTCTAAAATTGCTAAATTTTAATCATTCGAAAATAAAAATAAAAAGTTCATATATTATTTGTATTGTGGTGAGTCCTGTATTGTAATTGAATTTTGATAGCTCACTTGTTTTATGGATTTCTCTGCAGTCCATATGAGTTCTATATTTTATTTTAATTGCATAAATGCTAATTACATGATTAAAATAGTTTCAATTTTTTCCGTTTAAAATTGTGATTGTTACGAATTTAATGTTTTTTATATAAAATAATAATAAATAAAGTCTCGTATAAAAAAATATTGAACAAATGAGAATGAGATTTAATCAATATTTTATAACTGCTTGGGTTTTAGCTTTTATGACAAATTTTCTGATTGATTTTTTTTGTTTAGTACAATTGGGTACAACAATTTTTATTATGTGAAAACAAAGTATTAATATGTGGTATTATTTTGTAGATTGATTATATGAAAAGTATTGGAGGGAACAATGAGAGTAATTTTATTATCAACGTTTTGCAACGCACTATCAAAGACGAGGCTTTAGAAGGCTATAGTTTTCTTGGACAAAAAAAAATAAAAAGACTGGAGAAGAGAATAAAAGTTTTCAAGACTTAGCACTCTGCAAATGCATATTTGGTATGAAAACTTTAATTGAATTTATATTGCTTTTATATTATGATAATGATAACAGGTAACTTTTTTTTAAATTACAAATATTTTTTTAGAAGCTGCCAAACAATCTTTCCCATTGATTAATGACGGGCTGATAAAAACAAAGATCTCTAATTATCTTGATACGAAAGGAACCCGTTTAAAAGCAACGTAAGTAAATATATTGAAATTTTTACTTATTTATCTTATGAAATTTTATCTAACTTTTTTTAGTAGGGATGATGTTAAATGATTATAAAAATTTCAAGTACTCTTAATATAATTTTTTATAATGATATAACTACTAATAATCTATGACATAACTACTTTAAATTAAAATTTTTATAAATAAAATAGTTGACTTTTGTTTTTAATCAAATTTTGATATATTTATATTATAAAGGTGATGTAGAGAATTTTTTTATACATATTTTTGTACGCCGAGTAATTCATCAAGTTTTGGCTTTATAGTGATTTTATATATTTTTTTGGTATTCAAAATTGATCCTTTTTTAAAACCATTCTACGATTAATTTTTTAATTAAAAAGAAGTTATTTCTACATTAATTTTAAAACTAACACTTTTCTTTAAAATAATAAAATATTAGGATTCTATAACATACATACTATCTCTATCGTTTTCTTTTGTGATCTTGATTTTCATGAACATTGACTTAGTTTTGGAGTTGTTATCTTATGAGATACTGATAAAAGATAAAAAATAAATTTGAGTAACTATAATTTTGAATAATTTAAAAATAATAAATAATTTTAAATAACTAAATAAATTAAAAGAAATTTTTTAACAAGCTTTCTGAAAATAATTATAAAATAAATTGAACTCGCAGAAATAAATAGAGCAAATAAAAACAAATCAAGTAAACAATATTATGGTCAGTGCCCTAATCGCTAATCACAAAAATAAGTTTAAATGCTTTCTTGTGTTATTTCAAGGAACTTTTTCTTACAATTTATAATTAATTTTTTTATAAGAAGTTTAAATAACTTTTTATTTAATAAACTGTAAATAATTTTTTTACAATATACTGTGTATTTTAATAAAGGTCAATTAGTTCATGTTATCGTTGATCATTAAAAAAATTTTACTATAAATACAGTATAAAAAAAGGATTTTATTACTTTACATCATGCATAACATTAAATGAGTAGTAGTTGGAGCATTGACAAAATAACTTACAATGAATTATTATATAAAAGTAACAAACATACTTTTTTTTCAGCAAAACACCAAAAAGAGTCTATACACCGCTTCAGCTATCAGCTTTACTGGATGACGACAGTGAATAATCACATTATCATTTCATTTAAATAAATTTTTTTTCAAATAGTTTTAATAATAAACAAATATGTATTATAAATTAAATTTTTAATAAACATTAGTTCTATTAATTTTTAGTATTTAATAATATGTCAATGAAATTTTATTAACAATTTAAAATGCATACAACTTAGAAAATTGCACGTATGTTTATACTCCTATACCACTCTGCAGGCCAAAATAATAATAGCTATTATTAAATCTGCAATGAAAAGTATTTCAATAGTAAAAATTAATTCTTAAGAAACATTTACAGATAGTTAAAAAGGTCCTTAGTTAATTTTTATCTTTTCCTAGTCAACTTTTTTTTTCTGTTCAAAATCTTAATTTCGAATTGATATAAGTTGATTTTCCTATTATAAGAGTATATATATTCAACATGTTGGTATAAAATATTTTAATTAATCCTCATGTCTTGATTTTAAAAATAATTTCAAAAATATTTAAAAATTCTTTGCACAAGAAAACATAAATTCTTAAAAGGTTTTTTATTATAAATATATCTACTTTTTGTAATGTTTCTAAAATTTTATCGAAACCTTAGAAAAAAATGTTTAATAAAAGATTTTAGTAAATTTACAAAACACGAGCGATAAGGACTCAAAGCTTTTCACAAAATCTTTTTCTAAACCGTTTTTTAAAATATTTAATGCTGCGTCGCAATAGATTCCAAAGTAGTATATTTTTTGGTAAGGTTTGAAAAAAAATTAATGAAATAATTATATAAGGTTTTGAAATATAGTTTATTAAATATTTATATCCAAAACTTTTGTAAACGCTCATTGAAAAATTTTATCAAGTATTTATAAAATTTGCAAAAAAGGTTTTTGGAAATTTTACTAGTAGATCCCAAAATGTATATACTCATCTTTTCAATAATTATTCTTCCAGCGGCTTAGAGAAAGATTCTATAAAAGATTATTATAATGTTATATAAAATGGTTTGTGAGATCTTCCAGAAAATATTTATTAAAACTTTTTGAAAAGTCTTTTTGAAATATTTTATGGAAAGTTAGAAAAATGTTGAAACAAAGATTTCGTAAAGGTTTTCGTTGAAAAGATTTTTGAAAACTGTAATGATGGATTCGAAAATGAACATGAAATTGTTTAAAAAAGTTACTTAACAAGGTTTGAGAAACTATTTCATACAAGGTTTTTTGTAATTTTATCGAAAACTATTTTTAATGTTTGAAAAAATATTTAAAAAAGATTTTCAAAAATGCTTTTTGAAAAGTTTTATAAGATGTTTTTAAAACTTTTAAAACAAAAGTTTCAGAAACATTTATCGAAAGGGTTCGAAAATGTTTTTGGAAACCTAACCGATAGAATCTAAAACCGACAAATTGTTCTTAAAAAGGTTAGAGAAAGTATTTCATAGAAGGTTCCTATGATGTTACCAAAAATAGTAAAATCTTCCGAAAAATATTTAAAAAAGTTTTTTTTTAATGCTTTTCAAAAGGTTATATCGAATGTTTTTAAAATATTCAAAACAAAGTTTCAGAAACATTTATCAAAAGGTTTCGAAAACGTTTTGGATACATTACTGATGGATTCCAAAACGACATAAATTCATTTCAAAAATGTTTCTTAAACAAGTTTGAGAAAGTCTTTGTGATATTATTGAAAATGATTAATAAAATCTTCCGAAAAATATTTAGAAAATTTTTTTTTAAATGCTATATGAAAGGTTTTTTTAGAATGTTTTTAAAATGTCCAAAACAAAGTTTCAGAAACATTTATCAGAAGGTTTTGAAAAGGTTTTTAGAAACATTACTGATGGATTCCAGAACGGACATAAACTCATTTCAAAAAGGTTTCTTGAAAAGGTTTGAGAAAGTTTTTTATAAAAGGTTTCCATGATGTTATTGAAAATAATTAATACAATCTTACGAAAAATATTTAGAAAAATTTTTTTTTAATGCTATTTGAAAGGTTTTTTTAGAATGTTTTTAAAATGTTCCAAACAAAGTTTCAGAAACATATATCGAAAGGTTTTGAAAAGGTTTTTGGAAAAATTACTAATGTATTCCAAAACGGACATAATCTCATTTCAAAAAGATTTCTTAAAAACGTTTGAGAAAGTTTTTTATAAAAGGTTTCTATAATATTATTGAAAATGATTAATACAATTTTCCGAAAAATATTTAGAAAAATTTTTTTTAATGCTATTTGAAAGGTTTTATAAAATGTTTTTATAATGTTTAAAACAAAGTTTCAGAAACATTTATCGAAAGGTTTCGAAAAGGTTTTTGGAAACATTACTGATGGATTCCAAAACGGACATAAACTCATTTCAAAAAGGTTTCTTGAAAAGGTTTGAGAAAGTTTTTTATAAAAGGTTTCCATGATGTTATTGAAAATAATTAATACAATCTTACGAAAAATATTTAGAAAAATTTTTTTTTAATGCTATTTGAAAGGTTTTTTTAGAATGTTTTTAAAATGTTCCAAACAAAGTTTCAGAAACATATATCGAAAGGTTTTGAAAAGTTTTTGGAAACATTACTAATGTATTCCAAAACGGATATAATCTCATTTCAAAAAGATTTCTTAAAAACGTTTGAGAAAGTTTTCTATAAAAGGTTTCTATAATATTATTGAAAATGATTAATACAATTTTCCGAAAAGTATTTAGAAAATTTTTTTTTAATGCTATTTGAAAGGTTTTATAAAATGTTTTTATAATGTTAAAAACAAAGTTTCAGAAACATTTATCGAAAGGTTTCGAAAAGGTTTTTGGAAACATTACTGATGGATTCCAAAACGGACATAAACTCATTTCAAAAAGGTTTCTTAAAAAGGTTCCTGACAGGTTTCACTCCTTTTATGAAACCTTTTAAAAACCTTTCAGAAACCTTTTATGCTGTGTGGGTAATAATATTATGCCTTTACAGAATATTTCGAATATCAGTGCAGATAATACATTAACTACTAATGAAGTAATCGAGAAATCTAATGATAATAAAGGAAAGACTTCAATCGCAAAATATCTGTCGAAAGATAATATTACAAAGGCAGAAATCAATTGGTGCTTGATAACTGCATATTATCATTTGTCTATGTCTGCAGCAGGAAATATAAGTTCTTTTTTTAAAATGATTTTTGAAGATTCTGATACTGCTAAAAAAATACAATTACAGCATAATAAAATATCTTATATTATTTTTTATGGGTTAGGTCTATATTTTCGTAATGTGTTACATAACGAAGCTTTAAATAATCCTTTTATCGCTATCTCGTTCGATGAATCCTTAAATAAAGTAGCACAAAAACAACAAATGGATATATTCATTCGATATTGGGATTCAAGTAAAAATAGACCCTTAACACGGTATTTGGACTCTGCATTTCTTGGTCACACTAAAGCAACAGATCTTTTAGATGCGTTTATAAATAAATTCAAAGATTTAGATCTAAGTAAATTGTTGCATGTATCAATGGATGGGTCGAACGTGAATTTAGCATTTGAAAATCTTTTAAAAAAACAATTACTTGATCAATATGAAGGCGTAGTTGATTTATTTGAATTAGAAACTTGCGGATTACATACTGTTCACAATGCATTTAAGGTAGCTTTCAATAAAAGTGAATGGAAAATAACAGAATTTTTAAGAGCTATTTACAATTTATTAAAAAATGTACCAGCAAGAAGAGCTGATTATTTTCATTACGCAAAATCAAAATATCCCGAACTTCCTCAAAAGTTATGCGCAGTTCGTTGGGTAGAAAATAAATCAATTGGTGAACAAGCATTAAAAATTATGCCAGATTTACATGCTTTTGTTAACGGTGTACAAAAAGACAAAATAAATATTAATTATAATAGTTACAATATTTTAGTTGAAAATTTAAAAGATGAAATTCTTGAAGCCAAGTTATCTTTTTTTGTTATCATAGCTGCAGAAATTGAACCTTTTTTAAAAATTTTTCAAAGTTATAAACCTGTGATGCCTTTCTTATATACTTTATTAGAGCAAATTTTAAAAAATGTTATGGCTAGATTTATTAAACCTGAAGTACTTGAAAAAGAGAAATTTTCTAAAATTGATGTTAATTAAAACGAAAATATTGTTAATATAAAATTTATCGATGTGGGTTTTAGAGCTAAATCTATTTTGAAGTCATCAAAAATTTCTGATCTCGACAGAATGGTGTTTAAAAAACAGTGCTTAACTATCTTGCAAACTTTGATAACTAAGATTAAGCAGAAATCACCAATTAAGTATAAAACAGTACAAGCATGTACATTTTGTGATACAAATTTAATTCTTAGACATGAGTCAACTAGTTTATTACGATTAAACAATCTGATTGAAATTTTTATTCAAAAAGGACGATTGACAGATATAGAAGGTAAAAAAATTAACAGAGACTTAGGATAGAATAGACGATTTTTGGATGAATATTTTGAAAAACGATAATGAAAATTACAAAGAATTGATAAAAGTTTTACAAATTGTTTTTTTACTCTTTCATAGTAATGCAGATGTAGAACGAGGATTCTCTGTTAACAAACAATGTGTAATAGATAACCAAAGAGAAAAATCTTTAGTCAGTATTAGACACGTTTATGATGCTATTAAAATTGCTGGGGGGGTAGATAAAATAAAAATTGATCGCAAAATGATACAGGCAGTGAGAAATTCTCGATCGCTGTATATGGAATCTTTAAAAACACAAAAGCAAGAAACAGAAAAAAAAGATATGATGAAAATTAGTAAAAAAAGAAAAAATACAATAAGAGATAAATACGAAACAAAAAGAATGCAGTTAACAAAAGAATATGAAGAGCGTATGAAGAAGTTAAATAATGTAGAGGTAGTCCAGTCATTGGAGGCAAAAATAGGGTATAACCTGGAAATTCTTTCGGTTAGCACCGATTTTCATAAAACTTTAGGATTAAGCTTACATTACCCTACAGATCAAAAGTTATATATCGGCGAGGTGCGCTTTAATGGGGTAAAAACTACCCTTAAAGTTGAAAAATAGTAAAAATGCGGATTTACGCTTATAAATAATTAAAATAATCTTGGAATGTCTAAAATAAGTATTGTTTAATATTGTGGAACATAATTAATGATATTAAGCATTTTTACAACCCTTAAAAACCACCCCTTTGACTTAATAAAAAGAGCATATATAGTTTTTAATATTAAAAAATATTTTTATGATACAATTATAGAAAAATATTAACGTTTTAAGTTTATGATATAATTTTTAATTTATTAATTTATTTCAACCCTTAAAAACTACCCCTTACGATGAAAAATAGAAAAAAATAATTTTGAACATGTAAATTATTTTATAATGACATATTTATATTAAATTAGACATTTTTTCACAGTTTATAATGATTTTTATTTTATTGTAACATTTCAACCCTTAAAAACAACCCCTGATGATAAAATGCCAAAAAAACGAGTCTTTAGTACTTTTAATAATTTAATAACTTTTATTCTATTAATAATATATTTTTTATGTCTTATTATAGAATTTAGAATATATTTAAGTATTTTACATTTAAAATGACTATTTATGGTTAAAATTATAAGACTATCATAACTTAAAAATTATTATTATTATTATTATTATTATTATTATTATTATTATAAGAACAAAATAAAAAAATACAAATATTTCACTTAAATTTTAAACAAATTTTTTTAAATTCTATTCATTATCAATTTCGACTTCTTCTTCTTCTCCTGGATCTGTAATCGGAGGGCAGTTTAAACAATTGTCACCGGAGCATGTTCCACATGTCGAGTTACAAAATAATCCTAATTTTCTGCAACTGCAATTAGCACCGCAAGTAGTCTTACAGTTGCAATAAATCATTCTTAGAAGCTGTTCTGGTGCAGGATGGTTTAGCATTCTTGTAGGCTGTAAAAACTATCTTTATAGATCCATCCCCAATTTGTTGGAAGAATATTTTTATTTCCTAACCATATTTGCATTTGCAAATATACTCTTTTAAAATGTTTGCATAAAGCATCAACTGTTGGAATTAATGATGACAATTTTACAGCGCTATTTTTAGTTGTAGCCTTAATAAAGGTCTGGTAACGCATATTTTCTAAATACGTAGATAAATTAACTTTCTCTAATTTATTAATTTGTATATCTTTTGCAATCCCATATCAAATCGGCAAGCTACATAGTCTCATTTCTTTTCTTCTACCTGAGTTTATACTTATATGATATATATATATATATATATATATATATATATATATATATATCATATAACAGTGTGTGTGTCCAGTTACAAAATATACATATAGGAACTGAAAAAAATAGAAGCTATATACCGTACAGACTCAAAGAAACTGTGAAATATTTATATGTACGTATCTAAAATACTCGAAAATAAACGAATTTATGCGCTCCGAAAATTTTACCGAAAAAGTACAATTGGTTTTTTTATAACTCCGCTAATTTTTAAGCTTTTTAATTGTTCCAAAATGGATTTTGTAGGTAATTGTATTATCTTTAAGTCATGTAAATATCAATTTTGAAAAAGTTTTATTTTTTGAGATTTTTTAGTTTGAAGGGCCAAAAATAGGTGGTACTTGGCTCTGATTACAGAATTCTAACACTGATATCTCAGTTGATTTTTATCGGAAAAAAATAACAAAAAAAGCAAAATATTTATGAAAAAAAAGCTATATTTTTTAACTTCAGTACTTTTTACGTACATCTGTTAATTATCGAGATATTTTAAAAAAAGGATGAATTTTTGAAAAATAAAAAAAAATTTTTTTTTATATAAACTTGATTTTTTTAAAAAATAAGCATCCTCAATTGCTGAAACTTCTAAAACACATAGTTGGTACCTAAATAAGATAAACCCTAAAAGGATTTCTTTATATTTCAAAACCTGTCTTAATGACAGTGGTTTTAATATTGAAATTTTATTGTCAAACTATATAAAATAATTTTATTTTCCTTGTAACTCCTTTAATTTTTATACTATTGACTTGAAACAAAATTGATTTAAAAGATAATCTTAATACCGTCAAAAAATATTATATACATTTTTCTCAAAAAGTATGCCATTTTTCTGTTATTTAACGTTGAATATTGCTCTTAAAGTTTCAAGCGTAACAGTATTAATATTCAATAATTTATAATTCCTTATGTATTGTATATAAAATAATGATTGAAAATGGAATCGTTCTGTTTTTTTACAAGCTTTATTTTTGTTTCTTATGAGTTTTTTGATAAAATTAAAACTTTTCAAGTTATTTCATGAAAAACCGTCAGAAAACATGCTTTTTTACACTAAAAATCTATGTTTTCAATCACCTATAGCTCGAAAAGTATTCATTTAACAAAAAAACTCATTAAAAACTTTTTGCTTTAAATTGATTTTTACATCGAATCATATGTTTGTTTTTTTTCTCACCGCCCCCGAGAAGGGGCGGCTTCCACCCCCTGGGCAAAAGCGCACATCGGCAATATATAACTTTTGTTTTTTGGACTATTCTTTACCTACTGACAAATTTTCATGTTAATCCATCCTAACCGACAAAATTTCCAGCTGAAATGCTTCAATGACTGGACTAAGGAGTCTTTATTGAATAAAGAAATTTGATTTAATTCTTTTGTAAAATTTTGAGAGACTAACTAGTCTACACAAAATATGTAATGTGATCACTTGCTGTGAAAATTATTTATTTAAAAATTTAATTATAAATGTATAAATTTAGCAAATAAAAAATTATCCAATGTTAATTTTAATAGTGTAAAAAAATATTGATATAATAATTAAAAACATAAAATGAGGTATGGAATTTCTAATTTTTCGTTCTGGAAAACCTGGAAAAGTCAGGGAATTTGACAATTCGTGAAACGTAACAACCCTGATCGAGTAGTTCACAGCATTCTAAATATGTTAGCAACAGTCAAGAAAATAGGAACTTACACGAAATGTTCAAAATTATTGGTGTACCACCGTTGAAAAAACAAAAATTAATAATGAAAAATTTACAAAAATGGCAATTAATACTTTACAAATGACTAGAGGTGACTGATTTAATCACAAAAACTTATAATGTCCAAATGCCAAAATTTACAAATTTAGCTGAAATGAATACGGACTCAATATCTTTACATTCTTTTATTGAAGATCTTCAATAAAAATATAATTAACTATAGCACCTTATCATCGGACATTTAAAACTACTTCTCACTATTTTAATGTTCTCGCTATATGTACAATTAAGCTCATAGAATGAGGGAAAATAAAGGTAATACTTTTTTTTCTATTGTACATTTCCATAATATAGTTTAGTATGTTTTATAATAAATTGCATAATATCAAATGGCATTTAATTTAAAGTGGAAATTTGAATTATTTATTTTTATGAATAGTTTTCATAGTTAAAACTAAACTATTGATCCAACTTATTACATCGCTGGCAAAAATTTTCATTAGCTTGTGGTCAGTCATTGACCATTTTTTAATACTTTGGCCTAAGTTAACGAAAATGTAGTGAATATGCTTTTAAGTATAAGAAATGATTTTATCACATACGATCAGTTGAATAAAATACGTCTTTTATTTTTAAAAAAATATATATTATTTGAATAATCATGCATTATTTTAATAATAATTTTAACAAATTATTACATAAATAATAAATTATTTTTTCCTGCTTTCAGCATTAGAAAGGACATCAATAAACCTTGTAATGAACCTTTTTTTAAGTCTCAAACCCTTTATTATTCTTTTTTGTTAGTAACATTGATAAATTTAAGATTGTAAAAAATAATAATATAATTAATAAAAATTATAAAATAAATATAATTCATTATTTAAATAATTATTAAATTAAAATTATTTTAATTTATATTATTTTTTAAGATATAAAACTTTTTAAAATAATAACTGTTTTATATGAATTGATGTTTTAGGTTAACTGATGTGTGTCTTAAAATAATTTGAAAATCTAATTTATTGTTAAGTCCTGGCTTTCACCAGGACTAAATAAAAGTGTATGATTTTATTATGTTGAATATTTTTGTAAGATTTTAAATATGAATTTGAATTAATTTGGAATAATTGAATTAATTATTAAATTATAATTATGAAAGATAAATATATGTATAATCTAGTGGTAAATTGAACTCCACCAATATTTAATTGAGTAAACCGATTTCACAATTGAAATATATTGAAGAATATTTATTTAGAGTACTTGAATAGAGAATATGTAAATTGAATATTCTTACCTTGATTGATTCAAGTAGATGAAGGCTGGATACAGACAGACCAAGAATAGATATAGGCACGATTTGAAATAAGACTCGAGTCGAATATAAGAAACTTTTAAGATATTTATTGACACTTGTAAAAATAATTAATATTGAATACAATAACTTTATTTGAATTTGAATTTGAATTTAAATTTGAATTACAGGATTTACGACTTGGTACCAACGATGATCCTGGGGTAGTGCCCACTGTCGTTAATTTCAGTCGGCTTTTATAAGATTTATCTTGACATAATTTCATTAAGTAATAAGTGGATTTTGCTTGTTTTATGATTTAATAATTTCGAAATGAACGAATTTCGTTGCTTAAGAGGAGGTCGAGTATATCAATCCTTATCTAATCAAAGAATTGATTTTTTCACAAAAATTAATAACTGTAGCAAAAAATAAGTAGATAGCCCCATCTCGTATAATAAAAAGCAAGATTTTCTTTGATGAGGAAAAATTATTTTTATCAATTCGTTTTGAAGAAAACCTTGAAAAACTGAATTGTCCATCCTAACCTCTATTTTTTAAGTTTTTCAATGTTTTCTTCAAAACGAATCGATAAAAATAATTTTTCCTCATGAAAGAAAATCTTGCTTTTTATTATACGAAATGGGGCTATCTCCTTATTTTTTGCTACAATTATTAGTTTTTGCAAAAAAATTAATTCTTTGATTAGAAAAGGACAGAGATATACGACCTGCTCTTAATATAAACTTAAAGTTTCTTTACTGCTTAGGTTAACACATTCTTTTATTGTTCGATGACTGTTTAATTAGTTCATCAATATCATGTTAAGAAAAAGACATTTAGAAATTATAAATTAAAAAGTAATATAAAAGATACGTTGTGACGTAACATTATATTCAATATTTATTTCATTTGATGTAATTCTATTGAAAAACAGCAAATATTATATATTTATTCATTTTAAATATACTATAAGTAGATATTAATTTTAAAAATTAATTTATAGATACGAAAACTTTTTAGGTTTAAAATTAAATCATTAACCATGTTCTCGTCAATTTTTTACCAATGATTCTCTTAAAATTGTTGTATGTAGTTGTCTAATTTTTTATCTTTTCATTATTCCAAATGCCTAATTTCCAATGAGGGATATTATTTGTTTTATATAAAAATCATTTTCTGCTGAAAATAATTTTAATGAAAGAAAACGTTCAAGAGTATTAAAAAATATTTAAGAGGCGGTCGTATAGTTCTGTCCTTGTCTAATCTAAATTTTCGTTATAATTACTAAACTAAATATTTTTATACAAAAGTAAGGGCAGAGCCCAATAGATTTAAGGATGAGCAGACGATTCTATTCTATGAAAAAATATAAAATTTTCATTAGTTTTCGAGTGAAGTCTGAAACGGAAAAAGTGTTAAATTTGATTGAAGTGCTTAACTCTTTTTCCGTTTCAGACTTCACTCGAAAACTTATGAAAATTTTATATTTTTTCATAGAATAGAATCGTCTGCTGATCCTTAAATCTATTGGGCTCTGCCCTTACTTTTGTATAAAAATATTTAATTTAGTCGTAGTAACGAAAATTTAGATTAGACAAGGACAGAACTATACGGCCTCCTCTTAATAGTGTTTTAACTCTTCTATTCCAAAATCTTTTTTGAATAGATTTAAGAAAAGAATAAATATTTGCATACTTTTTAGTAATTAATACCTACCCAGTAAAAAATTTTCTGGAAACTACCACTTTTCTCTAAATAATTATATTTTTACCCTTGTTGAAAAAATTCATATGAATTTTTATATAAATTTTTAATATGAATTTCCCATATGAATTTTTCATATATTCAATGTGCATTTTTGTTTTATTTTTATTTTTATATATCAAAAAAATAATATGAAAAATTTAAATGAATAATAATTATGATGATCATCTCGTTATTTTTATATGGAAACAGTATAAGAAAATTTCCAAATCTGCAATTTTTATCTTAAATTTTTTATATGAATTTTTCATACGAATTTCTTATGTAAATTTTTCATATGAATTTTTCAATATATAAAAATGAAACAAAATTACATATTGAATATATGAAAAATTCATATTAAAAATTCAGATAAAAATTCATATGAATTTTTTCAACAGGGACTTCACATCGTTGAGCAAGGGTAGTACTAGGATAGTGGTATCCCCGCTAAAAACGTTTAGCTAAAAAAATTAGTTAAAAATATAGCTGAAAATACAGCTGAAAATATAGCTATATTTAGCTGGAATATAGCTATATTCATCTCGATTTTTTAGGTAAAAATCCAGTTAATATTTTGAGTCTCTTGTAACAGCGGAAAATATAACTGTATTTTCAGCTGTATTTTTATCTGTATTTTTAATTGTATTTTTAGCTAATTTTTTGAGCTAATCGTTTTTGATGAGGCGAACAATAGCTGATAATATAGCTAAATTTTCAGCTATATTTTGAGCTGTATTTTTAGCTTAAATTATTTTATAATTTCACGGGATAATAACTCGTTAGTTATTTTCCTGTAAAAGAAAGTTCCAAAAATGAGGTAAATCTCGTAGTTTCAGCTCTCCGAAGATCGAAGAGCTTCTACATTTTGGCACAAAGTATCTTGCTCTTTTATACCTGGGTCCTCAAAATTTGTCGATGGGATCGTAAAATTTAGAGATCCGCCACCTAGCGACGTGAAGTGAACTTACCTGTCTTTAATTATTGATTAATGCTACGTCTCAAGGTGGCGTTTCTCTAAATTTTACGATTCCATCGACAAATTTTGAGGACCCAGGTATAAAAGAGCAAGATACTTTGTGCCAAAACGTAGAAGCTCTTCGATCTTCGGAGAGCTGACACTACGAGGTTCACCTCATTTTTGGAAGTTTCTTTTACAGAAAAATAACTAACGAGTTATTATCCCGTGAAATTATAAAATAATTTAAGCTAAAAATACAGCTCAAAATATAGCTGAAAATTTAGCTATATTATCAGCTATTGTTCGCTTCATCAAAAACGATTAGCTCAAAAAATTAGCTAAAAATACAGTTAAAAATACAGATAAAAATACAGCTGAAAATACAGTTATATTTTCCGCTATTACAAGAGACTCAAAATATTAACTGGATTTTTACCTAAAAAATAACTGGATTTTTACCTAAAAAATCGAGATGAATATAGCTATATTCCAGCTAAATATAGCTATATTTTCAGCTGTATTTTCAGCTATATTTTTAACTAATTTTTTTAGCTAAACGTTTTTGACGGGGATTATTCTCGTGCTGAGCAGTGTAATTTTAAAGTCCGTATCAACATGGCTCTCTGGTAAAAATTTATGACACGCATGAACTTTCGCGACAATAAAGACACATCTTATACACTATAAGAAATATTTTATTATTATTAAACTGATGTTTAATATAAAGTTATTAAATAAATCTGATAGTGTCATAAGTAATAAATGTTCAACGAATACTTTTTTTTGAATCATTTCAAACATAGGTTAGAATGAATTACGTAACAATGGATCATGTAGGTTTATCGGTTTTAATATGTATTTTTCACGTTTAGCGTTAGTCCCAATATTTATCACGTTCAGCGATATCGCCGCTCTTCAAAAACGGATATTACTCTATGACCTCAAGATTCTTCATGATGATTGGAAAGACAATAATAAAAATAATTTTGATGTTTTTGTAGTTTTTCTCTGTTTGCAAGTCTTCGGCCAAAAGAATGTATTATAGCAGGTAGTCCAGGTACACATACAATGTGTCAAATCGTTCACCGAAATTTCAAAATTAAATTAAATGCTTTATAACAGGGGCTTGATTCCCTAGTGGAAATATAAAATGTCCATTACTGTTTGAAATAGTTTAAAATTATTCAAATCTGTTTAAAAATGTTTAAAACTGTTTAAAATTGTTCAAAATAGTTTATAAGTGTGAAATTTAGGATATTTAAAACAGTTATAAACAGTTTTAAACATTTTTAAACTGTTTTGAACAGTACAGAAAAATTTGAAACTAAAGTGAACATTCTCTCGTATATATTTATTATATAAATTTTAATATATAAAAGAAAATTTTCACAAACACAAAATTATAAAGCTTTGTTTGAAATCATTTCGAACTTTTTGAAACTGTTTAAAACTGTTCGAAATATGTTAAAATTAATAAAAAATAGTTTATATTGATTTAAAATTGTTTTAAAATATTTTGAATATTTAAAATAATTAATCACTTTTAAACATAAAAAATTCAAAACTATTAAACACTGTTTGAAATTATTTCGAACTTTTCAAAACTTTTTAAAACTGTTTAAAAATGTTTAAAATTATTTATAACTGTATCAAATGTCCCAAATTTTACACCTATCAACTGTTTTAAACAGTTTTGAACAGTTTTAAACATTTTGTATTTCTGCTAGGGTTATAGAAATATTATGGAAAGCTGCGCCTGTTCAGTTATGAACAGATATTGCATGCAGCATAACTACAATGACTGTCCGACAAAGTCTGATGTAAGACAAATTCTAAGCAGTGTGGCTAGATGTGACGGGAAACTCACGCGGGCGCAGTGAAAGCTCTGCGCTCATTGATCAACAGTGCAGCGCGAGTTTCGGAAAGGCGTAGACAGATATACATACATAGCAATTTTTTTCTTAATTTTAATGTAATTAAATTTTTTAAATTATAAAATATATATTGTGGGTTATATATTTTTCATCATTCTAACCCTAAAATCGCAACTTCGTTGCTCTTTTTTGACTCTCATGGCGAAAAATACACTACGCAACTAGTATGGAAAGGCTTTTTTACGAAACTCGTTCCGATCCTCACCTTCGATTCAGGCCGTAAACTTCTCGTTTCGTGAATAAAGCCTTTCCATACCCGTTACGTAATGTACTATTATAATTAAAAGAATACGTTTAATAAAAAAAAATTTATTTATAAAGATACAATAAGGTTACTTTTACAAAGTGTGGACTCGCGCGTAGAGTGAAACAACGAATGAAACGCTATGCCGGAGCAACAGCGCTTAGAGATAAGATTTCCCTCTCCTTATATTCATACAAACGTCACACGCATGCGTCGAAAACGTCACAAGTATGTACATTTTCAACAATATATTTAATCGAAATCAAGATAATTTTTAATATGTATATTAAT
This sequence comes from Anastatus disparis, assembly GCA_017163975.1. Lineage (NCBI taxonomy): Eukaryota > Metazoa > Arthropoda > Insecta > Hymenoptera > Eupelmidae > Anastatus > Anastatus disparis. The sequence continues at coordinate 3,938,597 of JAFFSR010000302.1, forward strand.
TTATAATTTACTATTAAAAAATAGTATTTTATAAAATAATATATTAAAATTATTGCGGTAAATATTTTTTTCAGGAAAATTAATGAATTTAGAATTCTTGCAATAAAAAAAAATGATAAATATTAAAAAATTAATATAACCCGTAAAATTTTGAATCTGTATTGAATAACATGAAAATTTATATCATTATTGTAAATCAACATTTTTTTTATAAAAAGAAATATATCTAAAACTAACTATAAGTCGTCTAAAACGTCAAAGTTATTAATAATTAATTTTAACCTTAAAATTAAATTATTTTAAATAACCGGGGGGCAGATGAGCATGTATCATTTCACGCCGAACATAACTCGAAGCAGTTTTGGTCTAGTGGCTAGCGTTCGCGCTTTTCCTTTTGGGAGCGTGGCTTCAACTCTCGGTTAAGACCACTTAAAAAAAATTTTTTTTTTCTGTTGTAATATTATTTATTTCTTTTTTTTATTTATGCTTTACATATTTTCCATTTTTTTATTAATATTAAAATTAATTTTTCACGAGTATATTAGTATAATCGTTCTTTTTTCAATAAAAATTTTTTATAATAAATTATTTTTTACACGTGGTAATTAAAAATATTACCGAATAAATAATTGTGATAATTTAAATACTATAGTTAAATTTTGTCTTTTTAAATATATATATTTTCATAAAATAAACTATAACATGAATAAAGTAATAAAATAATCTAATTCATTATGTAAATTTTACAAATCATATCAATAAATAGTATCATAAAATTCAAATAACTATGATTTATTTATTATTATTTTCAATTACTAAAAGAAATCATTTATTTAAAAAAAATTTTTAATAAAAAAAACGAGCATACTAATGTACAGTAGACTCTCGATACAAGAGAATCAACGGGGCTGTAGGAGAGGAATTTTCTCGGAAATTCTCTTATATAAAGAGTCCCGAACACGCTCGAGTCAAGAGTGATAGCCACGCCCACTGTCTCGTTGCGTGAGCTTTATTCAACATGCATGTATATTCTATCTCTCTTACTTTCATAGTGGTGGGAGAACACGAATACTTAAGCCCACGCTCATATTTAGGGGAAAGAGCTCGGATTCTCTTATATCGCGATCTCTTGTATCAAGAGTCCACTGTACTCGTGAAAAATTAATTTTAATAATAACTAAAAAATAGAAAATATGTAAATTATAAATAAAAAAAGATATAGATAATATTACAACAACAAAAAAATTGAAAAAAAGTGGTCTTAACCGAGAGTTGAAGCCACGCTCCCAAAAGGAAAAGCGCGAACGCTAACCACAAGACCAAAACTGCTTCGAGTTATGTTCGACGTGAAATGATACATGCTTGTCTGCCCCTCCGGTTATTTAAAATAATTTAATTTAAAGATTAAAATTAATTATTAATAACTTTGACGTTTTAGACAACTTATAGTTAGTTTTAGATATATTTCTTTTTATAAAAAAAATTTTGATTTACAATAATGATATAAATTTTCATGTTATTCAATACAGATTCAAAATTTTACGGGTTATATTAATTTTTACTATTTATCATTTTTTTATTACAAAAATTTTATATTTATTAATTTTTCTGGAAAAAATATTTACCGTGATAATTTTAATATATTATTTTATAAAATACTATTTTTTTAATGGTAAATTATAAATCAAAATACATATTAACGGCAGGCCGGAGTAGAACCTGATACCGACCGAGTAACAATTGAGTTGTTTGTTATTTACTCAAGTAATAATCGGTGTATCTTCAAAATAATGGTTGATCGCAATAGATATTATTATTATGAATATCTATGCACAAGAAAAAAAAAATCTACCGATTTGTTTTTGAGAAAAGTAAGGAACGTCGAAGTAAAAGATTATGTTTATAATATTTTCGCGTTCCTTACTTTTCTCAAAAACAAAGCGATAGATTTTTTTTTCTTGTGCACAAATATTTGTAATAATAATATCTATTGCGCATAACCTTCAATTTGCAGATACACCGATTAATACTTGAGTAAATAACAAAAATGCCAATTAGACAAGGACAGCGAATCCGGCCTGCTCTTAAAAATTATTTTGATTTCGATAAAATATATTTTATAATTTAAAAAATTGAATTACATTAAAAGTAAGAGAAAAAAAATTACTATTTAAGTATATCTCTCTACGTCTTTTCGAAGCTCGCGCTGCACAGTTGCTCAATGAGCGCAAAGCTTCCACTGCGCACGAGCGAGTTTCCCGTCACATTTAGCCACACTGATTCTAAGTACTATAACTGGCCTATGGTGATAAATCGAAAGGCCAATTAAAGAAGAAGTGTTATAACTAAAACGAGTGAAACTAATAACATAGTTTATAATAATTGGGTAACTGTAACTGTACGAAGAGAAGCACGCGACTCGTCTTCATGTAATCAAACTATATTACAGAAATTTCAGGAACCTTACGAAGAATTTGTTGACAATTTAGTTAAAGAGTTGTGGATTTTGATTAAACATCATTATGTCTCTGAAAATTAAAAAAATTATTTTAGCTACTGCAAAAAGAATTTAGACAATGACTCCGCAATAATCCTTCTGAACTTCGCTGAAAAATATATATTTATTTGTAGGATTCTACACAAGGTTTTTACTACAATAACACCACTGAAACTGTACACTTGGCGGAAAGGATATTTTTCCGAATGTGTACCTCAAATGGCAGCGCTGCATATTTTACCGTAGACATAAGAAAACTTCAAATTATGGATTGAGTTTCGCATCATGATTATTTTGTTTTTTCTTATAGGTTATTCATGCAAAATTCAAATGATAACAACTTAAATTTTATTGCTTATATAATTTAAATTCACCATATTAGATTCTATATGATTATTGAACTAAGAAATAAAAATTTTATTTAATAAAATTATAATTCGGATCATGAAAAAAGAAAGTAATATTGTTTGTTTACTAAAATTATGTCATTAAATAATAAGTAACGATGATGCGAAATTTGTCCTATGATTTGGAATTGTCTTATGCCTGTGGTATAATATGCGATGTTGCCATTTGAGGTTAACATTCGGAAAAATATCCTTTCCGCCAAGTGTACATCCCATGGTTATTCATTACAAAAATCAGATTAGCAATGAAGTGGTTTTAAAAAGTTTTTGTGTTATTTCTAATTGTTCTAAGCAGACAGCTTATACCGTCAATATTTTTCAAGAAGAGTTACTGAACAGGATAAAACAAGACTACTGATAAATTAAAAAAATTATTTATTTCACAGATGAATCTCCTACTGAATGCAAAAATAAGTAAGAAATATTTTAACATTATCATTTTTTTAAATAATGAGTATTTTATTATAATTTTCAGTTGCACTATGTCTATAAAACGAAATTGAAAATTGATCTTTAGAAACTAAATTTGACATATACCTTTTTCTTTTTTTTTTTTTTTTTGAATTTCTACAAAATAACATACATTAAAATTAATACACTTCTTATTTGTGAGAATAACGTTTTCTGTTAAGGTTGTATGGGCTATACAGTCTGTGTCAAAATTTAGTTTTTTAGAAAATCGTCTATATTTTTCGGTAGAAAGTAATTATTCAATTTTAAGCTTAGTAACTTATTAGATAATATTAAAACAATCATTTTAAACTTTGTTTCATATAAATATAATGAATTATCAAAGAGTTATAACATTTTAAAGTTTATGAATTTTACACAAATCTAATACAATAATAAATAATAATGCTAAACTTTCAAAAATGATTTTATTTGACTGCAACAAAGTTTATTTTGTTCAGTTTAAAATTTAGAATCTATTGACAAGGATGGAATTTTGATTTTTATCCATTAAAATTTATTGCTAATTTTCTATGATAAAACAGTAAGTACCGTCTGAGACATATACATTTTTTCGCAGAAAATTAGCAATAAATTTTAATAAATAAAAATCAAAATTCCATCCTCATCAATAGATTCTAAATTTTAAACTGAACAAAATAAACTTTGTTTCAGTCAAATAAAATCATTTTTGAAAGTTTGGCATTATTATTTATGATTGCATTAGATTTGTGTAAAATTTATAAACTTTAAAATCTTATAACTCTCTTTAATAATTCATTATATTCAAATGAAAGAAAGTTTAAAATGATTGTTTTAATATTATCTAATAAGTTACTAAGCTGAAAATTGAATAATTACTTTCTACCGAAAAATATAGACGATTTTCTTAAAAACTAATTTTTGACAGACTGTATAGCCCATACAACCTTAAATACTAATTCACTATTGTATTATTGTGGCTCCAAAAATAAAATAATATAACATTGTTTATTTATAAATAAATATTGATTATAAGTATATAGAATTATAATAAATATCTAGAGCAAACATTTTGTTGTTTTCAGAAACCAATTTATTAACCTTTGTTATCATGAAGATGATTTTGGTATTAAAGTAACAGCTCATAATTTTTTTTGCAACCAGCCATGGAAATAATGCATGCGATGGTATTGGGGCGATAACAAAACGAATAACTAAAAAATTTTCTTCACAACAACCAAACGATAATCAAATTGTCACACCCGAAAAAATGTATGAATACTGCCATCAAAACATTTCAGGAATCAAGTATTTATCAATAAAATTTATAAGTGGTATGAAAATCTTACACATATTAAAGTTCAATGAATTTTAACACTTTTTTCAGATTTTTTTTTGTTGATGAAGGAGATGTTCTCAAAAGAAAGCATAAACTTGAAAGTGGATTTAAGTCTGCTATGCCTATAAAAAGTACGCGGGATCATCATGCCTATTGATAAAAAATATGTCTGTTCCATGCCTATTGATAAAAAATCTATGCAAATTAAAAGAGATTCATTTGACGAAGATGTAAAAATTATTAAAATAACATGAATCAAATATTTTATTACTACTTATTTTTTTCTAATGTTATTATTCCATTTTCTTTATTATTTAGCTTGTAAATAATTATAATAGAAAAACAAGAATTTTGGAGGGTATAAAAATCTTAAATAATTTAAGAATTTTAAAATATTTCTTAATGTATTTTCTTTAACTATATAAAACACAATAAAAATTGATCAATTACTATGAGAAATTATGATATAAAAATCTGCATCTCGGTTTCTAGATCATCTACAACGCTGAAATTTTGCAAAACTACTTTTTTAAGAATACAACACCATATTTTAAGGTAGTTGGCATGTTACAGTCAGTGTCAAAAGTCTAACGTGAAATGTAGACGGCGTAACGTATACGCAGTCGCTTGTTTTGAAAAGAACTTTTTGTCTGTGACTATACAGTTCGAACGCACCAATACATGATAACACTGTATAGGTATACGCAAACACAAGTTTAAACGCAATGTACCATAAAAGTGGCAACGCTGTGATTATAGCTCTGTGTATTTTCCCAACCCTTTTCTCACTTAAGAGTTTAAATTCACGTTCTCTGCTTGCAGCGGCGTTGCCACGATTCTTCGTTTCTTTTCTCGTTTATTTTTCAGAAGCGAAAATTTAGAAACTTCTATTTACAATAACTAAATAACTATACGGTTGAGCATTTTTATTTTTTTTACATAATATTTTATACATAATTTTGAATTTTATATTAGTTTTTAAAAAGATCTGAATGGAGGTTTTTTAGTTATATCTTAAAATGTGCTGTTTGAAGCAGCTTACTATAGGAATCACGTGTTAAATGTTGCAACTTTAAAGCTCTACATCACGCTTTTGGTACGGGGAATCTTTCCAAAGATTTAATATGATGTGTAGAATAATATAATTTAAAAGTAGTCCAAATTAAAAAGAAATCTGATTGAAAGTGAATTTCATGCCAATTACCTAAAAACAGCAAAAAGCACTTTTTCAAAAGCATATCAGAATGCCTATATGGAAAGCTATTAAATTTTAAATATTACAATTGATTTGCCTTATAATTTGCCAATTTAATTGTTTCCCACTTTGGTACCTGAAAAATTTACAATGTTTCAGGTGATGCAATAGGGTACATGTTTAATACATAGTAATCAACATTGCAGTTTTCCGAATTTTTAATGTTTATTAAAAAATTTTCCAAAATAACTCTATATTGCGCTTTTTATTAATTAAAATAGAAGCCTGTAATATAGAGATATTATCGAAAAATTTTGTGTAAGAATGAAAATTTCTTTTTCATTCAATCTCTGTAATTAACCAACTGAATACCATAAAAAGCTTACCTTTAAAAAGGTATATAGTGGGCAAGTATGCTTAGCGATTAATTTTAATTAATGATTTTAACCATTCCGATGTCTTTAACATATTATAAACTAGTTTTAGTAATAAAATCAAACTTTGACATTAGAATTTCATAAAATCATGAAACAAATATCAAGTATTTTTTTTATAATGGAATTTTCATGCGTCTACAGAATCAATCTATTTATTTAATATTTGAAACCATCAAATCTTCACATGAGATTTTCATGAAATCACGAAACAAATGTCAAGTATATGATACAGGTAATAAAATCATGGCATCTTATACCATAACTTTTAGTAGAAGATTTTTCAAATTTTTGCCTTTATAAATAAACGTTGAATTTCACTAACAAAATTGTATTACTTCTTGTTATCTTTTCTTTTATCATTTATTTAAAAGTGTTCTGAAATTTTTTTAATCTTATTAAATATTTACAAAATTTCTTGCCAGGCCCATGGATAAATATTTTATTGGTGAAATGAATGAATGTTCTAACATTTGAACCAGAAATTTGTGACGACCTTGGGGATCAGGAGGTCTCACGAAATTTAAATTAATGGAAATTAGGTAGTTTGATTAAATGAATAAAAAGCTTTATTTAAATAGTTACAGTATTGTTGCACACACGCTCAAAATGGACTCCAGCCGCGTATAACGTACGCGACGCCGCTTGTACTTATCACGTTACTATTAACGCAGCGAAAAGCAGAAGCTACAACAATAAATTGAGTACAAAAAAATATATAAGCTAAAAGGGATACGCTCAATAAAACAATAAATCGAAAAGAAAAGCACTATGGGAATTTTCAATTAGTGAACACGCACGCGATCGCCCGACACACACGTCGCGTTGTTAGATAGATTAGATGATTCTAATTAACACTAGCGAACTGCTCTCGCAACAAAACGAGGCTTCGCTACGCAAAAGAACTAAAAGAAAATATCAAATATCCTTACACACTCACTCAACGGATTAAGATATCCTTATTAGCAAAAACTACAGCATTAGTAGCAAAGTCGCACGCAAAGTGTAACGGCTCTATACTCTACATTGACGACAGAAGGAATGAAGCAATGGCATTTCCTTCGTCTCTACTCAGCTTCGTCTCTCTCGCTGCACGCTGCGCGCGCCGTAAGAGAGGGACAAACGATCCTTAACGGACCCAAGCTCAGCTACTCGAGTCAAGCTGCTTGCTATCTATGAGTGCGTTGGTCATATCCTGCATAGTATACGTGCTTAAGATATTCGCGCGTGTGTGTCAAACGATCTTGGGTTCATAATCATCGATATTTGACTCGCGTGGTCTGCTTTCCATCGTGCTATTATTTAGATGCTTCCTTTTGTCGTCTATATGCGTTAAATATATATATATATATATATATATATATATATATATATATATATATATATATGTATGGCCAATTTGCCATGTTACATATTATAATAGGTGTAAGAGTATTTCTTAAGAACAGTCAGCTTACAAAAGTTTATTTGAAAAAGAAAATTTTGATTTCATTTTATTATTTTTTGCTGTTTGCTTTCAAGTATTTCTGAAAAAAAGAAAGTCAATGCTTATCATAAAATATTATAAAAGTATTAATAATACTTATAATTACTTTAAGTAAAATGATAAAATAAGAATAACTTTAAAATGGATAAGAATAATTAAATTCTTGGATTATTGAATAGCATGTCACTCATTAATCTTTCAATAAAATCGTAACTCTTTCAACAATTTTCCTAAAATCTCTCGATTGAATTTTCGTAATAGCTTTTGTTATGTTTCGGGAATGATTAACTGGATCTTTAATACAGATTGGAGAATCAAATCTAAATAATCCTAATTCTTCTGAACTTACTCGTTCTTTATAAATTTTCATTTCTTCACGTACATCATAAATATTAGCTAATGCTTGTTTTTTCAATAATTTACCTAATAAAGGACAAACTAAATTAGTTTGATAATCAAAATGATAATAGTATGCAAAAAATCCTTTTAATAATTCTTCAGCAGTATAATTTATATTTATCTTTAGTATAGTTTCTGGAAAACCACATTGCCAGCCTAAAGAGCACGAAAATAAAAAACTTTTAATAAAAATGTCATTTATTAAAGAACATTACATTTTTAATCATTTTATAGTCTGGAAAAATATTATTATATATTAGAAAATTTCAAAACCATATCTCACCATCAACGATATTTGATTCATTCTTTGATTCGATTAATTGATGTGCACTTGGTAAAATATCATTGTTTGCAAATAAAATATGGCAAGCCATAAGATAACCTACTCACTTATAGCTTGAAATCCGTTAAAGTCATATAATATAAACAAATTTTTTAAATAGAGAATTAATAATCTAATAATCTGATTAGAATCTTTGTCAGTAGTTACATATATTCTGTTAAAAATAAGGTTGTAACACTTTTAAAATTTTTATAAGTATAATTAATAAAACAAATATTTAAAAAATATTTTGCCTCATTAAGTTTGACTTTTCTACTTTTAAACCACTTAGAATTGATAAATTACAATTCAAATCAAGAGCCTTGTGATATAATTTTAAAAAAGGCACTTTCGAATACAATTACAAGCCATTATTTTTCCAAATGTCTTTTCACTTATTAAAAAATTCATTTGTAAGTTTGCGCTGTCGCCCCCCATGATTTGGAAAACTGTGATGTCGGTACTTTACATGCTCTTAAATAACAATAACTTTAATTTCAGACATCGTAGAAAATTGCCGAACATGAAAAATTGGAGGTTTTAATACTTACTTCTTCCGTATGTGGTGAACAATTGTTAAGAGTGTAATCGCTACAGCGCTTTCCATGTTAAAGCAATAAAGTTTTCACTTTTTATAAAAACCGAAAATGCACGTAATAAACGAGCCAAATCAACTACTAAAATGTCTACTAACATTTTTAATACTATGTTTTAGGAATATTCTCAGAAAATTCCGTTTGATTTATAGTTGATAGGAAAAAGTTCTACTACAGCAAGCAAATATTGAAAAATCGTGTTTCTTTAAACGGCTGTATCGTGGTTTCTACTGATCGTAAAAAGCTATCCAACATGGAAAATTAAAGCTCTTTTTATTAAAAAAAAAGTTATTTTAAACAATATAGATTTAGATTTACGATTTTAAAGTTACAGAGCTTCTAAAATTGTCTATTGTTTGTTAAAAATACTGTATGTTTGTGGGGCTCGTACTTGCCAACCGTGCAGTTTTACCATAATTGGGTAACACACGGAAGAGAAACCGACAAGTAAGGTAAACCGCCACTGGGTGGAAACCCGAAATGTCGTAATCTCGCAAGCGCAGGGAATTGGTCTCAGTTTGTATATAAGACCGACAAACTTCTCTCCCTCTCAAGGCGTCTGAGGCAAGGTCCGGCTACGTAGCCTCACTGATGAGTTCCCGTAGTCGGACCTGGGACGAAACGCCGGAACATTAGATTCAGCATTGTTCCACTACTTGCACTTCCATTTTTATGCGTTGTGGATTAGACCTTAATTGTCTTATACCCCACATGTTTCCGTGGCTGCAGATTTTTTCCTTTGATTATGAGCAATCTGCTAAAATTTTTCCTTCACTGAAAAAAGTACGGGAACTCTCCGCTACCGCAGCGTAGTGTCGCTGTACGAAACGCACATTCGTCTGTATGTTTTGAAATTTAGGACCGTTGATATACATGTATAAGCGAGTATATGTATAAAAAACTGAAACACGACGACGTACCGGCCTTTGAGAAGTCTGCTGTTAGAATTTAGGTAAGAAGACGATTTACGGCGTATAGTTGTATTCTTAACAGTGTGCATTAGATTCCACTCTTAAGCGTACGCGCTCTAGCTTTAATTTTTGAGATAGCAGCTTTCCCAAAAATGTAGCAACGATCTCTGTCGTGCGCAACACGGCTGCGCGTTGGCATTTAGTACAACTGTTATCCCAAACTCTTTTTAGTGTTTAGAATATATGAAATAACGAAAAAAATGACGTTGGTTGAATTAAAATTGAACGAGTTTTAAGCTTTCTAGAATATTTGAAAATTCGTAAAAATATGTGGAAAAGGCCTTTTTTCAGACTAAACTAACCTCACTTTCGAAATTTTGCATACAATCATTTTTTATATAGTACTATAATTTATTAAAAATCTAGCCAGATCCGTAACGATTTTTTAAAAAAAGTATTGGAATATCCCATTAAAATTAGTACTTTTTGCCATTTTTATAATATGTTAAACTGATTTCAGGAGGTCGATCGGAATCCGACCCAAATTGGACCAATTGCATTTAAAAAAGCAGGAAAAAATCTAACTTTTTATGATCTTAAACTAAAAAAGATGGAATTACCTTCCTTATGAAATAGCTTGAAAGTCGCTAGCAGTAAAAAATTGAAAATAGTACATAAGCATCAATTTTGAGTGATTTTCACAAAAATACTGATTTTTAAATCTTTGATGCTTATAGAAACAGCCAGATAATTATCACCAAAATATTTTCCTGGTATTGTTTAACGTACTAAATATAATTCAACGTACCGAAAAATTATGTTTTTTATTAAAGAGTTATCGACTTCATTTTGCAGAATCATCAAAAATTGAGAGGGGAAGACGTTATAACCATTCAAAGGTACGTGAAATAGCGAAGTTTCATCTTGAGTTCAAAGTTATGCAGGCTGGCTTCTAATGTATGGAATTTAATTCAGCAAATTAATTTTTAAAGCTCTTTATAAAAGCTAAAAAATGCTATCCATTCAATTAAAATATGTCAAAAACTCGAATCTTGGCAGAGTTTTGAAAAAGAGTGTGATCATCCTAAGAAAACTCATTTTTTTTACCTTTGAAAGGCCATATCTTGGCGAGTTTTGCACGTAGAGGGCTGAAATTTTGCACACATTACTAATTTTTGTAATACTAAAACATATTCTAAAACCAGCTAAATCGGTGACCCACGTGCGACCACTTAGAAAAAAAGTATTAGAATGCCCGATATACACGGTGACCCATTTTAATCGCTACACCTGGATTTTTCGGATCCTAAGACAGATAGGAAAAAATAGTTCAGTCAAAAGTTGTAGGGGACAAAGGCGGCCAAACGATGGTCCTAACAGCTTTGACCTTGAACTTGACCTTCAAGGTTATTTTAAGGTAAAGTGGTTTTTTTTAATAGGAACACCTATTTTTGACCCCGGGTTCGGAAAGAGCGGGAAATTTTACGTTCAAAATCATATTGAGACATATTTTTCAAGGTCATTTCAAGGCCAAATGAAGGTCGAACTCCGAAAAATCCATTTTAAGTCGTTTTTTAAGATGTTTGTTTACTAGGATGTTAAAGTTTTGGGTGTGTGGGTTTCCCTATTAAACCTACGATCAGCTTGAACCACTTAAGCCTGTGAATCACGGAAAAAACGACTTAAAATGGATTTTTCGGAGTTCGACCTTTATTTGACCTTGAAATGACCTTGAAAAAAATGTCTAAATATGATTCCAGGGATGGTGAATTCAATTGGTGATTGATCGTTGAGAGAAGATATCGGTTTTTACTGTACTCAGTAAGAGCCTTCAATCGCTGTCTGTGTCGAGGGTAATTCAAAGAATGATAATTCTGACTTGATTGACTGACAAGATTCTGTATGCAACAACACCATTTTGAAATTTTAATTTTCAATAATATCTCTAGCTACACGTGCTTTCTTATTTTGCTTCTTCTTCATTTTCGCAACTTTACCACTTTTCGAACGTTTAGCCGCTGAGATGTTTGTAGTACCAGGTGCACTTGGTGGCTGAGTTTTGATTGGCTCTTTCGCGCTCGACTCATCCAAGAGCAATTTTTTAAGAACAACGTCAGCTTTTCTTTTTAGGTTTTTACCATTCTCGCGAATGCACTCTTTGGCTGCCTCTTAAACCGGTCTGCCACCTAGAGTGACAGATCAGTCACTCATCTAGGATATTTTACCTGCTCAGAGAGCCTCTTTACTGACGGCTTTTAAACCTTGCTTGATCTTCGGTATAGCTGCTCGAAAGAGACCTTTCAAGAAACTATCTACTCTTGCACCTAACTGGTGATAATCAAAACAAGGTTCACCAACTTTAACGCACTTACCTCCACCACCAACAATGTGGTAATTAAAAAAATCTTTAAACTTAGATATCCTATTGGATGCGACTAAAGTGAAGCGTTACAGTCAACATACTGTAGTCGGATGGAATGGGAAATCCGTGTTCGTCTCTTATATCTATTTTGATCGACTAAAACGCTAAAGACAACAGTGGTAGCACGTCACAATTTTTCACGAAACATCTATATAACATCTTGTGTGCAAATGAGTAAAGTATCGCCAGATTCGACCTTTGAAAGTTCGAATAAAACATTCGGCAACGGATGCCTTTATATCAGCGTCTCTGATGACTTGGTAGGTAAATTGTTTCTTTTTTAGCACCTTTTGCACCTCTTAACCGATAAACTATTTGCCTTTATCAGTCTGTAGGTAAATAGGATATCTATCATTATATCGAGATAAAATTTTGCTGATCATGTACAAAACAGTGATACCAGCTGCAGTCTTTTCATTACCATCCAATGTCTCCGAGAGCATGCGTGCAAATGCTTGTTCAGCCAATAGTCTGTCGGCTTTTATGTGATCCGTTCTTTTGTTATTTAAATATGAAATATCGTGCTGTAGACAGACATTGTAAAGAGAATTTCTCTCTCTACGATCACGTCTGAGACGCTCTTCGAGATGCGTGCCAGGACTGAGAAACTGGTAGCCTTGTAGATGCATTTCTATAAAAGTACCAGCATTCTTTTCCTTTTTCTCCTTTTTTCCTCCTTTTTTCTCCTTCCCTTCCATTTTCTCCTTCCTCTCTATTACTTTCTTCCATGTTTTCTTTTTCATAGAGGTTGATGGCGTAGCTGCTAACTCGCTACCAGCTTTTTTGCGCTCTTTCACACTTTTGTCTCCTTTCTCTTTCACGTTCGTTTGACTAGTAGCTGTTAGAGTATAATAACCTTCGTTTTCTGGTGATGACAGCGATGATTCAGGGGTATGAGATGTAATCATACGCCAAAGTTGATCGTTATTAATAAATTCTCGAGGTCTACTAACTTGTCGCAAGATGCGTGCAAACTACTTGTATCCGCGCGGTGGTGGTATTTTTCTACTTCTCATAGCCTCGTTTACTGAATCGACAATCTTAGTACCCTTGACAATAGCGACATCTAGCTTGATAACACCACGACTATCCTATTAAACATTACCAGCTTGCCGCAAGTATCTAATGAGATGCCTTGCATTGCTTCGAAATTTCTGCGGTACTGACTCGACAAGGTGTTTGTCGTCGATTTCGTTATTATTATCTGCGACGATGCTATCACGCTTAAATTGAGTTTCGCACTCAACCACTAGAAGACGAGCTCCTTCATCACATTCAAGCGTTGTATCTGCGCTCAGCAACTACGAAGCGTTACTCCAGCAATGGGAATAGCACGCTCCAGGGCATATATGTCGGCTCGACAGCCGGCTAAAATGAATCTTTCTTCCCTCTCACTATGTAGAGAAGTTATTCTTTACATATTAAGAGCACTTCCAGCTTTTCTGCCGTCAATATGTATAAGGGGGTTTCCTATACATATTGCGGACATTTCCTGACTGGGCTTAGCTTGACTAAGTTTCCTCTTATATCTTACCTCCATCTTCTTGGCCGGAGTAGGTCCTTCGTTGGCTGGGATAGGTCCTGCTCGGAAACTCGCGCGCGCGTCAGCAAGCAGAATCGTGCTGGCGTTAGTTAAAGATTTAGCTGTTTAGCCACATAGCTGGCCAACGCCAGCATAATTCCGCTCTTTAGCTATATGGTTAAAAGAGCCTAAAAAGTATTAGCCTGTTATTTGCTCGAAAACGTTCGCCACCATCCCTACTTGTGCCTCTTACCAAGACCATCGCCGTCAGCCCGCATTTTGAGTATAAAAATAAAAGCAGCAGCAGTTATCATTTAGTGTTGAACAAGTTTTGGTATCGTGAAAATAAATAAATTATACTCGAGAAATTTGAGCAAAAGGTAATCAAATTTTAACCTAAAATTCTTTATAGAATCAAACTTTTAAATTTTCTTAAACTTTTGTAGAGAGTCGTCAGGAAGTATGGTGAGATAAACCGTATCTTGTAAAAAATAACAATGAATCAAACAAAAAAGGTCATTTCAAGGAAGGCAGATCGGATATTGGTGCAGCGCGACTTGTGTGGGAGCAAACAGTTCGTGATAGAGAGAGATTCAAAATAAGAGTGGAAAGAATAAAGATTATTCTAGAACCTATAAACATCATTTTCTTTTTTTTTAGATTACAATGAATTATAAAAATTTATTACAAAATTTTTCGCTTTAATTCTATAACCTATATATATAATATTTTTACTTGAGTAATAATATATCAACAATAACATCATGAAATTGTGTACGCCTTATAGCGTCGTAATTAACAAAAAGTAGCGGTATTTCGCTAGTAACAAGTTTCCTTATCAAATCAAGGTTTATTTTTTTGACTCATTGACAAATTAAGCCTGATGTCTTTGATTTTGCAAACACACCCTTTAACGCTATCTGGTGTCAAATATTTGTACCCGTAAAATTTTGGTTCTCCAGAGACAAATGATTTAATACTCGCACCAAAGGTATAACAGACCAATTCGTCGGTCAAGTCACCCAAGAACGGTCCTGTTTCCGCATTGTACTCACCAACGCAACTTGTATATACAATAGAATCAGTATCGTAATACAGCACGCGTTCACCAAACGGTTACAATACTTCGTAAAGTTTCAAACCCGTCAAGACTGTCGTAAAGGCGGCTACTGCAACGTTACATAATGCCGATGGCTCGACAACTGTCTCTCTGCTGTGCCAGCTTACGTAAATTGTTGTATCATTGATCGGTAAAATTGAGTCAACCTCCGTTTCGCTACTACAGAGTTATTCAAACAATGTCTGTGGATCATTCACTACTTTGGTCTTCGGCATCTTTTCTCGTTGACCAAATTTAGCCCACTACTACAGATCTGTATCCACTTCTATCTATATTCACGAGCAAAATTTTGAAAAGAATAAACGACGATCGTGACTCCGAAGAGTGCATAATATTTTTAAGATAATTAAATTTTTTCTATACAACAGCCCGTCTCGGGTATCGTAACTCTCGCAGCTCTGACAAGTTTCTATTCTTGCACTTTCTGATATTGTGCTGTATAATGTTTTATTTCATTCTATCTGCCATGGGAAATTCTACTATACGTTTGATCACGTATGGCGTATACGTGGGCAGCGACTAGTGAGCGTGGAAGACAAAGACTGTCGCTATTTTTAATATTTAGAGTAGATTTCATGAAAACTGATTCGCTAGTGATAGACACACGACCGCGGCCTTCTGGTTTAGTCACAGTACTGACTTTAATATTCAAAATATCGTCAATTTCGAAACCATTATTACTTTGTGCTATACTAGCTATCAGGAAAATCTACCAGTGAAAAATCACGAACCAGTCTACAAGAAATCCATAGAAGTCCGTGCACGAAACGTTCAGAGATTATAGTCATGTCGATATAATCTGATAGCTGTGTTTAATTGAGTGACGGTATAAATAATTTATTGTGGCCTCTAACCAAGCATATACATTTGCATTAGCTGGTGGAGGTCATATCGACATTCTTAATTATTGCCCTTGAAGCCCAAACTACTTGTTATATCGTGAAGTCTCTTCGTAAATGCTAATGCATTCCTGAGCAGGAGTGCAATCTCCCTGTTGAAGACATGTATCTACAATACGGTGCAATAATATATCAGAATTGATACAATTATAAAGTTACATACATCTCAATAATCGAAATCTTCTGTACCTGGTCTCGATATTGCAGATAATGTAGTTTCATGTGAAACTATTTCATTCGTCATTTGTATATCCTAGTTATTCTAGTAAGAGCAACCAGGCAATTGTTCATTTGGTGGGCGTGGCGCTACAGTATCAGCAATGACCCCTCCAACACCGTGTTTGGAGTTCTATGATCATCTAAGGAATTTATGACTTCTCGTACTTCTTCGGTGGGCGATAGTAACCCAGAATCTCTTGAACTAGGCAGCTGTTTTTCTGCTGACAGAAGATTCATCAGTAATTCATCCCCACCACTGTCCTCCATCATGTTTTGCAGGTCCAAAATTTTTTTAATATCATATCTGTTAAAGTTACACTATATTAAACAAAAACGTCTTATCCTGCGAAATTCTCCGATCATAAATAAAAAATCTTTAGATTATTGACCCGATATTGAAAATCGATAATTTTGGATTTATCATTGTATTTACAACACAAAAGTATTTTCTTGCAAAATTTTTGGACCGGAAATAAGTAAGTTATTGAGTATTGGTTCGATATTGCAAATCAATATTTCTCGTAAACTATATTTTTGGATTCATTATTTTCCTTACAACATAAATGTCTTATCCGACGAAATTCTCCGGTAGTAAATGAAAAAAATAAAGTTTATTAAACGATTATTGGCTACTAGTTTGTGATTTTAAAATACATTTCTAGATTTATTATTGGATTCATAATAGAAAATATGCATAACTTACCAGTAGTAACACGATGATGTAACATGAGATGTCTTACTTGAGGTGCATCTTCCATTCCTCTGCTCTTAATACAACGATCAACTATATCAAGTATCTGATTATTGGTAAAAATATTTTGCTTAAACATGTAGGCTAAAGTACGTAGCCCGCAAAGTCCTATGATGAATTTAATCTTTTTAAAAAATTCATTCATAGAGCAAGTTCTCAAATTTTTGCGCCATGCCTAAATTACAAAATAGTTTTATTTGTGGTTCACGAAGGAGAGCTACATTTAAAATAGCTATTAATATTATTATATAAATCTTTTTTATTCGATGTTAAAACTCAGAATGGTATCAAAACCGTAAATCGTTGTCTATTTATACCGAAATTAAATCATAAATTCAAAGGTAAGCATGCGCGTAAAAATATAATATTTAACTTGTCGAAACCTGTAAAAATAATTTGATATTTAAATCTCTAACGTAGCAAGAAATATTTTTATTTTATGAGAACCGCCGAATGTACGTGAGTACATAATTAAATATTCTAAACAATAATCTTTTAATAATTAAAGGCCTGCACGCAATAAGGGCATTTACGTTCAGAACATTTAAAAGTAAAGTCACTTGGTCGTAAAAATTTCATTTTCTTCAAATGAATTTCAAAAAAATTTGACGTTATAAAACTCATCACGCTGTATCTTTTTTATATTAACAGTTTTTTAAAGAAATTTTTATTTTTCAAGGAAAAGATTGGAAACAAGAAAATTTTTTACTTAGAATTTCAATACTTTTTTAAACTTAAATTGTAACTCGAGTGTATATTAACCGAATTTGCTGAAATTTTGAAATATATCTTCTAAATATCATAGCAAAACTTATGATAATAATAAAAAATGTTGATTCTTAAATAGTTAGTCGTCATTGTTTATTAATTAATACGAATTACAAATTATGCGTTTATTATGTTCTCGAGAAAAAAGTATTAAGAGGAGGTCACATGTCTTCGTCCTTTTCTAATTGAAGATTTATTGACAATTCATAATGCTATAAGTATGTAAATGATGTAAAATATGCGAGGTCAATAGTTGATTATATAAATATCAATGTTCGACTAGCTACGTTTTGCTTGAATGATCTTTTCAAGTTGTTTAGTCTAATTCAGGGAAATAATTATGTTAATGTAAAATACAATATTTTGGATCTTTGCTTTTTCAAATGAATACAAATTGAAAAATTGTTAATAATGATAATCCTTTATTGCCATGTGATGTTTATTGCCTTCCTTCAATTCTCGGTGTGTCTTATAATGCACATTCGGTATTGCTGGATTATTTGATAGGTTATTATTCCAATAGCAAGAATTTGAGAACTTCGATCTTCTATCTATTAATGAATTATCATTGAACATTGATGGTTTGAATGTCTATGGAGGCTAAGTTTGTATTTGAGCTTCGACAGGCATGATATGATATTTACTATCAAAATTTTTAATGGGTATATCGAATGTAATGATTTTATAACGATTGTTCAATTAATTTATCTAGTCGTGAATTGCGCATCATTTGAGTTTGTTTTTAGGTACCCAATGTAATTTATAATTTTCTTGTTACACTCACCTTCGCGTCTCTCTTTAATTTGTGAAAAAACACAATAATATGATGAATGCGTTTTACGATAAGACAAATTAAATTAAATTAAAAAATATTATCAGCTTATAAATAATTAAAGTTAATTTTTTCTTTTTTTTCTTTTACATTTTTTTTATGAATGTTAATGTGCGTGCGATAGACTAGCTAAGATACTTCAACTTATGTTTTTCGAAAATATATAATTAAACTTCTTTAGTTATATTATGGAGGAAATTAAAGTGTTATTGTTATGCATCTACGCTCTCGCGTTGTGCAACCTATCTTTTGATCAATTGTATGACTTAATAATTTTTCTGTATATTTTTCTGTATGAATTAATCTTCCTATATTAAATAGTTACATTTAAAAAAATTCAGTCACCCCCCCCCCCCCATGGACCACCCATGCCCCCCCATACTCTATTTAACCTCATTCATCTATTTAATAACGTAAATTTACGTTATTTTATGCATATATTTTATAAAATGATGATCCCCTCCCCATATCTCCCCCTACGTTGACCCATGTCTCCCTCCATGATACCCCATATCCCCTTAAAAAAACTCCCCATGGTTTCCCCATTAAAATACATTGTTCATGTTTCCTTTTTAAGAAGAATAATTTAAAAGAATAAGTTAATATATGAGGTTATTGTCCTCTTTTTTAATATGATAATATTAAAGGGAATCCGACTCTGTGTAAATTTAATGATCACAGACTAGACACGCTATACCGAAAATTGTAACTATCGATAGATGGTTAATCACTTCTGTGACTAGCAATCAACCGATAATCAATGAGGTTGAATTTTTTAAGAGTTATGATACAAATAACATTTTATTTTATGTATTGTATATGAATTAAAATATTGAAATTTTTTTATATTGGAAAAAGTCAGAGGTATTTTGCTAGGATTCGAATACATGCCCTCTAGTATGTAAAGCAAGAGCCTTGTGCGTTATATAACCGCCTTCTCCTCTTTTATAAAGTTTTTGATAAATTAAATTAATAAATGTGGATTCAAATTTATTTTATTAGGATTCCTTAACACTATTATTAAGCCATTTTTCAAAAATAAAAATATAATTTTTAATGGTTCTATTAATATTATATTACATTGTATTATACTAAAATAAGATTAGGCAAATAGTGTTGAGGGTCCGGGTTTCCACACCACCTTACATTTCAAATCTTTATAAATAATATTAGTGTTTATTTATTAAGTTTAAGTTTATATAACCTTTATGATTAATATTTATTTATTAAATTTAAGTTTATATATATATATATATATATATATATATATATATATATATATATATGTATATATATATATTAAATAATAGAAAAAGATGTATAATGTAGCGGTACCGCCATCAATACAAAAATTTCTAGATTAAATAATATTATCAATTTATATATTGACGAGAATGACAAAAAACTTGAATACAATAATTGGAATAAAGTACCGGAATATTATAAATGTTACGTTGATAAAATTATAGAATATAAATTTGGAATACGTAAATCGATAGCAGAATTTTATATCAATCAAAATCATCGAAGAGTATAGCCGAATAAGCATGTAAAAATGGCCACTTTGCTCATTTTTTTGTCTTGTCAAAAAACTAAAATCTTGAAAGTTTCAGATCCCTATGGTCAAAATTGGCTTCATAACCTTAAATAACGTGTTTTTCGGTTTTTTTGCTATAATTAGGTGAATTCTTAATAGATCTTCAAAATTCGAAATCAAGGTAAAAGAGGACGATAAAACGCATATATTTAGTGACTATATAAAGCCTTTCGAGTCTCAATAAATTTTAAAATTTCAAAATGGCCTGTACATTAACGGTATAAATGCATATTTATTTTTGACTTTTAGAAACTTTACTTTTCATAAAATCTATCATTTATATTTTTTGCATATTTTTGTAGGAATGGTGGAAAGCACCTAAAATATAAAAAACTGAGAATTTTATAGATTTATAGCATTTTAGAGGCTCTATTGCATTCTGATCATAAAAATAACACCAAATATACGTTCAGTGACCAAAAAAATCTCCTAAATATCGATATTTAGTCAGATTTATATCATATGTATCCATAAAATACGAGAATAAGCTTAAAGAAATCGTTTTTTGACCAAAAAGTCATTTTGCGAAAGATTTATCAATAATTATAAATCTTTCATTGAAAATTTTTGAAATAATTATTAAGGGGAATCCTCATACCGACATAGAGTTCTACCTTATCTACATTTAAATGATGAATTTTAATAAAAATTTAACTATTCATGACTGAAATTCGTAGGAGAGGCACATTCTTAACATGCCAAAGAATTTATTGCAACGTTAAAAGAAAATACAAAGGTAAAAATAAAGGCGAAAACTGCTTAATACGATTAACTTTTCAATGTAGTTATGAATAATCGTATTATGCAGTTTTTGTCTTCATTTTCACTGTTATTCTGTCTTTTGACGTTGAAATAAATTCTTTAGAATGTTAACCCTTTGAGGGGCACATTTTTCTGTAAAAAAACGGGTTTTTTGAGATTAATTGTTTATAACAAATACTTCAATTAATGAATATTTGCAATTTCTCTATAAAATCTAATAAATCAGGTATTCAAGAGTTCAAAAAGTCTTATAGATGTCTTAAAAAGGCATATACGTTTTAGAAATACGGAAAAATCCAAAACCAAATAGGTGGGACAAAGACGTACCACTGCCCCTCAAAGGGTTAAGAATGTGCCTCTTCTATGAATTTCAGTCAAAAATAGTTAAATTCTCATTAAAATGCATAATTTAAATGTAGATAAGGTAGATCTCTGTGCTGGTATGAAGACACCTCTTAAGGAGTCTCATATGCTAGCTATAGTTTGCTATAGTTTGTTGTTCATAAAAATCAAAAGTTTAGAAAATTCTTCAATATTTTGAAAAACATCAATTTATACCTGGAAAAGAATCTCTGCAAATTTTTAGTTAGCATTATCGACTGATTTTATTATTTATACTCACTTAAAGTTTATCTTTTTACTACTATGAGATACAAAACACGCGGACTTCGAGTGAGCACATATAAAAAAATTAGTTGATAAGACTACTTGAAAATTTGCAGAAATTTTTTTCTAGGTATAAATTAATTTTTATCAAAATTTTGAAGAGTTCTTTAAACTTTTAATTTTTATGAACAACAAACTATAGCTGACATATGAGACTCCTTAAATCTTTTACCAAATGTTTTAAGATACGTTTTAGAAATATTTCATGTAAGGTTTATAAATAATTATAAACAATCCATGAAATATTTAAAATATTTCAGAAGGAGTGTAGCCAAATAAGTATGTGAAAATAGCCTTAACTCAGATTTTTCTGAAACTTTGCTTATTCTTTTGCCTTGTCAAAAGACTAAGATCGAGAAAGTTTCGGATCCCTAGGCTCAAAATTGGCTCCATAACCTCAAAAAACGTGTTTTTTAGTTTTTTCGTTATAATAAGGTGAATTCCTAATGGTTCTCTAAAATTCCAAATCGAAGTAAAAGAGGACGGTAAAACGCATATATTTAGTGACTATATAGAACCTTACGAACCTCAAACATAACTTAAAAATACTTTTGAAAATTTCAAAATAGCCTGTACATTAAGTGTATTAATGCATTTTTATTTGGGGCTTCTAAAAATTTTTTTTTCATAAAATCTATCATTCATAATTTTTGCTAAACTGTAGAAATTGGTGTAAAGTACCTGAAATATTAACAAACTGAAAATTTCAAAGATTTATGGCGTTTTAGAGGTTTAATTGCATTCTGATCATGAAAATAACACCAAAAATACGTTCAGCGACCGAAAAAATCTCCTGCATATCGATAACCAGTCGGATTTATATCATATGTATCCAAAAAATACGAGAATAAGCTTAAAAAAATCATTGTTCGACCAAAAAGACTCCTGTAGTCTATTTATTATCATCCTAAACTATGATTTCACCACTTTTTTTTCAAAGTAACCTTAAAAATTTATTTACTGATCAATAACCTCCTTGATACTGATTGTTAATCTTATTTAGTACGATTTTTGGCCCAAAGATATAAAATTAACCTCGAAATATTTACTTACTGACTAAAAATGACCTTAACTATCATTTTTCTGTCGTATTCAAAACAACATATTTGACAAAAAAATATATTGGGGGATTCTAAGAACTTCTCTCTGCGATTGCTTATATTGTTCTGTGCGATATTTTATCAAGTACCACGAAAATATTGCAAAATAATGCGCCAAATTAATTACTAATTTTTTATTCGCTTACTATTTGTTATTCATTATTTTTCTTTATAATTCAGTTGAATTCAGTTTTTAATTTTAAAAATAATTATTTAATAATAATTTTGTGTTAAAATATTTTTTTAAAATATTGAAGAAAAAAATTGCGTGTACCGAGGTTTGAACCCACGATCAAAACAAAAAATAATACATGCTTATCAAACCCTCTACAAGTTCAATCACATTTAAATTTTAACTTAAATTATTTTGATTACCTCATATTTTTATATATTACGTTCTTCAATTAAGGGCATGGGTTCAAACCTGGGTACACACAATTTTTTTCTGCAAAATTTTTTTTCTAATTTTTAAAATTAAAAACTAAATTTATCTGAATTATAAAGAAAAATAATGAATAACAAATAGTAAGCAAATAAAAAATTAGTAATTTAAAAATTAAGGGGTGTCCTCATACCGGCACAGAGATCTACCTTATCTACATTTGAATTATGCACTGTAATAAAAATTTAACTATTTTTGACTAAAATTCATAGAAGAGGCACGTTCTTAACATCTTAAAGAATTTATTGCAATGTCAAACGACAGAATAAAAGTGACAATGAAGATAAAAACTGCATAATACAATTATTCATAACTACATTGAAAAGTTAATCGCAGCAGTTTTCGCCTTTATTTTTACCCTTATATTGCTTTTAACGTTGCAATAAATTCTTTGGCATGTTAAGAATGTTCCTCTCCTACGAATTTCAGTCATGAATAGATAAATTTTTATTAAAATTCATAATTTAAATGTAGATAAGGTAGAACTCTATATCGGTATGAGGATTCCCCTTAACAATTTTTTTAATAATTCAGAGACTGATGTATACCGACACAGATACCTATTTTACCAACTCTATTTAAAATTTATTTTTTATAAAAACTAGTTACTGGAGGCAGAAATTAAAAGATGGTTTCGATGCGTATAATAAATAGCAATATTTTCTCTGATGAGAATAAATTAATTTTATCGCTTGGTTTTCTAGAAAAGTTGGAATAACTTGAAAATCGTATTTTCTGCCTCTAATCTCTAATTTCATAAGTTATTCCAACTTTTTTCGAAAATAAAGCGATAAAATTAACCTATCTTAATAAAAGAGAGTATCAACTTTCATTATACAAATCGAAACTATCGCTTCATTTCTGCCTTTATCTGCTAGTTTTTGGAAAAAAAATAATTTCGTAATCAGAAAAGGACAGAGAAATACGGTGGCCTCTTAAATCATATTTCAAGTTTAATAAAGATAATATTATTTTCGTTATCAACTAAAATAGCAGACTAATTTATTTTCAGTTTCAGATTGCCTAAATGTGCATATTTTTGTAAATTATTGTTACGTTCTTGTGTTATGTAATCATTGTCTTTATTTTTTAATTCGAACAGTTAATACCGTAAAGAACGGGATTCTTATCAGGGCATGATTTCTTTTATATAATCAGAAACTACATCTTCTACGGTAACACTAACAAATATAAACTACAAAGCTGTCTTTATTTAAATCATGCTCTAGCACAACATGAACTATTTTTGCTGGCTAGGCGCATTATTTGGCGATATTTTGGTGGTGCTCGACAAAACATCGCACTGAACAATATAAATAATCTCAGTAAGAAGCTCTTAGAATCCATCAATATGTTTTTGAGGTTATTTCAAAAAAATCATACCAAGAATTGTTTCGAATACGTCAGAAAAATGATAGTTGAGGTCATTTTTAGTTACTAAGTGAACATTTTAAGGTTAATTTTATATCTTTCGGACAAAAATTGTACTGAATAAGATTAAAAATCAGTACCAAGGAAGTTATTGGTCAGTGAATAAATTTTTAAGGTTACTTTGAAGATGACGTGGTGAAATTATAGTTTAAGATGGTAATAAAACGATTACAGGGGTCTTTTTGGTCGAAAAACGATTTTTTTAAGCTTATTCTCGTATTTTATGGATACATATGATATGAATCCAACGGAATATCGATATTTAGGAGATTTTTTTGGTCGCTCAACGTGTATTTGGTGTTATTTTCATGATCAGAATGCAATAGAGCCTCTAAAATGCTATAAATCTATAAAATTTTCAGTTTTTTTATATTTTTGGTGCCTATCACCATTCCTACAAAAATCTGCAAAAAATATGAATGACTAGAATTATAGAAGAATTATAGAAGTAAGTATTGTACAAGGTAAGTCTAATATTTCATAATTATTTCATTTTATATGTATACAAAATTAAAATAATTAGAAAAATCTAATGATTTAATGATCATATAAATATTAATAATGATAACGTCACTTATTTTTAAATATTGAAGTAAAAAGATTTCTAGTTTTTAGTAAACGATTTTTCATATATCTTACAAAATGTAAAAATAAGTCAAAAAGATATCAATAGGAATTATACCGAAATAATCCTATAAATGTTAAGACATAAATAAACATTTGCTATATCAAATAGAATATTAACAAAATTTTTATCAAAAGTAATTATTTAAAAATTTTTTTATTATTTTAAATTCATTATAACTTTGCTCATTAATATCATTTAATTAATAATAAGTTATTATTTTATTTATATTTTGTGCGATATCAATATTTTTAGTCATACACAATACATACAATGAATTATATTATTAACAAAGTGGTTTTTAGGCAGCGTTGTTACAGAAAAAGTTTCGACACGGCACCCCCCACTTTTTTCCTTTAGCTATAGTAGAGTGCCAAAGCAATCTAGGGAGTTTTAGTAACTTTTATATTCTGCGCCTTCTGCTACAGTAGCCGAGTTTTATACGCTACATATGCTAATTTAGGTTAGGTGATATTTTTATTAAAATAAAAATATCAGTATTTACTCAGAGAATTTATCTCTTTGGCGTAAACATTAATTAAAGAATACAGATGATACTAAATTTTAATTTAGTTAAATTGAAAATATTTATATTAAAACATGCGGTGCCAATAGTGGTAGCGTCAGAGAGGGAAATTCAAAAATATCCAAAATCGGTCAAAAAAAAGTATTAAAAGAAATATTTTTTATGATTTGATAATTAAAAATAAATTAAAAGAAAAGAAGTTACTATAATAAAATTAATTTATTGCACTTATTTATGATTTTATAAATAATTTGAAAATTGAGCATTGATATAGGATTTCTTTTGTATTTTACGTTATTTCAATTGAAAAAACATAAAATACTAACGGATATCATTATAAATAAATTATATTATAATTATAAAGTACAATAAACAAATAGATATTGTTTTAAATATGAAATTAGATAATTAAAACTGAAATAATGTTGTGTTTTATCGACCCTTACCACGAGCGAGATTCATCTTAAGCAAAAAATTTATGCGTAATACTCAAACAATAGACACAAAAGGTTGAATAAATCAATCGTAAATATTTAAAAGATTACATCCAGCTTTTTTATATCGATTAATTGATGCATTATTTTATGTAATTTGCTTTTTCATAAAAATAAAAATAAAAATAATTTAACATAGCGCTTATTCAGTATTATAATTTATGCCATCATTACTGAAATTATTTTTAAAATTACACATAAAATTAGTTAAGATTAATTATAAGTCGTGCGAAAAATATTCATTATTTAAGGGAAATAAATATTTAATAAAACACGAATGTTAATGATAAAAATATTATTCACTCCGGACGCTGAAAACACAAGAACTTTCAATTTTTTAATAAAAATGTATTAATAAAATTGAATTTCTTTGCTACCAAGCTCAACCAGTGACCAATTTTTTGTTATAACAAATTTAATTATTCATAACCCTGTTGGAAATTATAAATCGAGAAACTAAGGATGATTTTAGAAATAAAATTATTTCTAATCAACATGGAAATATGGTAAAATCTGAAACGTGAGATATTGTATTTACAAGATTTTTTTAGACAGTTGCGTGTTTCATATTTCTTGAGTTCTATCTAACCAAATTAGGTTTTATTGGGCTTATTTTTTAACTTAAGACTTATATAATCAAATAGCAATAGTTAAGTTTACGAAAAATTAGCCCATCTATAATTGTGATTCTGTAATTTTCAAAATTCGTATGAAACCAAAATGAAGAGTCGGTTTCCCTTGAGATTTCTAATACTAAAATGTTAAATAATCACTGAAAAATGCCATAAATTTATAGTTTTTTACTATAGAATATAGCAGAATTTTCGATTTTTACCATATGAATCTTCCAACCTGAAATATTCTATTTACAAGATATTTTTAGACAGTTGCGTGTTTTCATATTTCTTAAGTTCTATCTAACCGAATGAGGTTTTATAGGGCTTATTTTTTAGCTTAAGACTTATATAATCAAATAGCAATAGTTTAGTTTACGAGAAATTAGCCCATCTATGATTGCGATTCAGTAATGTTCAAAATTCGTATTAAACCAAAATCAAGAGTCGGGTTCCCTTGAGATTTGTCATACTAAAATGTTAAATAATCACTGAAAAATGCCATAGATTAATAGTTTTTCACTATAGAATAAAGCAGAATTTTCGATTATTACGATATTAATCTTTTAACCAGAAATATTCTATTCACAAGAATTTCTTTTTTTAGTCGCGTGTTAATATTTCTCGAGTTCTATCTAACCGAATGAGGTTTTATAGGGCTTATTTTTTAGCTTAAGACTTATAAAATGAAATCGCAATTGTTATGTTTACGAAAAATAGCCCAGCTTTAATTACGATTCTGTAATGTTTAAAATTCGTATGAGACGAAAATCGAGAGTCGGTTTCCCTTGAGATTTCTCATACTAAAATGTTAAATAATCACTGAAAAATGCCATAAAGGCTATAGGCGGGTTACCATAGTGAAACTTATAGGTTAATCTTATATACATAGGTTTGAATTAATAAACGTATTTAAATGTATTTTTTTCTTATCATAAGAGAGAAAAAGACAGAATAAGTTTTGAGTAACAACCGATACTCAAATGACATTTCCAAATGCGAGTCATAGTTTATTTTTTGCTAAAAATCTTTTTTACACCTTTTTATGTTTTATAGGTTAAAATTATTCAAGTGTCCTGGAACTTCTGGAAGGTACTGTACGTTTATTGTCTTTATTCTGTTCTGATTTTTCTTATATTAATAAATATTTTAAATAATTATTATTTTAAAAATAAATGGAAAACAGCTCTAAGGTAGTGTGGGATCTATACCCACTAAACTCAAACTATACTTACCTTCGTCTTTTGGCGCTCACTCATCTTGGAATTGTTTATCACATACTACTACTACTACTACTGCTACTACTGCTACTACTACTACTACTACTACTGGGAGTTGGCCCAGGGAGCCCCCTTGGGCAAATGTCATCTTCCAGGGTCCATGTCCCGCTCCCGGGCGTCTTTGTCGCATCAATGCTCAGAGCAGCAATGCTTTAACGGAGACGGCAAATAGGAAGCACTGACTGGCGGATGAAGCAGGTATAGTAGTAACTGTTGATGCCAACAACTACTCAAACACTTTTTACACAATACACAAACAAATACACTTCTACTCGTACACGGCACACACCTAACACCGAAAGGCTAAAGTGAGTGGATTGGGGGCCCTATAAACGGGTTTCTCCCTACTGTGCGTATGTGCGTGAATGCTGCCGCTGGGGGCTCTATAAACGGGTCTCGCCCAGCAAGTTGAATGGGATAAAGAGGCTGTGAAAGGAGTATGTATGGAAATGAGCAGGCAGGATGGGGGCAGTTTGGCAGTCCTTATTCTGGCTACTGAATGGACGGCGGGGACTTTATAAACAAGATCTCCCGGAAGCGTAAGGACAGGGGACCCTATAGACGGGTAACTCTCCCTTGAATGACTGAGTGTCCTTAGTGTGAACCGTAGAGTGGATGGGCCAATGGACACTTACACAAACAAAGCAGAAATACCTCGGGGTTTAGTGACGGCCGTAGGTAGGCTGACTCAGGATGGGAATCGTGTCGCTGCTGGAGGATACAGGGGAAAAACCGTGTGGATGCTGCGGGCCGCTGGATAGTACAGGGGCCCGGTCAGAGCTAGCCACTTTGTACTGGCTGCCCTATCAGCCGGCGAAAAATCCATCTCCCTGTTGCCTGGTGCCGGGTGGCACCCGGACTGGGCGCCGACAATGGGGAATGGGGGCTCCTCCGAGGTCACCGGCGGCGGGGCGATCCTTAAGGGGGGAGGCTGACAGACGGTGTACGAGCTGGACCTTACCGCAGGTAGATTCTTGACCACAAACACATATTAAACGAGAAGAGACGTAGGAGTAAAATTAAACCAAAAATGCTGATGTCAACGAAAGAATTAGAGCTTTCAGCATCCATCAGCGCTCCGGGCACCCCAGGCCCACATACCTCAGAGGTGGCTGTCTTGGCCTCAGGGGTGTGTTCTACTAAACCAAGCGGGGAAAGGGAAGGGCAGGATCGAGTGCCTCCTGACATTATTAAGGGGCAGATTAAGAGGATCTTGGAGTCAGTAGCCAAGATGGAATTGGTAAAATCAAAAGTTAGGACGGTGAGCACTGGAATCTCGGATGAATGGCCTGTCATCAAGGATGCATGTGAGGCGGTAATCGCCGAGTGTGAGCGGATGACTGCACAGCGGACGACTGCGGTGACGGCTGCTGCTGAGGCCCAGAAGCGGAAGAGGGAGCCGACCGGTGCCAGTCCTGAGCAGTCGGCGGCCTTCCAAAAGGTTGGCGAGGGCTCCGGATGGAAAAAGGTCGGAGCCAAACGCAAAAACAGGACTGCAAGTATGGCACCTAAGGACGGACCGAAAGAACTGAACGACCAGAGGACTCAGAAGGACGCGACGAAACGGAAGAAGAAGACCGGTCGCGGACAGTCCAGACGGAAGCAGGATGCACGCAACGACGTCGGCGCCGTCTTGGTTGGTCTATCCGCCAACATGACGTACGCGGATGCTCTGCGCAGGCTCAAACAGGACGTAAAGACTGACGAGACCAAGGTGCAGATACAGGGCTGTCGCAAGACGAAAGACGACGGACTGCTGATCAGGCTGCGATGCAAGACGGAGGACAGACTGCAATTCGAACAGCAGGTTAAACAGGCACTGGGAAATGACGGCACAGTACGTGACTTGACGCCGGAGGTGCAGATCGAGATTCTTGATCTTGACTGTATCACAGAGGCACAAGACGTTACGGACGCAATAAGACGGGAGACAGGGACAGTGAGGGATCCGAAGCCGCATATCTTCGGTCCCAATGATCAAAATGTCTGCATGGCCGTCTGTGGCGTGGAGGAGAGTGCCGCTCGAATCCTGCTTCAGAAGGGCCGGATCAAAATAGGGTGGATGAACTGCCGCGTACGGACGAGACTAATGGTGCCGAGGTGCTACAGATGCTTCGGCTTCGGACACAAACGACGAGACTGCAAAGGTACCGACAGAAGCAGACTGTGTCGTAGGTGTGGACGGACGGGACATACTAGCGGAGGGTGCAACGAGAAAAACCCGACTTGCTACCTCTGCACGGAGGCGAGGCTTAGAGGATGCGCTCATGTGCCGGGCTCCGGAGCATGCGCCGTCTTCCGGGCTGAGCTGGAAAAGCGGAAAAGGCAGACAACGACATGACTTTGACGCTACAAGTTAACCTGAACAGGTGCGAAGCGGCTCAGCTTTTACTGGACCAAATCGCGACGGAACGGAACGCTGACGTACTTATAATAAGTGAACAGTACCGTGACTTACGCCAACAGACATGGCTTTCGAACGCGTCAGGCTCGTCGGCCATCTGGATTAGAGGCGCGCGCTCAAGGGGTCCTATAGTTTCCGGTGCGGGAGAGGACTACGTGTGGGCGAGGGTGGGAGATATTACTTATGTGAGCATATATCTCTCACCAAACTGTACGGCCGGAGAATTTGAAGGTAAAATCGCGGCTCTAGAGGACTGCCTCAGGGATTCACCGGGGAATCTTGTCGTTGCCGGCGACTTTAATTCCAGGGCGATCGAGTGGGGGCATGACGACCACAGACAGACGCGGACGGCTGGTGTTAGAGATGGCTGCGAGGCTGGAACTAACAGTAGCAAACAGAGGACAGGCTTTTACGTACAGACGACCGGGTTACGGTAACTCGATACCGGACGTGACGCTGACAACGGAGGACCTGGAGACGCGGATAAGGGGATGGCGGGTGCTCGAGGACTTTACGGCCAGCGATCACCAGTGCATCGCCTTTGAAGTTACGGAACGGAACGATACGTCACAAAACGTTTCGGTCAGACCCTCGCGGTGGAACCTTAACAAACAGGACAGGGCTCTGTTTCGGAGGACGCTGCTGGAAACGGTTGCGCCTTCTGAAAACATCCCGACGGATCTGACTGACGAACAGAGGACGGAGTTAATTGTGAACAGGACGATGACCGCTATAGTTCGCCTCTGTGAGGCTACTATGCCACGCATCGTGCCTCGACATAATAAACCGGCAGCATACTGGTGGACGGACGAAATAAGTTCCCTACGACGGACGTGCATAAAACACAGACGAGTACTATACAGAGCACGTAGAAGAGGACAGGATGATGCAATGAGGCTTGCACAGACGTACAAAGACGCTAAAAAGACCCTGACGAACGCCATAAAACACAGTAAGAGGCGATGCTGGAGACGGTTGTGTGAAGAGGTGGACCGCGACCCCTGGGGTATGGGCTACAAGCTGGTTACCCAGAAACTGGGGGCTCTTGGTCCTCCAGAACACAAAGACGGACAGTTGATGGCGACGATAGTGGACGGGCTGTTCCCGAACCATCCGGTTACGGAGGGGCCAGTCGACTACCGGAGCCAAGCAGTTCCGGAGTTTACGGAGGCAGAATTGCTGGAAGCTACTGCCTCTTTGAGACCCGGAAAAGCGCCAGGACCGGACGGTATTCCAGGAGAGATTCTCCGGCAGATTGCCTTGGGCAGGCCACGTCTCCTCCTGGACATGTACAACGAATGTTTACGGACGGGGATTTTCAGCACGCGTTGGAAAAAGGCCAGACTGGTTCTCCTCTACAAAGGAAAGGGAGAGCCAAATGCGCCTAATTCCTACAGGCCATTGTGCCTCTTAGACACGGCAGGAAAGACATTAGAACTTTTACTGAAAAACAGACTGACGAAAGCAGTGGACAGAGCAGGAGGACTCTCGGACAACCAGTATGGCTTCCGCAAAGGCCGATCGACGGTGGATGCTGTGCGGGAAGTTCTTGAGCCTTCTAGAAGGACGGCATTGATGGACCACAGACAAAGACCGGTGGTACTGCTTGGCACGCTGGACGCAAAGAACGCCTTCAATAGCGCCAGGTTCTCCGATATCCTCGAGGCCTACAGGTCTTTCGGGGTGCCGGATTACCTGATGAGGATGGTGGAGGATTATTTGCGTAACAGATGCATAACGTACGAGACGACGGAAGGACAGATACGCAGACCAATAACCGCAGGGGTCGCGCAGGGTTCGATACTGGGACCAGACTTTTGGAACGTGGACTATGACAGCTTGCTAAGACTGGAGATGCCCGAGGGCGCATCACTCGTCGCTTACGCAGACGACGTGGCGGTAGTGATCGTCCAGAGGACTACAGAATTAGCACAACTGACACTGAACAGAGTCATGAGGCGGGTCGAAAGGTGGATGACAGAACACGGACTGTCACTGGCACTGAACAAGACGGAACTGATGTTACTGACGGGAAGGCGTATACCGACGCTCATTCCCATGACAGTAGGTACAGAAAGGACGGAGACGGTAGGTTTCCTCAAATACCTAGGAGTCACTCTGGATACCAGGCTTACTTTTTGGCCACATATCCAGAGGGTGGCCGACAAAGCGACTAGACTGACGTCCTCGCTGGGCCGCCTCATGGCAAATACGTACGGACCGAGACAGAGCAAGAGACTGCTCCTGATGACGACGACCCACTCGATCCTGTTGTACGGGGCGGAAATATGGGCCGACGCGCTCCGCGTCCGGAAGTACCGAAAGCGACTGACGGACGTACAGAGACGGGGAGCGCTTCGGATAGCTTGCGCCTACCGGACGGTCTCTGCGGAGGCCGTAATGGTGGTTGCAAGCGTAATCCCTATAGATCTCCTTGCGCTGGAGCGCAAGCGGATCTATGAAAGAAGCGCTGAAACAGGACGGACAGAAGCGGCAGTTCGGGAAAGGGACCTGACAATGACGCTATGGAGTGAACGTTGGACGAGAGACGGAACGGGTGCATGGACCAGACGTCTGATCAGGGACCTGAGACAGTGGACGCAACGGACTTTTGGGGAGGTGGATTTTACCTTACCCAATTCTTGACCGGACACGGCTACTTCCAGACGGTACCTGCACCTGAGAGGGAAGGTACAGCATGCGGGCTGTACCTACTGCGGACATGACAAGGACGACGCTGAGCATACGTTCTTCGGATGCTCACGTTGGGACTTCGACAGACGAACGCTACGGAGACAGACTGGAGACCTCACACCGGACAATGTTGTAGACTGGATGCTGGAGGACGTCCAAAACTGGGCTTCGATGGTGACCTTTGTCACAGTCGTCCTTAAAGCGAAGAAAGAGGATGGATGTTTAATGTGAATGAATGAATGAGTGAATGGATGAGGAATACAAATACGCAGGGAGACAAATGTCTTTGGGCCTAGCGACCCCACGTACCCGAGCTGAATGAATGGTATACGGAGCGTGTGGATGGAAATGAGGGTGGAAATGTTTGAATACGCAGGGGGACTGCACAGTCCATGGGCCTAGCAACCCCACGTACCCGAGCTGAATGAATGATAAATTGGATGTGTGGATGAAAGTATGGTTGAAAATGTGTGAATACGCAGGGGGACTGAAAAGTCCTTGGGCTCAGCGACCCCACGTACCCGAGCTAAGTGAATGGTGAATTGAGTGTGTGGATAAAGGAGAGGATGGAGATGCTTGCACACGCAGGGGGACTGTACAGTCCTTGGGCCTAGCGAACCCACGTACCCGAGCTGAGTGAGTAAATGGTATACTGAATGTGTGGATGGAAGCGTGCGAAAGAATGTACGAATACGCAGGGGACTGCACAGTCCATGGGCCTAGCGACCCCACGTGCCCGAGCTGAGTGAGTGAAAGATATATTGGATGTGTGGGTGAATGAGAGGATGGAAATGTGAGAATACGCAGGGGGACTGAAAAGTCCTTTGGGCTTAGCGATCCCACGTACCCGAGCTAAGTGCGAATGGAGGAGTGAAAGTAAGGATGACAGGCAAATGTATGCATGTTTAGACGTATGAATGGACACGGCCTAGTGCCTGGACGGACGGACGAGACGAGTGACAATGGACAAGACCGCAGCGTGAAGTAATGCTAACGCAGTCCCACGCTGCGGCTCTGAACGGTGGACGTTACGGATCCCTCCCCGTGTAAGTGAGGCATTTTCTTGCTTCTCTTCCGCGGCCAGGGTGAAGGGGTTTAGACGGTCTCTGCCTGTAGATGCCTCGAGGGCGAATGCGAACCTACCAGGTTTCTTTCTCCTCCAGGCTGACGCAGCGTCAGAATCCCGTCACACCAGTGATGCGCACTGCAGTTGGGGTGATCCAGCTGCAGCCCACGTCGCTGTAGGTCTGATGGTAGATTTACCCGTTTTTTCACCACCAAAAAAAAAAAAAAAAAAAAAAAAAAAAACTACTACTACTACTACTACTACTACTACTACTACTACTACTACTACTTTTTTTTGGTGGTCGAAAAACAGGTAAATCTGCTATCAGACCTACAGCGACGTGGGCTGCAGCTGGGCTACCCCAACCGCAGTGCGCGTCACTGGTGTGACGGGATATTGACGCTGCGTCAGCTTGGAGGGAGAAAGAAACCTGGTAGATTCGCATTCGCCCCCGAGGCATCCACAGGCAGAGACCGTCTAAACCCCCTTTACCCTGGCCGCGGAAGAGAAGCAAGAAAATGCCTCATTTGCACGGGCAGGGATCCGTAACGTCCACCGTTCAGAGCCGCAGCGTGGGACTGCGTTAGCATTACTTCACGCTGCGGTCTTGTCCATTGTCGCTCGTCTCGTTCATCCGTTCAGGCACTAGGCCGTGTCCATTCATACGTCCAAACATGCATACATTTGCCTGTCATCCTACCTTGCACTTCTCCATTCGCACTTAGCTCGGGTACGTGGGGTCGCGGGGCGCAAGGACTTTTCAGCCCCCCTGCGTGTTTGCACATTCACGCGCTCTCTTTCATCTACACATTCAGTACATCATTCACTCAGCTCGGGTACGTGGGGTCGCGGGGCCCAAGGACTTTTCAGCCCCCCTGCGTGTTTGCACATTCACGCGCTTACTTTCATCCACTCATTCGGTATACCATTCGCTCAGCTCGGGTACGTGGGGTCGCTAGGCCCAAAGACATTTGTCTCCCTGCATATTTGTAATTCTCATCCATTCACACTAAACATCCTTCCTCTTTTTTCTCTTTGAGGGCGACCGTGACGAAGGTCACCACCGCTGCCCAGTTTTGTACGTCCTCCAGCATCCAGTCTACAATGTTGTCTGGTGTTAAGTCTCCAGTCCGTTCCTGTAACGTTCATCTGTCGGAGTCTCAACGCTCGCATTCGAAGAATGTATGCCCAGCGTCGTCCCTGTCGTGTCTGCAAAAGGTACGGCCCGCATGCTGCACCTTGCCTCTCTGGTGCAGGTACCGCCTGAAGTAGCCGTGTCCGCTCAAGAATTGGGTTTGTTTGCATCCGTTGCGTCGACCGTCTTAGGTCCCTGATCAGACGTCTAGTCCACGCCCCCGTTCCGTCTCTCGTCCACCGTTCACTCCATAGCGTCATAGTCAGGTCTCTTTCCCGAACTGCCACTTCTGTCCGTCCTGTTCCAGCGCTTCTTTCATAGATCCGCTTGCGCTCTAGCGCAAGGAGATCTATGGGGACTAAGCTTGCAACCACCATTACGGCCTCCGCAGAGACCGTCCGGTAGGCGCAAGCTATCCAAAGCGCTCTCCGTCTCTGTACGTCCGTCAGTCGCTTTCGGTACTTTCGAACGCAAAGCGCATCGGCCCATATTTCCGCCCCGTACAACATGATCGAGTAGGTCGTCGTCATGAGCAACAGTCTTTTACTCTGTTTCGGTCCGTACGTGTTTGCCATAAGACGGCCCAGCGAGAACGTCAGTTTAGTCGCTTTGTCGGCCATCCTCTGAATATGCGGCCAAAAAGTGAGCCTGGTATCCAATTTGACTCCTAGGTATTTTAAGCTACCTACCGTCTCCGTCCTTTCCGTACCAACCGTCATTGGAATAAGCGTGGGTATACGTCTTCCTGTCAGAAACATCAGTTCCGTCTTGTTCAGTGCCAGTGACAGTCCGTGTTTTGTCATCCACCTGCCGATTCACCTAATGACTCTGTTTAGTGTTAGTTGTGCTAATTCTGTAGTCCTTTGGACGATCACTACCGCCACGTCATCGGCGTAAGCGACAAGTGACTGACGACCGCCCTCGGGCATCTCCAGTCTCAGCAAGCTGTCGTAGTCCACGTTCCAAATGTCTGGTCCCAGTATCGAACCCTGTGTAACCCCCGTAGTTATTGGTCTGCATATCTGTCCTTCCGCCGTCTCGTACGTTAAGCATCTGTTACGCAAGTAATCCTCCAACACCCTCATCAAGTAGTCCGGCACCCCGAAAGACCTATAGGCCTCGAGGATATCGGAGAACCTGGCGCTGTTGAAGGCGTTCCTTGCGTCCAGCGTGCTAAGCAGTACAATGGGTCTACTTCTGTGGTCGGTCCTTCTAGAAGGCTCAAGGACCTCCCGTATAACATCCACCGTCGATCGGCCTTTGCGGAAGCCATACTGGTTGTCCGAGAGATTTCCCGCCCTGTCCACCGCATCCGTCAGTCTGTTTTTCAATAATAATTCTAAAGTCTTTCCTGCCGTGTCTAAGAGGCTATTACTACGACTACCACTACTACTACTACTACTATACGCAGGGGTACTGGAAAGTCCTTGGGCCTAGCAAACCTACGTACCCGTGCTGAGTGAATAGTGGTTGTGTGCATGGATGAAAGGGAGGAAGGAGATGTGTGAATACGCAGGGGGACTGAAAAGTCCTTGGGCCCAGCGAGCCCACATGCCCGAGCTGAGTGAGTGTGAGGAAGAAAGCAAGGTAGATGTATGCATGTCAGGACGTATGAATGGACAAATCCTGGTGCTTAGACGGACGGACTAAACGAATGACGATGGATAAGGTCCGCAACGTGAAGTAATGCTAACGCAGTCCCACGTTGCGGATGAGTACGTCGGACTTTACGGATCCGCGTCCGTATACCGGGAACATTTTCTTGTTCTCGTTCCGCGCCCAGGGTGAAGGGGGTTTAGATATTCTCTGCCTGTGAATGCTTTGAGAGCGAATGTAAGCCTACCAGGCTTCTTTCTCTCTCCAAGCTGCCGCAGTGCTAGAATCCCGCCACATCAGTGGTTTGCACTGTTGTTGGAGATATCTGGCCGTAGCCCTGTACGCATTCTAAATAAAAATACTACGATGGCTTGAATCACTGTTTTTACACAGGAATCTTTAAGAAGGGGCCGAACTAGCTGTCTTTGTCTAATAGCGTTTTTCATCATTTATGTAAACACTATCCGGTATAACAAGAAAAAAATAGCAGCCCCCGCTAGATATTAGTATAATTAGTAAATTTTGTAATAACAACCAAATTTTTTACCGCATAGTTTTTGACTAATTAGAGACCTACTAGCAATCTAGAATATAACCTATCTTTTTTTGGTAGGTCTCTAATTATTCAAAAACTACGCAGTGAAAAAATTTGGTTGTTATTACAAAATTTACTTATTATACTAATATCTAGCGGGGGCTGCTATTTTTTTCTTGTTATACCGGATAGTGTTTAAATAAATGATGAAAAACGCTATTAGACAAAGACCGATAGTTCGGTCCCTTCTTAAGAGAAGTGAGTTGTACTTTGAGTTGGGTAATCTGTGCCCAAGATAATCCTGTAAACACTTTCAATTTTTTTTCTGGCATAACAAACTCGGCTACTTTATTTAATAACCTTTCATCTGTTTTCGCAGATATTGTACTTAGTATTTTTGATAATCCATTAACATCTAATGTACTACTAATGGAAAAAATCATTTTATTCAATTCATCTTCATATAATATTTTTTTAATCATATGATCAGAATAGCATCTATTGCCATTTGGAATAAATAAATTAATTTTACCGAAAACTTGAATTCTTGCTTCGAAAGGCACTAACATTATATTTGTGCGTTTATTGTATCCACAAATAAAACAATACTTATGTGTTACAATCGTTCTTTGCATTTGTAATTTTATGAATTTTTGTTCTTCTTTTTCCTCAACTTTGTATGACGAATCTGCATTTGTCTGAGATGATGAACTGATACTAATTTCAGATAATGATTCCAAAATATTAGATTTTTGAGAGGAAACATTTTCTGCAGTATCATCAGATATTTCAATTTTAGAGCTTGACATTTTTTTACCACTTGCTTTCTACACGGATCACACATTACATCATTAATGAAAATATCTTCTCTGCCAGATACTACTTTTGCATATTCTAGTTCTGTTTTGCATTAAATTTTTTTTTTCGACCACTTATTTTTCTTTAATAAATATTGCATATAGAACATTTTCGATCATCATATTTCATTTTTTTGTTAGCATTTCCTTCGCTATTAGATGCCATGTCTATTATTATCAAAAAAAAAATCACTTCTGGAACAATAAAAAATAAACAAATGTTTTTAAAAATCTAAATAATTTTCATATCTATATAAATGATTTCATTATCCTTTGTTATTATTATTATTATAAAATGTAAAATAATATTGTGAAAAACTGCTATTAAGAATCAGAGAAAATTAGAAAATTATCATTTTGTAAACTACCATCAAAAACTTGTTAATTGTTTTAACAAACTATTTAAAACAGTTATCATGAATAAATATAAAAATTAATAATGTCAATAAGTACTTCAAAGATCCCAATTTGAACTTAGA
Source organism: Anastatus disparis (assembly GCA_017163975.1). Taxonomy (NCBI): domain Eukaryota; kingdom Metazoa; phylum Arthropoda; class Insecta; order Hymenoptera; family Eupelmidae; genus Anastatus; species Anastatus disparis. The sequence goes on from JAFFSR010000302.1 coordinate 3,977,451, forward strand.
GTTTTAGTTTTCAATCACACAAATATTATATAATTTTTTATGATAAAGCTTAACCGCTCAAAGCTTCTCAGTGTAATTATCAATCATTCCTCAGAAATCATGCAACACACATGAATAAAGCTATATACAAAAAGTTAGATTGGAGGTATTACAAATAAAATAAAAACAAATTGATAAAACAAAAAGCTTTAACTTTCACATAATCTCAAGATTTAATATCTAAATGTCAAATCTATATTTCAAGCGTATACTTGCAAATAGAAAAATATTTAAAAAAATATATTGTTTTTCAATTTTTAAATCTAAAAAAGATAGAACAAACCTAGACAAAAATCTAAAAAATTATCATATTTATATAAATAAATAATTTCATTATCCTTTGTTATTATTATTAAAGAATGTAATATAAAATTATAAAAAACTACTATTAAAATTACATTAGCAAATTACCACTTTGTAAACTTTCTGTCAAAAACTTGTTAATTGTTTCAACAAACTATTTAAAGCAATAATATAAGAGACAAGAGCAAAAACAAAACAGGACTCTTCATAGCTTTTAGATTGACATTCTGACTTATAAAATATATATATATATATATATATATATATATATATATATATATATATATATATATATATAACCTTATATTTAGGTACGCTGCTAATATTATAATTTAACACTTTTGGATCAAAATAATATGAAGATACTACAAAAAGTGCACAGAAACTTGTGGCATACAATCTTTGCAGCTATTCACTTTATCATTCATTGCATACAAATAAAGAATTTTATATGGAAATATAGGTTTGAATTTATAAACGTAACTCAATTAACGATTGTATCATCAGTCCTGTGGGCACTTACTCTATGGTACACATATATATACATACACACATACTCCCTAGTAACGTATGGGTATACACCCAGTAGTAGGCGTGTAAGTACACTCACACTAGTAAACATATATAAGTGCCACGCGCAACTAGCGGTGCGCAGAACTAGCGCCGAATCGTGTGCTCTGGTCGCAGTGTACGAAGTCCGTCACTGCGTTCGCAACCTTTAAAAAGATAAGTTTTCTATCTTCTGATTCCTAGGTAACTGTATCGCTTAAGAGCATGACGAAGCTGCCCGCCTTATAATAATATTTCCAATCCTAACTTATGAATAAATGATGCGTTTAATCGAGTTTTTTTGCTTCAAAGAAAAAATTTGTAAGATTAAACTCTAGTGCGAACAACTCAAGAAATCCACCAAAATATAATACATACAAAGTTATAATAAAAACTTTCAATGTATCGTATTTTAAGGTTAGGTTTGCCGAGTTTGATATCTAATTTCCAATCCAAACTCATAAAAAAATAACAAGTCCAAATGATTTTTTATTTTAACAAAAATTATTGTATTAATATAGCTTTAGTGCGGACAAGTTATTATATTTGTTTAATTTATGAATTTAAAAAAATATTGATGAAATAAAAAAAGCAAAACTCGATTGCTGCAGCTCCGACATGCCGTTAATGAATAAACTAAGCCTACAAATCTATTTTCTAGTGGTTCTTATTTCTACCTCGACTACCATCTCCGAGCACGAAGAAACCAAAGTCCTATTTCTTATCATGATAGAGACGAAGACAGAACGAGATTTAAGTATCAATTGTTACTTGATTTAGGTCTATGAATTCGAGCCACAGATCCAAAATTAGGCTCGAACTCATAGTTGTGTCTTGAGTATTAAGTATCACTTAAAATTAAAGTATTGTTACTTGAGTATCAGCTGTTACTTCAATTTAGTGTTAAATTGAGTGTTGTTTGAAGTAACAGTTGATGTTTAAGTAACGATACTTAAGGTTGTATGGGCTATACAGTCTTTGTCAAAAGTTAGTTTTTTGGAAAATCGTCTATATTTTTCGATAGAAAGTAATTATTCAATTTTTAGCTTAGTAACTTATTAGATAATATTAAAACAATCATTTTAAACTTTGTTTCATTTAAATATAATGAATTATTGAAGAGTTACAACATTTTAAAGTTTATAAATTTTACACAAATCTAATGCAATCATAAATAATAATGCCAAACTTTCAAAAATGATTTTATTTGACTGAAACAAAGTTTATTTTGTTCAGTTTAAAATTAAGAATCTATTGATGAGGATGGAATTTTGATTTTTATTTATTAAAATTTATTGCTAATTTTCTGCGAAAAAATGTATATGTCTCAGACGGTACTTACTGTTTTATCATAGAAAATTAGCAATAAATTTTAATAAATAAAAATCAAAATTCCATCCTCGTCAATAGATTCTAAATTTTAAACTGAACAAAATAAACTTTGTTACAGTCAAATAAAATCATTTTTGAAAGTTTGGCATTATTATTTATGATTGCATTAGATTTGTGTAAAATCTATAAACTTTAAAATGTTATAACTCTTTAATAATTCATTATATTTAAATGAAACTAAGTTTTAAATGATTATTTTCATATTATCTAATAAGTTACTGACTAGGAGAGTGTCACACCTCCGGATCACGGATTTTGCTCAAACTTCGGGATAAGTTTTCAGATAATGAAATATGGAAAAAGCAAAAGTTATAGTCATAAATACTCAATATTTCCCTATTTACAGGCAATTAAAGAAAATCACTAAAAAAGCTACTAGATTTTTAAACGCATATAGTTCTTTAGCGTCGATAGCTACAAGCTTGAAACTTTTTTTAAATTAAAGCTGAGCTCAAATCCTTTCGAATTAGTAGTTATAGCATGTAAAAATATTATTTTTTCCCAAAGTTAGAGCGTGATAAACATTGGACCTGATTTTTCTTTTAAAAACATTAATTAATAATAAAAGCTGAAATTAGGTCCAATCCTTATTACACTCTAACTTTGGGAAAAAATAATATTTTGATTTGCTGTAACTACTGTTTCGAAAGGATTTAAGCTCAGCTTTGATTTAAAAAAAGTTTCAAGCTTCTAGCTATCAATGCTAAAGAGCTATATGCGTTTAAAAATTTAGTAACTTTTTTAGTGATTTTCTTTAATTGCCTGTAACTGGGGAAGTATTGAGTGGTTATGACTATAACTTTAGCTTTTTCCATATTTCATTATCTGAAAACTTATCCCGAAGTTTGAGCAAAATCCGTGATCCAGAGGTGTGACACTCTCCTAGTGAGCTAAAAATTGGATAATTTTTTTCTACCGAAAAATATAAACGATTTTCTAGAAAACTAACTTTTGACACAGACTGTATAGCCCATACAACCTTAAGTTTTAAGTCATACTTAATACTCAAGTTACGATTATGAATTCGAGCCTTACAGTCGATGTGTGTGATCAAACTCAAACCTCATTCTGTTTTTGTTTCTCTCACGATAAAACCTCATTCTGTCTTTGCTTGAGTTTGAGCATCGACTATTAATTCAGGCCAGTTTTCAATGAGATTACTAAAATAAAAAAAACTATGACTCGCATTTGGAAATGTAACTTGAGTATCGGTTGTTACTTCAACCTTATTCTGTCTTTTTCTTAGTTGTCAATGAGATCACTAAAATAACGCATTTAGAAACGTGAAGCGGGCTTGACTTTATTCACGGTCGCCAGGTAATATTTTAATTACCGAATTTAAATTTACTTCATTATTTTAATCTATACATGCATATACAAGGTACATACAGCAATATTATAAAAGAAAATTACATTTATCGACGATCTCCTCCAGTGCAATACTCTTGGAGATGCGATAGTTTATAATTTTCTTTACGTGTGGAGGAGAGGGTAATGTGATAAAAGTTATTATCGACGACTCCATTGAGTGCAATACTTTAAAGAGTGCGATAATAAACTTTTTTAGTATTATGAGATATGTAGAAAAGTGTTTAAATCGACGACATCTTTGAGTGCAATACTCTTAGATGTGCGATAAATAACACTTCTATTTAATGCAAAATGAATAAACAAATTATTATCGACGACATATCCAAATGCAATACTCTTCAATGTGCGATGATTAATTAATTTATTTGTTCTGTAAAAAGTGATGTATGAAATGAGATGAGTTATACTTTTATCAATAACTTTTTAAACACAGTCTCATTTAAATTTGAAATACTTAATCTTTTTATTAAAAAATTAAGAAAATATATATTTTACAAAGATTTAAAAGTTACTTAGTACTTTAAGACAGAATGCTTAAATCTTATACTTCTGACAGTATAAGATCGAATGAATATAGTATCCATGTTAGATGTTACATGGTCGAACATCTAAAAGATAATCCGCCAGCTTGCTTCGATTCACGCTCTTTTATACTGTTTCATAAACCTTCTTTGAGGTTCTATTTCTTATTGAAGAATTATATTTTAGGAAATAGAATGTTCCATAACATTTATTTTATATATTTACAAAAGAAACATTTAATTAAGATAAATGTATTAGTAAAAGAAACATTCTATTTCCTTTACATTTCAAATAACTATTTTTTATAGTTAATTTTATTATTTATTAATTGAAAAAGTTAATCTTTTATATTTTAATTAATATCTTTAAACTTTAAATAGAGTAATCAGTTTCATTCATATTATATAAATTGAATGTTCTATTTATATATACACAATTATTTTAGAAAGTTACATTTTATTATTAACAATAATACTTTTTATTAAAAGAAATAGAACATTCTATTTCTATAATCATTTTACTATATCTATATATATACATTTGAGTTAACTTATCGACCTCAGTAGGTAACTATGAAGTCCTACTTATACTTTTAATGTAATTTAAATTTCTTATAACTAAAAATTATTCTATCTTTTAAATAGTATAGTCATTCTTATGACATATTTGTGTTGAATTTAATAATTATACCCAAAATCAATATGAGCCGTTACAAACGTGACTTGAGTATTGGTTGTTACTTAAATTTCATTTTGTCTCTTTCTCTCTTATGATAAGAAAAAAAGATATTTAAATACGTTTATTGATTCAAACCTATGTATATAAGATTAACCTATATATATGTATAAAATCATCGAAAACATGAAAAACACTAACTAGGAGAGTGTCACACCTCCGGATCACGGATTTTGCTCAAACTTTGGGATAAGTTTTTAGATGATAAAATATGGAAAAAGCTAAAGTTATAGTCACAAACACTCAATATTTCCCTAGTAACAGGAAATTAAAGAAAATCACTAAAAAAGTTACTAGATTTTTAAACGCATATAGTTCTTTAGCATCGATAGCTAGAAGCTTAAAACTTTTTGTAAATTAAAGCTGAGCTCAAATCCTTTCAAAACAGTAGTTACAGCATATCAAAATATTATTTTTTCCCAAAGCTAGAGCATAATAAGGATTGGACTTGAATTTTCTATTTAAAACATTAATTTATGATAAAAGCTTAAGTTAGGTCCAATCTTTATTACGCTCTAACCTTGAGAAAAAAAAATATTTTGATATGCTGTAACTACTGTTTCGAAAGGATTTGAGCTCAGCTTTAATTTAAAAAAAGTTTCAAGCTTGTAGCTATCGACGCTAAAGAACTATATGCGTTTAAAAATCTAGTAGCTTTTTTAGTGATTTTCTTTAATTGCCTGTAAATAGGGAAATATTGAGTATTTATGACTATAACTTTTGCTTTTTCCATATTTCATTATCTGAAAACTTATCCCGAAGTTTGAGCAAAATCCGTGATCCGGAGGTGTGACACTCTCCTAGTAAGTAAAATATAATTCCAACCCCTCAGAATATACTGCAACCTGATCATAACGTCAAACAATTGTAGAAATCAGATTGTTCGACAATATTTGAACGTATTATACTAGAAACCTTGATTAAACTGATACCACCATGACAAGCAGAAAAAATTACACATAAAATCGTTATTTCAGCTTTCAACTTTTAGCACGGACTATAAAAAAATCGTGAAAATATCGGTTTTTCTCGATAATCAGGGTTGCAAATTACTTTTTCTTGAAAGTAATAGTACGAATATAACGAGCAAAAAATAAATACGCAAAAAAAAAGTTATTCTAGTTCTTTATTTATAACATAACCTATAAAAAATATGAAAAAGTGCAATAAAGTTGATTTTTTGCAACTAATAAGGGTCAAATGCCTTTTATCCTTAAAACTAATAGTACCGTCGTAAAGAGCGGAATAAAATACACCAGAAATCTTTGTTTGGACTCTTAGATTGTAACATAACCTATAGGAAATACGAAAACAGTGCAAGAATATCGGTTTTTTGAGAAAATCAGGGTGGCGCACCATTTTTTTTCTTTAGCTAATATAACTATCGTTGATAACGGGTAAAAATAAATTCAAAAAATCGATTCCAAATCTGGCACCTTAATAGCAAGGGTGTGAAAATAACGATTAAAATCTTAAATATCAATTTTAAGGTTGATATTTGAGGTTATGTAATCTGCAAAAATTTTTGGTTAATTGCCATACGATAACCTACCTTTATATATTTTTGCAAGAGTCTTCCATGTAAAGGGGCGTCAAAATAAAATAAAGTCGAAATAACACTTATTTTAACTTTACTGCGCATGCGCAAGGGTTAGGGGGCTGAAAATTGGTATGTGGGAGTTTTGTTCAACCTCCATCGAATGGTACATAAGCCATGAGAATCCTGAGAGGGGGCAATTTCACTATGGTAAGCCGCCTATAGCCTTTATAGTTTTTTACTATAGAATATAGCAGAATATTCGATTTTTACGATATTAATCTTTTAACCTGAAATATTCTAATTACAAGATTTTTTTTAGACAGTTGCGTGTTTTTATATTTCTTAAGTTCTATCTAACCGAATGAGGTTTTATAGGGCTTATTTTTTAGTTTAAGACTTATATAATCAAATCGCAACGGTTAAGTTTACGAAAAATAAGCCAATCTATAATTTCGATTCTGTAATGTTCAAAATTCGTATGAAACCAAAATTAAGAGTCGGTTTGCCATAAGATTGTTCATACCAAAACGTTAAATTATCACTGAATACTACCATAAATTCATAGATTTTTACTTCAATATAAAGCACAATTTGCAATTTTAACGATATCAATTTCCTATCGTCAGATATTGTTTTCACAAGATTTTTTTTGGACAGTTGCGTGTTTAAATATTACATGAGTTGTATCGAACCAAATGAGGTGTTAGAAAGCTTATTTTTTAGCCTAAGACTTGTATAATCAAATTGCAATGGTTGAGTTTACGAAAAATAAGCCAATCTATAATTGCGATTCTGTAACGTTCAAAATGCGTTTGCAACCAAAATTAAGAGTTGGTTCTCCTTGAGATTTCTCATACTGAAATGTTAAATAATCACTAAGAAATGTTATAAATTTATAGTTATTTACTAAAGAATGAAGCACAATATTCGATTTTAACGATATTAATCTTCTACCCTGAAATATTCTATTTACAAGACTTTATAGTTGCGTGTTTTTATATTTCTCGAGTTCTATCTAACCACATGAGATTTTATAGGGCTTATTTTTTAGCTTAAGACTTATATAATCAAATAACAATAGCTCAGTTTACGAGAAATTAGCCCATTTGTAATTGCGATTCTGTAATGTTCAAAATTCGTATGAAACCAAAATCAATAGACGGTTTTCCTTGAGATTTCTCATACTAAAATCTTAAATAATCACTGAGAATGCCATAAATTCATAGTTTTTTACTATAAAATAAAGCAGAATTTTCAATTTTTACGATATTAATCTTCTGACCTGAAATATTCTAATTACAAGATTTTTTTTAGACAGTTGCGTGTTTTTATATTCCTTAAGTTCTATCTAACCGAATGTGGTTTTATAGAGCTTATTTTTTAGCTTAAGACTTATATAATCAAATAACAATAGTTCAGTTTACGAGAAATTAGCCCATCTGTAATTGCGATTCAGTAATGTTCAAAATTCGTATTAAACCAAAGATAAGAGTCGGTTTCACTTGAGATTTCTTATACTAAAATGTTAGATAATCACTGAAAAATGCCATAGATTTATAGTTTTTCACTATAGAATAAAGCAGAATTTTCGATTATTACGATATTAATCTTTTAACCAGAAATATTCTATTCACAAGAATTTCTTTTTTTAGTCGCGTGTTAATATTTCTCGAGTTCTATCTAACCGAATGAGGTTTTATAGGGCTTATTTTTTAGCTTAAGACTTATGAAATGAAATCGCAATTGTTATGTTTACGAAAAATAGCCCAGCTTTGATTACGATTCTGTAATGTTTAAAATTCGTATGAGACGAAATTCGAGAGTCGGTTTTCCTTGAGATTTTTCATACTAAAATGTTAAATATTTACTGAAAAATGCCATAAACTTATAGTTTTTTTCTATAGAATATAGCAAAATTTTCGATTTTTACGATATGAATCTTCTAACCTGAAATATTCTATTTACAAGATTTTTTTAGTCAGTTGCCTGTTTTCATATTCCTTAAGTTCTATCTAACCGAATGAGGTTTTAACAGGGCTTATTCTTATAAGAAATGCAGTATAAGAAATCTCAAGTGAAACCGACTCTTAATTTTGGTTTCATACGAATTTTGAATATTACAGAATCGCAATTATAGATGGGCTAATTTTTCCTAAACTTAACTATTGCGATTTGATTATATAAGTCTTAAGCTAGAAAAGAAGCCCTATAAAACCTCATTCGGTTAGATAGAATTAAATGAATATGAGAACACGCAGTTATAAAATAAAAATCTTGTAAGTAGAATATTTTAGGTTAGAAGATTAATATCGTTAAAATCGAAAATTCTGCTTTATTCTATAGTAAAAAACTACAAATTTATGGCTATTTTTAGTGATTATTTAACATTTTAGTATGAGAAATCTTAAGTGAAACCGACTATTGATTTTGGTTTCATACGAATTTTGAACATTACAGAATCGCAATTATAGATGGGCTAATTTTTCGTAAACTTAACTATTGTCATTTGATTATATAAGTCTTAAGCTAGAAAATAAGCCTAATAAAACCTCATTCGGATAGATAGAACTCAAGAAATATGAAAACACGCAACTGTCTAAAAAAATCTTGTAAATAGAACAATTCACGTTAGAAAATTGTTGTAATAATCGAAAATCGTGCTTTATTTCAAAGTAAAAAACTATAAATTTATAGCATTTTTCAGTGATTATTTAAAGTTTCAGTATAAGAAATCTTAAGTGAAACCAACTCTTAATTTTGGTTTCATACGAATTTTGAACATTATAGAATCGCAATTATAGATGGGCTAATTTTTCCTAAACTTAACTATTGCGATTTGATTATATAAGTCTTAAGCTAAAAAAGAAGCCCTATAAATCCTTATTCGGTTAGATAGAACTTAAGAAATATGAAAACACGCAACTGTCTAAAAAAAATCTTGTAAGTAGAATATTTCACATTAGAAAATTGTTATCGTAATAATCGAAAATCGTGCTTTATTTTAAAGTAAAAAACTACAAATTTATGGCTATTTTTAGTGATTATTTAACATTTTAGTATGAGAAATCTTAAGTGAAACCGACTATTGATTTTGGTTTCATACGAATTTTGAACATTACAGAATCGCAATTATAGATGGGCTAATTTTTCGTAAACTTAACAATTTCATTTGATTATATAAGTCTTAAGCTAGAAAATAAGCCTAATAAAACCTCATTCGGATAGATAGAACTCAAGAAATATGAAAACACGCAACTGTCTAAAAAAATCTTGTAAATACAATATCTCACGTTTCAGTATTTACCATATTTCCATGTTGATTAGAAATAATTTTATTTCTAAAATCATATTTAGTTTCTTGATTTATAATCTCGAACAGGGTTATGAATAATCAAATTTGTTATAACAAAAAATTGGTCACTGGTTGAGCTTGGTAGCAAAGAAATTCAATTTTATTGATACATTTTTATTAAAAAATCGAAAGTTCTTGTGTTTTCAGCGTCCGGAGTGAATAATATTTTTATCGTTAACATTCGTGTTTTATTAAATATTTATTTCCCTAATATTATGGATATTTTTTGCATGACTTATTAATCTTAACTAATTTGATGTGTAATTTTAAAAATAATTTCAGTAATGATGACATAAATTATAATACTGAATAAGCGCTATGTTAAATTATTTTAATTTTAATTTTTATGAAAAAGCAAATTACATAAAATAATGCAACAATTAATCGATATAAAAAAGCTGGATGTAATCTTTTCAATATTTACGATTGATTTATTCAACCTTTTGTGTCTATTGTTTGAGTATTACGCATAAATTTCTTGCACGGCAGGCCGGAGTAGAACCTGATACCGACGGAGTAACAATTGAGTTGTTTGTTATTTACTCAAGTATTAATTGGTGTATCTTCAAAATAAAGGTTGATCGCAATAGATATTATTATTATGAATATCTATGCACAAGAAAAAAAAATCTACCGATTTGTTTTTGAGAAAAGTAAGGAACGCCGAAGTAAAAGATTATGTTTATTATATTTTCGCGTTCCTTACTTTTCTCAAAAACAAAGCGATAGATTTTTTTTTCTTGTGCATAAATATTTGTAATAATAATATCTATTGCGCTTAACCTTCAAGTTGCAGATACACCGATGAATACTTGAGTAAATAACAAAAATGCCAATTAGACAAGGACAGCGAATCCGGCCTGCTCTTAAGATGAATCTTGCTCGTGGTAAGGGTCGATAAAACACAACATTATTTCAGTTTTAATTATCTAGTTTCATATTTAAAACAATATCTATTTGTTTATTGTACTTTATAATTATAATATAATTTATTTATAACGATATCCGTTAGTATTTTATGTTTTTCTAATTGAAATAACGTAAAATACAAAAGAAATCCTATATCGATGCACAATTTTCAAATTATTTATAAAATCATAAATAAGTGCAATAAATTAATTTTATTATAGTAACTTCTTTTCTTTTAATTTATTTTTAACTATCAAATTATAAAAAATATTTTTTTTAATACTTTTTTTGACCGATTTTGGATATTTTTGAATTTCTCTCTCTGACGCTACCACTATTGGCATCGCATGTTTTAATACAAATATTTTTAATTTCACTAAATTAAAATCTAGTATCATCTATATTCTTTAATTAATGTTTACTCTAAAGAGATAAATACTCTGAGTAAGTACTGATATTTTTATTTTAATAAAAATATCACCTAACCTAAATTAGCATATGTAGCGTATAAAACTCGGCTACTGTAGCAGAAGGCGCAGAATATAAAAGTTACAATATATATAAAGACTCCTGGCGAGGGTTTTCATTAATCAAAAAACCTAATATCCCGTAACGGTAACTCTACTTCACACAATTAAAATGCATTATTTAAATTGAAAATTATATTTAAAAATTGAGTATGTTTAGAAAATTAAATTAAATACACCAATGCAATTTATCATAATATTAATTACAGTTTGAAATGTAAGGTGGTGTGGAAAGTCGTTACTCAAGACTATGTCTTGTCTTTTGTATAGATAAGGAATTAAATGTAAAGTTACATTTCTTAAAACAAAATTAAGTGTATGATGTTAGTAAAAATTGTATAATATAATCTAATATTTTTAGTTAATGTATAACATATAAGCAATATATAACATATATATGTAAAAAAATATTCATAATAAAATAATTTAAAAAATTAGATGAAGGAATTATTAATTTTTTTTTGTATATAGAAAAAAATATTGCTTAAAATAATATAATGCGACTTAGGATTAGTAAGATATATGTGAAATATGACGACAGGGGGTTCGCGAGCTGTGCGAGCAAGGGGTACCCCCCAGTATATATATATATATATGTATATATATACTAGGGGAATGACCCTCTGCTCGCTTTGCACGCCAACCCCTAATATTTAATCTAATTTACGTTGAGAAAGATTTATTTATGTTAAAATATATGTTACATGGTCCAGAGACACTTTGTTATGATTTGAAATATAGTGAATTTTTAAAAATTTTTTGGAAAACGTTTAGTAATTGAAATATTTTTAAAGATAATGGTTTTCCAAAATACAAAAAAAATAGTAAATCAAAAAACTATTATTATAATAAAAAAATTGATGAACAACAAATAAAACTTGATAACTCAATGTTAGTACTATATAATTCAACATTACTTAAAAAATACAACTGTCATATAAATGAAGAATATTATGCATCAATAATAAGTATAAGATCTCAAGTACTAAAATCTCATTAATGTCTATAGCATTAATAAATTATTTATCTTTTACTTAAATCATTAAATCTATACATTTTTTCATTATAAATATATTTCTATATATTTCTATATTTTTAAATAACAAGGTATATATGTAGGCGTACGACGCGACTAAAAATTCTAAAAACTATTCCTTACACTATAATTTTTAGAATTCTAACAAATTAGGATTAAAATGTATGCATCAATGGATATTTTATGAAAAGTAACAACTTCTATTTAATTGAACTTAAATTTAACTACCATTACCAGTATGTGGAATCATAAACTTATACCATCGGTACTTATATATCTCTTGAAATCAAATCGTATTATCATGTCATTCGAAAATATATTTAGACTAGACCCATTTTAATACAGAAATTTTTTCTTTGTTACTGAAAGAATATGTACTTAATGAAATATTCAATTTAGAATATTACTATTACTACTATTATATTAAAGTAAAGAATTAAGACCTTTTTTTTCTTACGTAAATATCTTTTGCATTATTGTCACATACATACATACACATACACACGTGCACCTTTAACATACACATACACACATTCTCATACATATACATACACACATTCTCATGCATACACATACATACATATACACATACACAATAACCGTCACTCTGTCTCCGTCATCGTCTCTCCGTCTCCATCATCGTCTCTCCATCTCTCCAACTCCGTTTCTCCGTATCCGTCTCTCCATCTCCGTCTTTCCGTCTCCGTATCTCCGTCCCTATGTTTCTGTCTCTCCGTCTCCATTTTTCTGTCTCCGTCTCTCCGTCACCGTTTTTCCGTCTCCGTGATTACATTATTACTCATTTATATATATATGTATATATATATATATATATATATATATATATATATATATATATATATATTATTTCATTATATTGAAGTAAAGAATAAAGACTTTTTTTTTCTTACGTGAATATCTTTTGCATTATTGTCACATACATACATACATATACGCACGTGCACCTTTAACATATAAATACACACATACACATACACATATATACACACATCCATACACATATACACATATCCATACACATATACTTACTCTTATACACATACACACATACACAATATCCATCACTCTGTCTCCGTCTCTCCGTCTCTATTACCGTCCCTCCGCCTCCGTTTCTTCGACTCCGTTTCTCCGTCTCTCCGTTTCCGTTTTTCCGTCTCCGATTCTCCGTGTTCGTTCCTTTGTTTCCGTCTCTCCGTATTTACATTACTACTTATATATATATATATATATATATTATTTATATATATATATATATATATATATATATATATTTATATATTATATTTCTCTCTATATTATTAAAAATATATCGCCGCTGTCGACGCTGTCGCCGTCAGAAATAAGCCCCCCTTTCTTTGACCCCCATTTTACAACCTAAGAGTTCTCTAAACGTTGGTTAGAAGTTAGCTATAAGTTGGCTAAAATTCAGTTCAAATCGGCTAAAAGTTAGCTAAAATTAAGATGAATTTAGCTATAATTCAGCTGAAAGCAAGCTAAAAGTCGGCAAAATGTTACCTAGAAGTCATTTAGAAGTTAGCTAAGAGTTAGCTGAAAAAAAATATATCGTCGCTGTAGCCGCTGTTGCCGTCTCAAAAATATGCCCCTCATTTTTGGCTTCTCATTTTCGAATCTTTATTTAGCTAAAATTAAGCTGAGATTTAGCTAAAATTCAGATAAAATGCAGCTGAAATTTAGCTAAAATCAACTAAAAGTCAGATAAAATTTAGATGATTCCGAAATTATTGATAATTTGCTTTGAAAAATTTAAATAGAATTTGATTTTATAATTAAATTATAAAATTTAAATACTGTATACTAAGAATCAAAATAAATACTTGAACTAAGTATTATAAATTAATTTTTATTTTTATTACATTTATATTTAAGCTTATGTCTTTTAAATGGAAAATTCTTTTAAAATTTTTCTTACAAATGTTACATGAAAATTTAATTTCATCACTATGTTTTCGTACGTGTCTTATAAAATGTTTTCTATGTTTAAAAAATTTGAAGCATAGATTACATGTTTTATTAACATTTTTATTTTTATTACATCTTCGAACATGTTGATGTCTTAGTAAATAAGAAAATCTTATAAATTTTTTGTTACATATATTACATAAAAATTCGTTCTTATTAATATGTTCTTGTATATGTCGTAAATAATGTTTTCGATGTTTGAATACTTTTCTGGCTGATTCCATTCAGATTCATGTAGGCCGTCACTGATCGAATTTTTTTTTTCTTCTAAGTAATAAAAATACCTTCTATTATGTATATAAAGATAAAATTTACCTCGTAGAACGCTCAAAAAATTTTTTTTATTTTACTACAGCAATTTTAGTGTTGGATGTAAAAACGAAAATTCAAAAATTGAAAATGAACCTCTACTTTTAAATGACTATAGCTCCGTCAATTTTTAACCTTTTTAGGCGTTCTTTTAACGGAAGTGTGCGGAATTCTGTCTAGTTTTAAATGCAATCGATTTTTGTAAAACAATTTAATCTCACTGAGTTTTTTAAGAAAAACCGAAGAAAGCGATTTTTTTTAAACACGATTTTCTCAAAAACTATATTTTTTTTTTTTGAAATTTTTATATGATTTTATTCATAAAAAATACTAACTTTTAGGGTAGGTGAGAATATGCGATTTTGCCTAATTTTTTTTAAACAGATTTTTAGACGTTTTTTCATATTTTCGATTTTAAAACATTGATACCATGGCGCATCGTACTATTTTTCCAACTTTACGTGTTCTTACGACTATTTTTATACTTTTATTTATTAATATATCAAAAATATCAACAATAATCTTTAAAATAAACCCCGGATCGAATATTTTAATCAATTAGAACCAAAGTTATGACGATTTCAAGTTTAAAAAAAATGCTGAAACTTTAAATAAATATATTTACTTTGAATTTTGAATTTTAAATTTTAAATTTTGAATTTGAATTTTGAATTTTGAATTTTGAATTTGAATTTTGAAAAGGTGAGTTTTTTAAATACTAAAATATATTATTTGGTCATTTTCAATGAACACCAATACCGTCACAAGCGCCTTTACCATGTCCTGTTGCAGAAAAAAGCCATTTTTTGTTTACTTTTGAGTTTTGAAGCTCATAGAATTGATATCTATTTTTAAAATGACTGGTAGCTCCATCGGAAATGATTATGATTTCATCAAGATCTTGCGCAATATGTTTTTGTTTTAAGTTATCGATAATTAAAGTTATAGCCATTAGGGCATGAGACGAATCATGTTTAATATCGTCAGAGACGGTGACATAACTGACTGTTTTATCATTTCCAAAATAGCATACTGACCTAAATATTGATATTTGGTTTTTACGTCAATGATAGCTTTGAATTTCATTCTGTAGCAGAACTGTCCAATTTGCTGTAAAATCGACATGAATAACTAATTGGAAGTCATTATTTTTCGCTAAAAGTTTAACCTCTTTAATTGCTATACTATGAATTTCTTTGACCAATTTATGAGCTCTTACAGTGAGAGCGCGCTCTCTTAACTCTATTAAGGAATTTTCAATTGTGCTAGTTTTATTTAGTAAATTTAATTTTTCCCAAACACCATAAATTATTTTTTAATATAAATCTTCTTCTGTCAAAGAAATTACTTGTAAATCAATAGAATCTCCAATGGGACATTCTTTACATTCTCTTAGTACACATTTCATATCATCTTTTGAACAAAAAAGTAAAGAACATATTTTCAATTCCAAATCTGCAATGTCTTGTTTATTCTCTTTTTTATAATTATTCAAAGCATCTAACATAAGTTTAAGATTCTCGCAGTAAACGCAAAGACACGAATCGGTGGGTGAATATGGTATAACCCACTTCGGTCTTAAAGCGTAGAATGTTGATTTACCAATTTTCGTTTTCATTTCAGGATCTTTGTCTTTAAATAATTGATATATTTATTTTATACTTCGCGTAAGAAAGCGTTTGACTTTTTTAGTTTTTATACCATTTTCTTTGATAGATACTGTGTCGCTTTTATTTGTACTTTGACGAGAACAATTAAAGTCATCGTTCAGATAATAATCCTTTACTTTCATTACAATTTCACTATCCAAAGAATGGCCACAATAGTCCTCAGACTGCTTGTAAATTTTTTTATTATTTACCAATGATCGTGCTTGATCAATCATATAAATAGTTACATTTGGTAAAACTAATAATAAATAATCTTTGGAAATATCACTTGGTATAATACTCAACAATCGCACTTTCTCAAAAAAATTTGAACAATTATCTAATGCAATTTTAATATTCTCAAGCCATTTATCATTTGTTTTACATTCATTATTTTCATTCAATGCGGGCAAATCCGTTATATCGTAGACTTTCATCATTTTACTTGCTATTTGTGAATCAGATGCATCGTTTATTTGTTTTCTTTTTTGGAGAGCATAAGATTCTCGCATCTTGATATTGATACTTTGAGGCATTTTAATTGGTGAAATGTTTAATTTCAAATTACTTGAAGTCTCGTTAAGCTGTTCTACCACAGCCTCACTATGAATAAAATCTTCCGAAGATTGTTGACTGCTTGAAGTCAATGAAATAGGCGCATTTTTCACTCCATCTAATAATGTTTTGTAACACGAAGGGCATACTTTATCTTCTCTAGAGAATGAAGTATTTGGATACAAGCACTTCAAAGACTCCGTCAGATCACCTCATTCTCTAAGCGGACTTTTGGAGCAATCATAAACAACTTTTTTGTGCCTTTTTTTTAAATCCTTGCACTTTATTTTAACAATCAGTGATGCCATTATTGATATTCTGTTTGTAATGCCTTAGGTGGCATTGTATATATAAGTAATGCAGAAGGAGATGGGATCTGGAAATAAGTTACAACTATATAAGTTTAACTATAGGTTTATTATATAGCCAAAGCGACTAAGCGCAATGGCTGGCGGAGTAAGACTGAAGTACAAGCAAGCAGTCTCGGAGCTGCTTCTTCCTCGTCTGATATGAGCCTGCGCAGAGGCGTTCACATGTATACGCTGACATGTGTATTGGTGCGCTTACAGCGCCATACGCATACATACAAGTGTGAGTGTCCCCACATCACTCCCCCCCAACAATTGAATTTTTGTTAAGGGTAATTATTTATTTACAAAAGCGCAAAAAAATGCATATTTATATCACAGATAGGTTAACAATTAGAGTCAGTCTTTTTTATACAATATAAATTAATAAACGCAATAACAATTAGATTAAAAAGATCGCAGTAACATTACAAATATCGCAGTTATTATCACAGCCTAAAATGCAATTATTTAACAATCATTGAAGATTTACAAATT
The DNA here is from genome assembly GCA_017163975.1 of Anastatus disparis. Classification (NCBI taxonomy): domain Eukaryota; kingdom Metazoa; phylum Arthropoda; class Insecta; order Hymenoptera; family Eupelmidae; genus Anastatus; species Anastatus disparis. The sequence goes on from JAFFSR010000302.1 coordinate 3,995,085, forward strand.
TTTTATTACAGTAAGAACTGTTAATACTTATTTGTTATTATTTTTTATTAGAAATCCTTTAGGATTTACATATAGTTTGCAAAAATAAAATGCTTTATTACAGTGAATACTGTTAATATTTATTAGCTATTTATCGCTATTAATGATTAATTTACTTAAAAGTGCAGTGAAAAAGGAATTACTCATGAGATTGCGCTACGCACGGAACAAGTTTAGTGCTGTTACATATTGCTTTAAGGTACTTGAGTATATTATATATAGTGCACTTATGGTGCTTTACTTTCAAGTATGAGCGCTATTATGTACTACATTAAGTTCGCTAAGAAATATTACAAAAAATTTACATAATCGCAGAATTTTGCGCATTAGTTATTGCAGTCAAATGCACTATGACGTTGCAAGTTAATGTGTACAACTCACTTGATTATAATTTGTTGATGAGAATGGTTGATGCATTATATAGTTTTTCAACTCGTCAAGATAATTATTACTTATTAAATTAAGTAGCATCAATTTATTATAATACAAATTGCTTATTGGCGTATGCTAAGTTGCATGAATCAAAAATAAGAAGTTGAGTGTATATTATGAAAATCAAAGTGCATTATCAATATTATAATTAACTAACTGAAATTTTAAGTAGTGCACTTGACTGTTACGAAAATCTTACATGCGTGAATTTACTTTATATTAAAGAAGAAATGCGTTGCCTAGAACGCAAAAGAATATAAAATATATGACTCTACTGATAAAGAGTTAATAAAAAAAATGAAACAAGAAAAATTAAACTAGATAATTAACTATTGCGCATTTACAAAAGTGTCAGTGAGAGAAGCTAGAGAATAGATAGAAGAACATTTTGGTTAGTTATACTTAAATATTTCGCATGGAGGTATTTAACCTCTCCCAAATCTCTAGCGGTATTTAGCCTACGCTTTTTGTACAATTTCGAAGGTGAGTGCGAGGCCTTACGTACATATTTAACCGAGACTTGATCGCGAAACCTAATCTTCTTGTCCACTTCCCCATTCTCTATTGAAATCGAATTGATTTTATTTCTTTTTAGGATGTTTGGGATAAATTTTTTCTTTTCAGGTACTTTACAGAGGGAGTTAGCTGTGGATGAATGATAGAGGAAAGGATTGTCTTTATTAAGGGTGGAAGTCTCTAAAGCTTCTACGCATTCCGGTGCATTAATAATCTGATTACTTTGAGTTATTTCCGGAAGCGCGCTTTCATCCATTATCCTATCGCTAGTTGCTTGAATGTCGCTGCCAACGCCGCGATCATCTCCCTCGGCAACAACTCGTCCATGTCATCATTTCTATTTATAAGAAATACGAGATTCGGCAACAAAATCCGATTTACCGACATGAGATAGTTCTTGGCCATGTGTTCCGACTGCACAGGGTGCAGAGTCATTTTATGGACGAGTAGTCGCAGAGAAGGAAAAAATACTTTTCCTAATTTATTCAAGGTGCAGCCCGAGAAAAATCCTCTCTTTAAATTTAAAAAGAAAAACGAATTTATACTTAAAAAAAACGTCTTGCGTGACCAGATCGACATCCGCGTGCTCAGCGTAAGAGACCTCCAGCGGTCGACGCCTGACACACACAGAAGTCTCCCAGTGCGCAAGCGCGAACAAAACGCGTACTCGACGTCGTCAAGCCGACCTTCCGGCGCTGGTGTAAAGGGCCAAGCACCGAGAAGCCCCCCTTCCCGCGCGAGTGAGAAATCAGAGAGAATGTCTCACGTGACCGACTACCCGATAAGAGCAATTGTGGGTTTCTCGTCTATTACCACGTCAAAATAATATAGAAAAAACTCTTGGCACTCGCACTACTCTCGATAGTCCCCGTTTGAGATCCGAGGGAATCGACGAAGGAGCTTTCCTAAGCAATGCCAGCGCCTCGAGTTAGAGTGAGATTTTCTCACAATAGTATTAAAGAAAAATATGTATAATTTAAAATGTATTAAAATTTTAGGACGAGAAATCCTCAGTTGTGCACAATTAAAGTTTTATAGATTAAAAGATGTGTATAAAAAATAAAAAAAATATATGTATATATAGACAAAAATACAAATAGAATATATAATAGATAAATAAAAATTAAATACGACACAAATATGTACGACTAGTTTTATATTGTACTTCAGAGAACTTTAAATAAAATTTTGTACTAACTTAAACTATACTAATGAGTCTGAAATCGGTTCTTTCGTTAAAATTTTTCGTACGCAAATATAAAATCAATGCTAGTTAGTTTAGAAAGAAAAACCGACTCCTCGCACTCCGCACTCGCTTAATATTAAAATGATGTTCTTCCGTTGACCTTGAGGTAGTTTACTTTAGGTTATAAATTTCGACCGTTAGACTCAAAAACACGCATTTGCCCAATTTGAAACTAGCCGTTTCTTTGTGAAGCAAAATTGCGTAGTTACCGGACGAAAAGGATTTGTATGCCGGACACAATGCGTACATAGCCTGTAACGTGTGTCTTGGGGCATCAAATTCCTTGAGATAATTTATTTTGTTACTTTAAGAGATATAACGCGAGCGAAAATTTTCAAACGCCAGACATAATGCGTGCATAGCCTACAACGCGTGTCAAAGGCGTGCCTTTTCACTAAAGTGATAAATTAAATTTTCTCGTGATCTCACAATTTCAAATGTCCACAACACGCACTGCCATGAAAAGAAAATTTTCTTGAGGCTAGGCGTGTACTTAATAAAATGGCGCCACGTGGCCAGAATTTTCTAGAAGTAAAATTCTACTACGCGAATATTTGCACATACATAATTTTTGCTGGTGCAATCGCGATTTTAATAAAATATATATAAAAGAGAGTGCACTTCAGCAACTCTCACTACCTCTTTAGTAGAACCTGCGATGCTCTGGACAAAGACGCTGAGGCAAAAGCCGCAAGAAAAGCGTCTCCTACTTGGAGCACCCAGAGGTCGTACGATGATACGGGCGCGATACTCCGTTTCTCCGGTCCCAAAAACTCCTGGTGCGTGAGTCAGCGACGAGAAAGGCAGCAAGGTCAGTGCTTAGCCAGCACAGAGAAGAGTACAAGATGGCGGATTTTCGAGGCGTCCCCCTTGGTCCGTGACTTGTTGAGAAAATGGCTGCCATGTCGCCGCTGAAGACAGTCGGGGTCACCAGTTGTAATGCCTTAGGTGGCATTGTATATATAAGTAATGCAGAAGGAGATGGGATCTGGAAATAAGTTACAACTATATAAGTTTAACTATAGGTTTATTATATAGCCAAAGCGACTAAGCGCAATGGCTGGCGGAGTAAGACTGAAGTACAAGCAAGCAGTCTCGGAGCTGCTTCTTCCTCGTCTGATATGAGCCTGCGCAGAGGCGTTCACATGTATACGCTGACATGTGTATTGGTGCGCTTACAGCGCCATACGCATACATACAAGTGTGAGTGTCCCCACATGTTCAATGACAGATCGAAAAAAATAATTTTTCTTCAACAACTTTATTTTTTATCTTCCTTTTCTTATATTTTTAAACGCGTCAAGTCGTTGATGAGAATGCAAAGAACGAATCATCGCCACCTAGTAGTGACATGCGTTAACTCCCTACAAAATAAATTCAAATTCTAGGCGCGAAATTCAAACTGATAAAAAAATTATATTCTTTAACAAAAAAAATTTTTATTATAACAATGTACCATAAAAAGAGGATAAATGGTTATGTATTCTTTCATCAAAATAACTTTTTTTTTTATTAAAAATTTATATCTTTAGATTTTAATCTTTAACGGAAATTGCGTTTCCTCAATGTAAATATCATATTTATTTAAAGTTTCAGCATTTTTTTTTAAACTTGAAATCGTCATAACTTTGGTTCTAATTGATCAAAATATTCGATCCGGGGTTTATTTTAAAGATTATTGTTGATATTTTTGAAATATTAATAAATAAAAGCATAAAAATAGTTGTCAGAACACGTAAAGTTGGAAAAATAGTACGATGCGCCATGGTATCAATGTTTTAAAATCGAAAATATAAAAAAAACGTTTAAAAATCCTTTAAAAAAAAATAAGGCAAAATCGCATATTCTTACCTACTCTGAAAGTTAGTATTTTTTATAAATAAAATCATATAAAAATTTCAAAAAAAAAAATATAGTTTTTGAGAAAATCGTGTTTGAATAAAATCGCTTTTTTTGGTTTTTCGTAAATAACTCAGTGAGATCAAATAGTATTACAAAAATCGAGATTGCATTTAAAACTAGACAGAATTTCGCACACTTTCGTTAAAAGAACGCCCAAAAAGGTTAAAAATTGACGGAGCTATAGTCATTTAAAAGTAGAGTTTCATTTTCAATTCTTAAAATTTTCGTTTTTACATCCAACACTAAAATTGCTGTAGTAAAAAAAAAAATTTTTTGAGCGTTCTACGAGGTAAATTTTATCTTTATATACATAATAGAAGGTATTTTTATTACTTAGAAGAAAAAAAAAATTCGATCAGTGACGGCCTGCATGAATCTGAATGGAATCAGCCTTCTACATAATTTACATGTATTATACAATTTTGAAATTAATATTCATTATATCTGAAAAAAATATATTTATTAAATAAAATATAATTATAATAATTTTTTAAAAATTCTAATAAAAAAAAATTATGAAATTTCATTCCAAACAATATTTTTAATTACATCATTATCATCTTGCTCATTTTAAATAAAAATTTTATTTGAATTTTTTGATCTAGAAATGGCTACATATTATTGGCCGTATGAAAATAACGGTTTATTTAAATAAATCCCAACTGATTCGAAATTGAGTCCTTGAGATTTGTTGATGGCCATTGCGAAAGCTAAAACTATCGGGAATTGTCTACGATATAATACAATGAGTAGTGATGTGTATTCTCTGGTGTCTAAAATAATTCTAGGTATAAAAACTATAGAACCTTTTTAAGTTTCTATAATAATTTTTGCTTTTATATTAAATTTGAACATTTCAATTATTATTAATCTCGTACCATTACATAATCCATCATTTACACTTTTTTTTTACAATTAAAATTTACAATTTACAATTTCTAATCAACATAACAATAGAAAATTTTTTTAGTATTAATTCATTTAATGGAAAACCTGGAAATTTTAGAGGATTTAAATATTTAGTTGGAAATTTTAATTCAATATCTGTTTCTGTTTGATCAACACCTTTATGTTTAGCATAATCTATACTGTAATATTTTTTTTGTGTACTATTTAATTTTTTTTAAATAGTTGTAACAAGGCAACTAAGCTGCCTGTTACGAATTAGCATGAATTATAACATATTTATAATATAATTATTTATTGGGCCATGCTGAAGCTATATGCCTGCGTCATATAGCATCAACACACATACACCTTAGATATAAGCTAAAGTTGTGAACTGTTAAGGCACAAGGCAAAGGAACAGATCAACCTTAGATAGATTTGCGTAAGCCTGGCTACAACCGATACGCACTATAGAGAAACGTAAGACATTTTTATGTAAGGTCTGAATTCTCCATCCCTCGCGAGCACTCAAAACATTTTTATGTAAAGTCTGAATTCTCTATCCCTCGCGAGCACTCAAAACATTTTTATGTAAAGTCTGAATTCTCTATCTCTCGTGAGCACTCAAAACATTTTTATGTAAAGTCTGAATTCTCTATTCCTCGCGAGTACTTACAGGCTGTAGGATTTTGACAAATTTTTATTTAAGATTCTTTTTTTTATATAAAAGGAATTATGTGATGGTTGCACCTGCCACTAGCAGTAAGCAGCATCACAGCATTTTGACTCATGTAGTATAGCTTAACATGACGTATATCCGTCTATGTTAGGCAAGTCTCACGCGTAAGCGTGTATTACAGCTAGCAGCTGTTGCGGGCATATAGGATGCGCGCGCAGCTCATGGGCCTACTGTAGCTTGCTGCGGGCTCAGCTACACCAGAACAGACAGACTGTTCCTAGCAGCGTGCCTGAGCGCAACTCTTACTATCGAACATATAATACTGAAATTATAGTACTGTAATTATTATACTACGTGCGATATCACGTCTTTTAGTTAATAATTCCTTGGTATAGCTTCCTTTTTCTTTTTTATTGCTTGTGTGAGTTCGTGAGTGAGTGTTGGTTATTATTTAGCTTCAGCATTCCCATCTTTCTATTTTTTCTTAATTTTGCGTTGCTCGTAGTGCGTGCGAGCGTATAATATTTATTTTATGAAATTCTTTGTCGCGTTCTTCCGCGGCTGGCGCCCATAGTGATATTAGTGTATAATAACTAATAAACTTTCAGTGAATTGAACATTGTAGTTGAATAGTGACTCTAAATTTAATTTCCATTAATTATAATATACCTTTATTGAAGACTTCCACCCGAATCCCCGGTGGACAGTTACATAGTGTCATTTAATTTATAAATATTTTCATTATGAGAAGATTAAATAATTTTATCAGATAAATCTTCGTTTTGGTCAATATATTTTAGGTATCATTGATGATTCATCCCATAAAAATATGTCACATTCTCTAATTTTTTTTTCATCTGAATCTGATTTAATTATTATATTTTCTGCATTTTTTAAGTCTGAAGGTAATTTAAAAACTTTGTGAATTGTACAACCATCAGGTAATAAAATTGATGCTATACCTGTCCAAGCCATAGCTAAGATTTTTTTTCCTTTACTTAAAAAAAAATGAATTAGAACATTATATAATAATGTTTTTCCTGTACCGCCAGGTCTATTAATAAAAATACACTTTTCATTCTGTTTTGGATTAATGATATAATTGAAAATTATTTATCAGTTTATGAATATTTAAAAATTTTTGATTACGTTCAAATGTATTTTCTATTAAATTGTCATTTTCTATTGTCGTTAAAGGAATGGGATTTGGTAAACCAAAATCTGAACAATTAAAATTTTCTGTATCTAGAATTTCATTAATTTCAAGCAAAGCTTTATTTTCATTGTTGTCAAAGAAACCTTCGCAAAAATATTTCTTATATTTATTCCAAATATCTGATGCTAATGTAAAACTATTATCTGCATTAAAAAACCAAGCAAAATTTTGTCTTAATTGTTTTGGCATCATTACTTGACAAGCTTCACCAAAAATTTTTAAAATTTCTCCATTACATTCTGCTAATCTCATAGCTATTGTAGCTTCTCTGAAAGTATCATAAACTTTTTCTCCATAAGTTTTTAGATCTTCTTCGCAAGTAGCTCCTTTAACCCTTTCAGTCACGAATTATTTTCGCAAAAACACGTATTTTCTATCATACATTAATTTTTTAGATTTATTTACAGTCATATATTCAAAATATATCATATGATACTTATAAAATGAACACTCATTTATATGAAAATGCAAAAAGAATGAAGATTAAACTAAAAGTGAGAGTTAAACAATAAAAAAAAGAAAATGAGAAAGGGTGCCACTATAGTGGCTCCTGTGACTGAAAGGGTTAACTCGATGTAGAATTAATTTTAAATGAAATCTTTTAATGTCTTTAGAACTTACATTTACTAATCTTCCAAAAGTTTCTGAACATTTTTTATGTTTAATCCATTGTTTTATAATTGATAAATAATAATACTCAGGTATATTCACATAAAAAATATCTTTTACAGTTTTATCTCTTTTGTTTAATTCGTACCAAGCAGTCAATGTAGTATTATGTTTTTCTAAAGCTGATTCGATATTATTTTCATCAAATAAAACATGTTGATTTTTCAAATGTACAGCTAAACTCATCACAGAATGTGATTTACCAATTATACACTGAGAGAAAATTCATGCTAATAGAGCATGCGAACTGCCATCTATGCGAGCATATAAAACATTAATACAAATATGACAGGCCGTGAGAAGCTCTATTAGTATTGGATTACCTTATACTAAAAAAGATGGTATGGAGAGTAACTAAAGCATGAACGGCATTCACTAATGACTCGCGTGGTATACTTCGATGACTCCCCACTCTCATATCCTTTGTTTGCTTGAGTCGCCTCCTCTTTTGGGTGGCGACGCGAGCAAACACGGCTGGTCTATACCCAAAATTATGTTGCAAATTTCTTTAACGTATTTTCGTAGCGTGAATCTTTTATTTCTTTTCTTTTTTTATGAAGGGAGATACGTTATAAATATAACCTGTTAAACTTTTTAACTTTAAATAATTAATTTTTAACTTAAAATTTAATTATTTTAAACCGCTGGGGGGCAGATGAGCATGTACGATTTTACGCCAGAGATATTTCGGAGTAGCGTTGGTCTAGTGCGTAACGTTCACGCTTTTCCTTTTGAGTACGCGAGTTCAACTCTCGGCTAGGGTCACTTTTTTTTTAATTTTTCTTTATTGTTTTAATATTTTTTATTCCTTTTTATATTTATTTTTTTTTAGATTTTGTATTTTTTTAATAATTTTAAAATTTAATTTTTCACAAGTACGCTTGTTTTTTTCAATGAACATTTTTTAAAAATAAATTCTTCTTTATAGGTAGTAATTACAAATATTGATAAATAAATAATAGTGATGTTTATTTTATAATAGTGATGTTTATTTTATAATGGTATAGTTTAATTTATAATAGTATAGTTTAATTTATTTATAATTTAGTTTATAAAATTTACAATAAATTACAATAAATAAATAAAACTGAGTTATTATTATTTATGTTATAATATATATTGTATATTGAAATATGTTTATAAAGACAAAATTGAACTATAGTATTGTAAATATCACTATTATTTATTTATTAATATTTTAAATTATTCGCTATATGAAATAATTTATTTAAAAATATTAATAAAAAAAACGAGCATATTTTAAGTAACTTGTGAAAAAATAGATTTTAAAATTAATAAAAAAATAGAAAATAAAAAAAATATAAATAAAAAAAGCAATAAAAACTATTGAAATAAAAAAAAAAAATTAAAAAAAAAGACCCTAGCCGAGAGTTGAACTCGCGTACTGAAAAGGAAAAGCGTGAACGTTACGCACTAGACCAACGTTACTTCGAAATATCTCTGGCGTACAATCGTACATGCTCATCTGCCCCCCAGCGGTTTAAAATAATTAAATTTTAAGTTAAAAATTAATTATTTAAAGTTAAAAAGTTTAACAGGTTATATTTATAACGTATCTCCTTTCATACAAAAAGAAAAGAAAAGAAATAAAAGATTCACGCTACGAAAATACGTTAACGAAATTTGCAACATGATTTTGGATATAGACCAGCCGTGTTTGCTCGCGTCGCCACCCAAAAGAGGAGGCGACTTGAGCAATAGAAGAATGCCATAGTTAGCAGTAAAGAGAGAATAGTGGACAAGCCACGTTTACTTCCTTCACGTCCCATGAGAGGATACAGCGCTAGCTATCGAAGGATATTAGAGTGGGGAGCTACTAAAGCATGTAAACAAACAGTTTTTGGATAGCACAAACCTCGTAAGAGTAGATGGCGCTGTTATAAAAGCATAGGATATTACTTACTAACTTTGGATACGTAGACTACATGCTCTATTGGCATGAATTTTCTCTCAGTGTAGGCAATTCTGAAATTCTCCAAGCAGCTTCCATAGAACTTAAATATCTTGAATTTTCGTAATATTCGATTTCGTCATCTATAATATTATTTTCAGTATGAGATTTTTAAAATTTTATGTATGCTCTATCATATCCTTTATTTAAATATTTAGATAAATATTTTACACTCATGATAGATGCATAATATTCAACAATAATATGGTAATTGTATTTTTTAAGAAGAGTCGAATTATATGGAATTACCATTGAATTATCTACTTTTATATTTTGGCCATCAATTTTTTTTATTATAATTATAATCTAAGAAGTCATTTATTCTTCTTCTATATTTAGGAAATCCATTTTCTTCAAAAGTAGTGTTACCACAATAATTTTTAGGAAAGTGTTTTGAACATGTTTTGTTATTTATATCATAACAAGGTGTGTCTGGTCTTTGCTGTCTGGTCCGTGTAACATGTGTTTTAATACTAAATCTTTTAATTCGTTATCATCCTCAGGAATTTCAGCTGGAATGAATTTATCAATGTTTTCAGGATTCGATAATTTTGATTTATGATCTAATGTAAAAATCATGTGAATATGTGGTAATCCTCTTTTTTGAAATTCTATAACCCAAAACCAAGCAATAATTTTACCAAAAATTTTTCCAGATATAATATCAGATAAAATTGCTCTACATCAAGCGTAAAAAAGACGTATGCATATGGTGGGTATATCGTTACAAGTTGTACCTGAAGGAAATTGTTTTAATATATTTCTAACTTCTGGCCAATTAGGGTTAAAAGTCATAGTTATAAATAAATCTGGTCTTCCTTTTTTTCTTACAATGGCCATTGCATCTTATTAATTTTTATTCATATAGCTAGGACTACCTATATATGTGGATGGTAATACATACATATTACCTAATCTTTCTTTAACGTAATTTTTTGAATCGTTGAAAGCACTTTTGGAAAGATGGTCTATTATACCTCGATAACATTCTATTCGTAATTTATGTTGATTATATTTCAAAAAAACTAATCGTGTATGTTCAATTACAATATAAGCTCGTATTATACATTGCTGTATTAATCTTCCTCCAAATAATATAGGACTAAACTTAGAATCTGGTCTATATGCTAAATGATGAGAATAATATTGAAGTGGTGTCATTTTTTTTGTATTATTTTCATTTTGTTTCAAATTTATATTCCAATGAGGAATCTTCATGAGGAAATAAAATAGGAAATGTCATAGGGTCTAAATGAAGTGATAATTTACTGATGTATGAAATACTTTCAATTTTTTTAGTAGAATTTTTTTTGATAAGCCCATAGTTCTATATTATCTGGTATTTCACCATCTTTAGATATTATTAATGCTGCACATTCAAAAGTTTGAGGCAAATCATAACGTTTTTGATCTAATAATACAGGATTACGAATAAGAAATAAACGATATTCAGGTATATTATTATTTTTAGATAATTCACAAAGTTGTTTATATTTTTTTACGTACGGATTATATTCATTTAAAACTTTTGATATAATTTCTATATGTTCTTTTACTAATTTATTATTTTGTTTTAATAAATAATCAATTCTTTCCCAATCATCATACATATAAATCTGACCACATTGAGGTTTTTTCCATCTATAATTTCCATGGTATTAGGTGTTGAGTGACGTACTTGACCTTGAATTTTTAAATTATATATCCTTTTTTTATATTCATCAACAAAATTACTATGAAATGTTACAAATGAGAAATTGTTATTACAATAACGTATAAGTTGTCTAAGTTTATAATTGAATAATAAATTATATAAACGTTCATCGTAATTATTCAATGGATGAATTTTAATTTTACCGTTATGACAGCAATTTTTTTTAGAAAATTTTTCTTTCCAAAATGAAGCATTACAATATTGACAAATATAATCCATTTTACCAAAATCATTGTAACATTTACTTGCAATAAGTATATTTGCTTTTTGAAGTTGTCTTTTTTTATCTATTCTTCCTTGACTCATATTTTTAGAAATATCTGTTTGTCTTTTTTTTCTTACAAGGAGAGTATCACATGTGCGGGTCACAGATTTGTCTGAAACTGTGAGAAATAGTTGATCTTACCTAAAAAACATGTTTCCTAAAAGTATAGAGTCTAACGCTCAATATTTCGCTAGTTACAGGTAATTAAAGAAAATCACTAAAAAAGTTACTAGATTTTCAAACACTTACAGTTCTTTAGCATTGATAGCTAGAAACTTGAAACTTCTTTTAAATGAAAGCTGAACTCAAATCCTTTCAAAAAAGCACCTGCAGTATGTCAAAATATTCTTTTTTCCCAAAGTTATAGCGTAATAAAGATTTGACCTTAATTTTCCTGTTTGAACATTAATAAAAATATAGCTAAAATAAAAGATAAAATTCGGTCCAATATTTGTTACGCTATAACTTTGGGAAAAATAATATTTTGACATACTGCAAGTGCTTTTTTGAAAGAATTTGAGCTCAGCTTTCATTTAAAATAAGTTTCAAGCTTCTAGCTATCAATGCTAAAGAACTGTAAGTGTTTGAAAATCTAGTAACTTTTTTAGTGATTTTCTTTAATTACCTGTAACTAGCGAAATATTAAGCGTTAGACTCTATACTTTTAGGAAACATGTTTTTTAGGTAAGATCAACTATTTCTTACAGTTTCAGACAAATCTGTGACCCGCACATGTGATACTCTCCTTGTTAGTCGTTCTTCAGTCATATTATCAGTAACATTATATACTCGTCTTTTTTTAATATATTCATCTTTCATATCTTTTTGTTTTTTCTTTTCTATCCTATTATTACTCATGTTTTGAATCATATCTGTTTTTTTTTTCAATCGTTCTTCAGTCATATTCTTTACAATATTATTAATTTTTCTTTTGTCAATAAGTTCATCTTTCATATCGTTTTGTTTTTTCATTTTGATCCTTTCATCACTCATGTTTTCAACCATATCCGTTTTTCTTTTTTTTTCAATCGTTCTTCAGTCATATTATTAATAATATTATATATTCTTCTTTTTTGAATACATTCATTTTTTATATATTTTTGTGTTTTCTTTTCGATCCTTTCATCACTCATGTTTTCAATCATATCTGTCTCTCTTTTTTTTTCTTAATCGTTCTTCAGTCATATTCTTTACAACATTATTTATTTTTGTTAAATTAAATTATTTAATTCACAAAATTAAATTTTTAATGATCAAATTAGAAAAGTATTTAATATATTTTAAAATTTTATATGTACAATGGGGGTTGGCACGCTTGCCCCTAGTATTATATTAGAGTAGAGAATTAAGACTTTTGCTTTCTCATAGAGAAAGCATTGTATCGATGAAAAAATTTTTTTCTATTGTTTCATTAATTTGTACATATTTAGACTCAGAGTCGAAAAAAGTGGTTTCCAGAAAATGTGTGTGTGTATGTGCGTGTGCGTGTGCGTGTGCGTGCGTGTGTGTGTGTGTGTGTGTGTGTGTGTGTGTGTGTGTGTGTGTGTGTGTGTGTGTGTGTGTGTGTGTGTGTGTGTGTGTGTGTGTGTGTGTGTGTGTGTATGGAATAAAAAATATATATTCAATCAATGGTTTTAATTTTGTTTTCTGAAAATTTAAAAAAAATGTTTATTTTTCATTTTTTTTATATTACACTAAAACCATTCGATAGATTTGCTATAAAATTATTATGAAAATTATTCGTTATTGCCTTAATAAAACAAGCTTTGGAAAACTTAGTTTCTTAGCGCAGTTATAATTTTAGAACATTTTGAAAATTTTGAAAATAATTTATTTTAAATTTTTCATTTTTTTTGGATCTTACGTAAACTACTTTAAGAATTTGCTTAGAAACGTGTATAGAAATTATTTGATACTGTTAAAATAATAAAAACATTTGAAAACTGATTTTTTTGGCATACTATTAATTTTATTATTTTTCTATTTCACGGAAACCATTTGATAGATTTGCTCCAAAATTTTTATGCAAGTTATTCACTATTGTCTAAAGAAAATATGATTTGGAAAACTAATTTTCTCAGTGCAGTTATAATTTAAGAGAATTTTGAAAATTTTTATACAAATTTTTATTTTTCATTTATCTTCTTTTTTAGCGTGGTTACGATTAGAAATTTCGTTGTCATCGTTCTTTTAAAGTACAAATTTATAAATAAATATAAATGTTAGACAATTTTTTTATATTAAAATCACATTTAAATGAATATAAAAAAAATTAATGAAACTCAAAGAGCTCTATGAGAAAGCATTCCGCCAAAGCACTTGGCAGCGTTTTTCATTTCTTACGTGAATATCTATTGCATTATTGTTATATACATACATACACATACACACGTGCACCTTTAACATACGCACATACACACATACACATCTACACAATATCCGTCTTTCCGTCTTCCCATCACCGTCTCTCCGTCACCGTCTCTCCGTCTCCATCTCTACGTCTCCGTCTCTTCATCTCCGTCTTCGTCTCTGCGTCATCGTCTGTCTGTCTCCGTCTCTCCATCTCCGTTTCTCCGTCTCACTGGCTCCATTTCTCCGTCCCTCTGTAATTACAATTATATGAAAGTAATGAATTAAATCTTTTTTCTCCCGTGAATATCTTTTGCATAATTGTTACACACACACATATATATATATATATATATATATATATATATATATATATATATATATATATATATATATATATATATACATAGGTGCACCTACACATATACACACATACATATACGCACATTCACATGCACACGTACACATACACAAATACACTCATACACATAAACACATACACACATACACATACACTCATGCACATAAACACATACACATTTACAACATTTGCCTCTCCATCTCTGTCTCTTTATCTCCATCTTCTCGTATCCATCTTTCCATCTCTCTATCTTCGTCCCTATGTCTATGTCTTTCCGTCTCTGTCTCTCCGTCTCTTTTCCTACAACTCCGTTTCTTCGTCTTTGTCTCTGTCTCTCCGTTTTTGTCTCTTCGTCCCTCTGTCTATGTCTCTTCGTCTTCGTCTCTCCGTTTTTGTCTCTTCATCCCTCTGTCTATGTCTCTCTGTCTTCGTCTCTCCGTTTTTGTCTTTCCGTCTATATCTCTCTGTTTCTGTCTCTTTGTTTTCTCCGTCTCTGTTCCCACGTCTCCATTTCTTCATCCCCGTCTCTCTGTCTAAAACATATGATTAAAAAGAATGAATTCCTATCGTATTTTTCATAAATTTAAATGGAATTCAGTAAAACAAATTATTAATTAATCATGATGATATGATCAATTCTTATGCATATTGGAACTTTAATTCTTTTTTTTCAAGTATATAAAAACTAAATTTTGAAGAGAACTGCAATATAAAAATTAATAAATTCAGGCAATTTTTTTGATTTTAACATTGGCTAATTTATATATATTTATATAATATATGAAAATTTAACCGAGCGACGCTAGGAGCGAGGTAAATTAAGCTCGTAAAATATTAAAATCAAGTTTCTTTTATCAGTTAATCTAGTAATCTACCATATTTAATATTATTAATTTTACTCTAATTAAATTTTAATTAAAATAGAAATCTTAATACTTCTATTCATAATTAACTTTATAAACATTTAAGTCATTTAAGTGTAAACAAATACAAAAATATATTGTCGAAAGATTGATTTCAATAACAATAAAGACAATTTCTCGTCGTCACATCATTGCATGTTGGTGCACGGTGTGACATATAAATGATTCCTAATAACATAGATCAGTAACTATAGGATATATTTAAATAAATATATAGATACACTATTATTACAAATAAATAAATACACTGTAATTATTTATAAATATATGATTATATTAATTTTTTTATTGAAAATATATTTATTTTTTCTATTAAGGATAAAATAGAGGTAGGATTAAGAATATATTACATTGCAAGGGATGAATATTATAAATTAAAATATGCAAGTCATTTATGCATTACTTGATTGTTTATTAAAAAAATTATTCAATGTTTGAATATAAATTGAATTTTTATTTTAATTGAAATCTATATGATTACCCTTTAGCTACAGTAGCTTAAGCAATAGCATTTATCTCCAAAAGTTAATTACTAAATGAAATAATAATATTTTTTTTTATTAATACATGAACTGATATTATTTTTCTCATTTTGATGAAAATATTAGTCTAGACCTGATTAAGAGTTATGATTGAAGTTAATACGTCATTAACTAATTGTTTATTATTAAAAAAATTATTCTTTATTCGAATTTAAATTAAATTTTCATTCCAATTGACAAGGTAGCATTTGTTTCAAAAAATAATAACTAAGTTCTAATCAATAGTTTTATGTAATGCATACTCTTTTTTATACCAAAGAAATTTGTCTTATCTTCTTTTCCCTTTTTTTGGTCGTATATATAGATGAAACGTAAATAGTCCATTAATTAATTGTTTTTTATTTAAATAATTATTAAATGTTTCAATATAAATTGAATTTTTATTCTAAATAAATTCCATATGATTACCCTTTAGCTTCAGTAGCTAGGACAATAGCATTTATCTATAAAAGTTTATTAGCAAATGAACAGTTAATATTTCCTACAATTTAATGAAAATGTAAGTCACGATTTAATTAAATGTCCTGATATAAGTTAATATGTTACTTAATTAGTCGTCTCTACATATGAATTGAGGAATAAGGAGGATGAGTTAAGGAAGAGCTAAAACAACGTAAAATAACGTAAAATAATGTTTAAAAAACGCTGCCAAGTACTTTGGCGCAACGCTTTCTCATAGAGCTCATTGAGTTTAAGTAATTTGATTTTATTTTTTTAAATGTGATTTCAATATAAAATACAATTTCTATTCAAGAAAAATTAGTGGATGTGAGAGAGTGATTAGTAAATAGGAAGAGAGAGACAAGGATGGATAAAAATAGGGTAAAAATGAGAATCAATCTGACAAAAAAAGGACAAAGAGGAAGTGAGGAAGTAAGAAAAGAGTTAGTGAAAGCGTTAAATCAGAACTTAGAAGAAGTGATCAAAGAGCTACACTAAGAAAATTAATTTTTAAAGGCTTGTTTTATAAAGACAGCAACAAATAACTTGTATACAAATTTTAGAGCAAATCTATCGAGTAGTTTACGTAAAATGAAAAAAAAAGAAACATGAAAATAAAAAAACAAATTTTTTAATTTTTTGAAATTAAAACTACGCTAAGGAAATCGGTTTTTAAAAGTCATACTTCTTTTGGCAGTTGCAAATAATTTCGATGCAAATTTCAAAGCAAATTCATCAAGTAATTTACGTAAAATACAAAATAAATGAAAAATCGGAAATTTTTTTAAAATTCTCAAAATGGCTCTATAAAAAAACTACTCTATGAATACCAATTTTCAATAGCTTCCCGTCTACTTATACAAAAACATAGATAGTATGCAAAATTTGAAGCAAATCCATCATGTAGTTTTCGAGATCTAATTGGCTAAATAAATAACATTTTCTTTTCAAAATTTTAAAAATACTCTAAAATTAAAACTGTCCTATGAAAATCAATTTTTGAAAATTTCCCTACTTTTTGCAGCTGCAAATAATTTCCCTGCAAATTTTAGAACAAATCTATCAAGTACTTTACGTAAAATAGAAAAAAAAGAAATAAAAAATCGAAATTTTTTTTAAAATCTTTAAAATTTTCTAAAATTGTAACCACTCTAAGAAAATTAGTTTTTAAAAGCTTATTTTTTTCAGACGATAGCGAATTGATTGTACAAAAATTTTGCAGAAAATTTATAGTATGATTTACGCAAAATAGAAGGTAAATGAAAAATGAAAATTTTTTTGGAAATTTTCAAAATGCTCTTAAATTAAAACTGCTCTGAGAAAATTAGTTTGCCAAAGCTTTTTTTCTTCAGACAGTAGCAAATAACTTGCATACAAATTTTGGAGCAAATCTATCGAATGGTTTTTGTAAAATAGAAAAAAAATTAAAAATAAAAATTTTTAAAATGCTTTAAAATTAAAAGTGCGCTAAGAAAATCAGTTTCCAAAAGTTTTTCTTCTTTTGGCAGTCGAAAATTAGTTCCATACAAATTTTCAAGCAAATTCTTCGAGTAGTTTACGTAAAATACAAAAAAAAATGAAAAATCGAAATTTTTTTAAAATTACTAAAATGGCTATAAAATTAAAACTGCGCTAAGAAGAGTGCTTCCGCACCAGTTGATCGAAAAATTAAATTGTATGGAAAATTTGAAGTAAATTTATCGATTAGTTTTTAAGATTTTATTGGCTTAATAAATATAAATATTTTCTTCAAAAATTTCAAAATGCTCTAAAATTAAAACTGAGCTAAGAAAATCAGTTTTTAAAAATTTATTTTATTCGGGCAATCAGAAATAAATTCCATGCAAATTTTGAAGCAAATTCATCGAGTAGTAAACAAAAAAAAACCAAAAAACGAAAAATCGAATTTTTTTTTTTTTTTTTTTTAAACTTTAAAATGAAAACTACGCTGGAAGAACCAAATTATCAATAGCTTCCCAGCAAGTTAGTCACAAAACTAAATTCCATGCAAAATTAGAAGCAAATCCATCGAGTAGTTCTCGAGATACAGTTTACTAACTGAATTCATACATCCACACACACACACACACACACATACATACAGACATTTTCTGGAAACCACTTTTTTCGACTCACCGAGTTCAAATATGTACAAATTAATGAAAAAATAGAAAAAAATTTTTTTTATCGATACAATGCTTTCTCTATGAGAAAGGAATTAATGATTTTAAGAATTTTCGACAATATTATACCAAACGTAATAATTTTACTATATCTTATAAAATTCATTTTAATATTGATATGTATATATATTATTTTTTTCATTGTTTTTTAAATAAAAATATAGTTTAACAGAATAAACCTTTGTTCAAACTACTTGAGCAGACATTTATTGGACAAACAATACTGTTTTATTATGCTACTACAAAAAATGTTATGCGAAAAGAATTAAGCTGTATAATTATTGATAAGGAATTTCAAGATTCGCTTTCTTCTGCTTTGAGAGTACCTTTTGCGTAAGAACTATTTAAGTATATTTAATAAATTTCAAGTATACTGAAACTAATCGACAACTCTCTTTCAAGCTCATGTTGCAAATTTGTAG
The DNA here is from genome assembly GCA_017163975.1 of Anastatus disparis. Taxonomy (NCBI): domain Eukaryota; kingdom Metazoa; phylum Arthropoda; class Insecta; order Hymenoptera; family Eupelmidae; genus Anastatus; species Anastatus disparis. The sequence continues at coordinate 4,013,844 of JAFFSR010000302.1, forward strand.
AATGTTTCAGTAAAATTGAATGAAGTATTTATTAAAAAAAAAACCAAGTCATACCATTTAATTAAAATATATATATATATCATATATATATATATATATATATATATATATATATATATATATATATATATATATATATATATATATATCAATCGAAAAATAAATTAATTGATATGGCTAATCAATTCATTCGCACAGATTATATGTACTTTTAAGTTTTATGAATTTTAGAGATTAAACGCAAAGGAATTTAAAGTTATATCTGAGAGTATAGTAGAACTTTTTACAACTGAAAAAGTAGAGGTATATTTTACACCGTCTCAAACTACAGATAATAAAGATGGAAAAATAATTAAAAAAAAGGAATAGTTCTGGATTTTTATATAGATCATATCACGCTTTAAGAGATATATTAGGAAAAGCCAACATTTTAGATACCACATTAAAAACACCAAAATCTCAGTCAAAAGGTACCTATACTAATGATAATGTTTGAGGCAAAACGGAACGTAATTTGAAAGTATTAATTAATTTTTTTATAAACTAATTATATTTTTGTATGTTTTCCAGAATCTACACAGTTTGTTGAAGTAGATTTATCAGTTTTGCAGAAAATCGAAGTAAATCAAGATAAAGATTTGATATTGATGACATGGAAAGTATCATTTTATCAACGACATGAAGTTACTTACAAAGATTTAAGTTTTGCTAAAATTATAAATCAATTTCCTATTCTGAAAACTGATTTGGCACCTGAACTTGTAATATTTTATTATTTACATAAATAACAATTCTTTTTCTGCATTTATTATTTAAATTGTGATTACGTTCTTTTATCGTTGTTTTTAGATTATTTATGATTTCGAAGAGTTATTTAAAGATTATTCGAATGAAAATAGTACTGATGGTAGCAATATTAAATTAACAGAGCGACTACTCTGGACTTGGCCTGACGTTGCTGTAAAAATCATCACATATGCAAAAACTATAACTGTTACCAAGCCTAAAACTAATTCGAGGAAAAAATCACAAAATAACGACCTCGAATTGGATGTATCGGTAAATGAAGGTACCAAACGTATTAGTACTGATTATGCAAGTACTTATGCAATTTTAGAAGAGAACAGAGGCGAACTAAGTGATGGTATGTAACAAAAACTTTTCAAAAAAAGTTATTAGTGAAAAGTGATATATGTATACATTTTTTGTAGACCATACGAACGCCTTAGCTTTTTTGCTTTTACCTAGCTTAATTTCTTATCCTATCAAATTAAAAAAAGATATATCCGATTGGAAACCGTCACAACTTGAGAAGTCAAGATCATTTATAGAACATATCGAAGTAAATAAGTTTATTTTGAATATATCTTAGTAAACTAAAAAATCGCATTATTAAATACTATTTTTTGTATATGGTTTCTAGACGCCACAAACTAGTACTGATTTGGAGAATTTTGTTAAAACAAAACAAAAAGTGTATGATGGATATGGTATAACTTCTCCGCAACCATACGTGATCATATGTGGACCATTAAATTTTGTAACTGCATCATACGTTGTATTGGAAAAAATTATTTACAAATGTAGGTCTCCACTGACTGCAGTTGATCTATGTTTTAAACTATTTTTTTCTTTGTGTATTGAGTATCCGGTTGCATGCCCGCATATTTGGTCTTATTTTCAAAGTTTTGTATATGAAATAAAAGGTTTCAGAACTTTGTCTGGTTCAACAAAAATCTCTGATTTAGCTATTAAATTGCATAAAATTGAAAAATAAGAAATTTATGTAAAAAAAGGTTTAGCAGTATTATGTAAACCAAAAATATTATTTGTTTTAGAATAGAAAGAAGTTTGATAAGTTACTGTATATTTATTTATTTTCTTATTTCATTTGATCTAAGATAAATAAAAAAACTATCAATTTAAAGATGGATATTGATAGTGATATTTTAAAAATTCTAGCTAAATTCCATAATAAATTTAAATTTGGACTTACTGATATTCAATTTATAATTGAGACCTTTCAAGCGTTCATAAAAAAATCTTACTGTACTTTTTTACTTCAAAATTTTGAATCAACTATTTTTAAAGCGGTTGATGACGAAGTCAGTAACGAAATTAGATTAATATTACAAAAAAGTAGTGATGTTTTTGAAAAATTGAATACTGAAAAGAAACGACTACAAATTTATAAGCAAATTGGATTATTTCTTGAACCAGAAGTCAACGTTTTAAAAGAAATTCCTCGTACCAGATCACGTAAAAATAAAGTTTCTTTAAAAAACCATACTATAAATAGTATGCACATGCCTTTGAAAAACTCATTGGCTCAAATGCTTCAGATGGAAAATTTATTACAGGCCACTTTATTATACATGAATCTCTTATAAGCAGATAATACAATATTGGAAAATTTCATTCAAGGCTCACTATGGAAGAGGTTGATCGAAAATTTCGATAAAGATGGTATAGCCTTACCTTTGATTTTATACTATGATGATGTCGAAACCGGCAATTCATTGGGTGCTCATGCAGGAAAAAATCATCTGGGTTGCATGTACGCCACAATTCCATGCCTTCCTCCTAGTTTTTCTTCTAAACTTGAATCTATAGTTGTAACTGATATCTTTTTTTCGAAACATAGAAAATTGTACGGAAATAAAGCAGTCTTATGTAAACTAATCGAAGAACTTCACGACTTGAGAAGAAATGGGATTGAAATTGTTATTGCAGATAAAATATATAAAATCTACTTTATAACGTCTCTAGTTATAGGAGACAATTTAGGAGTTAACAGTTTGCTCGGTTATGTAGAGTCATTTGCTAAAACTCATTGTTGCAGAATTTGCTATGCAGGACCAGAACAATTTAAAGTAATGACTGAAGAGAACAAAACTCTACTACGAACAAAGGATAAATACAAGGAAGATCTGAAAACTTTAAATTGGCGTATTACTGGCATTAAAGAAAATTGTTCATTTAATGCTTTGGATGATTTTAATGTTATCGATAATTGTTGTGTAGATGTTATGCATGATTTGTTCGAAGGAGTAGGAAATTATGTGATGACGGCAATACTTTTAAAGTTACTTGAACGAAAATATTTTGACATTAATTATATTAATACTCTTTTCAATACAAAAGACTTCTTCTTTGAAAAAACAAATTTACCTGTTGACATCAATCTGGAGTATGTGAGAAAAAACAATCGTCTAAAAATGTCTGCTTCTGAGGCATTATTTTTCATAAGATATTTCGGTCTCATAGTAGGAGACAAAGTACCTGAAGATGATGAATATTGGTTACTGTACACTAAACTACGAGAGATTGTACATATTGTCACTTCACCAGAAATCACTAAATTTGACCTTCTTGAATTAGATCAGCTGATCAGCGAACATCATGAGTTGCAACTGAAATTGTTTGGAAGTTTGAAATTCAAATTTCACATTTTGTTACATTACGCAAGAATCATTGCACAAGATGGCCCGGTTATTAAAGTGTCATCAATGCGCTTTGAGTCTAAACACAAAGATATTAAGGCTATAATTCAATCTACTGCTTCGAGGGCAAACATTCTCAAAACCTTGAGTAAACGATATCAACTAAGTTTGATGCACTATAAGTATGATGAATATAAAGATTTGTATATCAGTTATGGGCCTACAGTAAATGATAATTCGGTTCACTTTGATTTTCCATTAGCAAATAAAAGAGTTACATACCGTAATGTTATGATTAACGATGTATTGTATAAACCACAAACAATTATAGCTGCTACAATGAACGAGACTGATTTGGAATTTGGGGAAATTGATATGATATATGAAGTTGATAGTAAAATTCATTTTAGGTACATACCTTTTAAGATTGTTGGGTTTAGTTTTCATTATTTTGCACACAGTGTATTACAAGATTCAAACTCTAGAAAAATTGTAAGCTATAGCGATATGATATCAAGAATTCCATGTATGATAGATTATAAAAATAATATTGAATATATTGCTACGAAACATAAATTATAATATTATATTCGTCTGTTATTAATATTTATCTTGTTCAACTTTTCGATAAATCAAAATAAATTTAACTGTTTATTTTTAATATTAATGTATGATATTTATTTAATAGATCATATGTATTAATAATTCTTTTATAACCCGCCTGCTATGTTTTAAAATAAATATTAGCCATTATATTTTACATTACCTTCGTATATTTACATTGTTCTCTTTATACATTGCAGAGGCTATCTATCACCTTAATTTGTAGTGACAATCGTAAAGAATTGAAATAACAGCCCTGTCATCTTACGATGATTGTCCATTACGTATTAACCTGTCTTAGTGTCTCTATGTTTTATAGTGTACCAATTTTTCCGTGTAATGTTCTTCAAACGTCTCTATGACGATTAATATATCGTCAAGATACGAAATGGCATAAGGATCGAGATCTGGTCCAATTATGGTGTCAATCAATCATTGGAAAGATGGCCCAGCTTAGGCTAGGCTATATGGCATCCTTATAAATTGGAATGGACTTAGCCCTGGAACTGTGAATGTAGATACCGGTCTTGATTCCTTTATACAATAAAGGATGTGCATTAGGCTTAGATACTGCGTTGACCTCTCTATAATCTACAAAAAAGCAATAAGATTCATTGCTTTTACGCACTATTACCACTAAACTTGACCAACCGCTTTTCGACGGTTCAATAATGCCCTGTTCAAGCATCTCTTTTATTTGACGGTGCATTTCTTTCAATATTTTATCTGATTCTTGATAAAACTTTTGCTTCATAGGTCTTGCTAATCTTACATTGATTTCGTGTTCCACGAGGCTTTTTAATTCAACAGGTATTTTCTTATTGTTGGTCAGGCTCTTTTTGATTAACTGATCGAGCTCCTGTCACTCTTGATCAGTTATGTTGGCAATGCCAACTGATGACATTACTGACATATTAATCAATATACTAGCAATTCCCAATTCGACAAAAGCGTTAGCATTCTTTATGTATAGCCTGTCAGTGTCAGAATTCAGAACTGTTCTGAATATACGTATGAAGTTTACTCCAACGTCATTGTCTTCATCTAAATCTTATATAATAACAACTTTTACATTTTTGTTAATGCCAGCTACTGTAAATGGTAGCATGACATATATAGCTAATAGCAATTTGTAGGCCATCTGTAGACCCACAGCATTCCTTACCGTGTACAAAGCACTGGGGTCATATAAGGCCCTAAGTCGGAACTCACTGACTGTTACCTTCAACCACCAACGAGTTCCATCTGTAGCTTCCTTCGTTGTTCGTTGATTTTCCTCCTTCAATGATTCACCTGCCAACTTTAATTCACTTTGCTGCTTGACATTTATAGCTTGAATTGTGAGTTCTTCCTTTGACCCCTGCGCTGGCTTTGGGGACTTAGCTGGTCGGGGAGCAGCTAAGATCCCATTCAACCGCTATCTTTCTTGTTTCCCGAACACATTAAGCAGAATTTCATTAAATAACCAAACATGCCGCATTTATTACACTTTGATGGTTTCGTTGAAACGTAACTCCTTTCTTTGAAACTACCTTGGCGTCAATCGCTATCACAATCTTCCTCTTTCAATTTGGACTATCAGGTGTAGAATTTTATTAATTGTCAGCTCACCTATAAAGTTGTTGCTGAGGCAAGCTCTTTGTAAACTCCTTAAACTTCTCATCCGAAAGTTTGGCAAGGGAGTTGCGCGTCCATCGCTGTTTTCAATGCGGGTGCTTGATGCTCTTCTCTGCATCTCTAAATGGTTTAATTTTCTGGTTACCTCCATATACTTATCTCTTATTTCAGTAACACATGTCGTTATTTCTGACACGCATTGTGCGAATCCTATGGGTGTTTCAAACGTTTTACCCTTAGAATCCACCTTGGAGATAATATTGTTAGAATTTTTAAATTCTCGCACGCTAGTCATAGGCAAGTACAACCGCTGAGTCGGTACGAGGCGCTCTCCCGCAATGTAAAAAGTGAGCCTCAGCCTATATGAGAACCGGCCGTGGCTCTCTCAAGGCACACCTTACCTAACCGTTCTACTTCTATAACATGCTAAGGGGAGAACTATACGTATTGCAGTTCGGTCTCATTTTTTATTCCTGGCCTCTGCTAGTACATACTAGGAGTAGAACTATATGTGCTACAGGAATTTTACCTTACCTGTATCTCCATGCACTAGGAGTTCAAACTATGCACACATCCTCTCTTTCTCTTTGGCAACATTGAGCAGAGGTCCTGTTCTGCAGCATATAATGGGTATAAATTTATGCTGCGCTTTCTTTCTCTACTCTGAAGTAAGAAACTTAGAGTAGAGAATTTTCCTGCCTTCGCATATGAAGAGTTAAACTCTTTGCGACTCCCCTCCACTCTCAAGGTGTAGAACTTAGAGTGGATACTTTCTGTACCGTTTAATTCACGAGGGGTCAAACTCTGAATCGAATATCCGTTCCTCACAACCGTCATACCGTCCGTCGTTTAGGCACGCATACTACCTACTGCCGATAAAGTATTTCTCGCCGTTACCGATTGCAATCAAATCTCATAACTTATAAATATTAATTAGTCCGTCCTCTTTTGTTTTATTTGTTACAGCTGGCTACTGATTATACGGCACCACCTACCGGTAGTACAGAGTACTTATTTTTTTTTTACTTTTATTCATTAGTTGAAGAATATTTATTTTTATTTACCCTTATCTCTTAGAAGTTAATTATTTTTATGTTTGCTCTAATACGATACCATCGTCGTTATAAATATTTTGTAGATCTTAAGTCAATCATTCTTTTTGTTTGCTTTCAATAAATCACCATAAGTTTGTCACATTTATTTTTGCACAGCTTATTCACCAGCTCCACAGTATCCATTGTAATGGCTCATATTAATTTTGAAAAGAATTATTAAATTTGATATAAATATTTCATAAATAATTTGTCATTTTCTATAGAATAGAATGATTTTCTGTAATAATAAATTTAGATTACGTTAAAAGTATAAATAGGACTTCTTAGTTACCTACTGAGGCCGATAAGATACCTTAAATGTATATATATAGATATAGTAAAATGATTATAGAAATAAAATGTTCTATTTCTTTTAATAAGAAGTATTATCAATATTTAATTGTTAATAATAAAATGTAACTTTCTAAAATAATTGTGTATATATAAATAGAACATTCTATTTATATAATATGTATAAAAATGATTACTCTATTTAAAGTTTAAAGATATAAATTAAAATATAAAAAATTAGTTCCTTTGATTGATAAATAATAAAATAAACTATTAAAAATAATCTTTTGAAATGTAAAGGAAATAGAATGTTTCTTTTACTAATATATTTATCTTAATTAAATGTTTCTTTTGTAAATATCTAAAATAAATGTTATGGAACATTCTATTTCCTAAAATATAATTCTTCAATAAGAAATAGAACCTCATAGAAGGTTTAAGAAATAATATAAAAGAGCGTGAACTCAAGCAAGCTCGCTCATTATCTTTTAGATGTTCGACCATGTAACATCTAACATGGATTCTATATTCATACGATCTTATACTGTCAGAAGTGTAAGATCTAAGTATTCTGTCTTAAAAGATTATGTAACTTTTAAATCTTTGTAGAATATATATTTTCTTAATTATTTAATAAAAAGATTAAGTATTTCAAATTTAAATGAGACTGTATTCAAAAAGTTATTGAGAAAAATATAACTCATCTCATTTCATACATCATTTTTCACAGAATAAATAAATAAATTAATTATCGCACATTGAAGAGTATTGCACTTGGATATGTCGTCGATAATAATTTATTTAGTCATATTGCATTAAATAGAAGTGTTATTTATCGCACATCTAAGAGTATTGCACTCAAAGATGTCGTCAATTTAAACACTTTTCTACATATTTCATACAATAAAAAAGTTTATTATCGCACTCTTTAGAGTATTGCACTCAATGGAGTCGTCGATAATAACTTTTATCACATTACCCTCTCCTCCACACGTAAAGAAAATTATAAATTATCGCATCTCCAAGAGTATTGCACTGGAGGAGATCGTCGATAAATGTAATTTTCTTTTATAATATTGCTGTATGCACCTTGTATATGCATGTATAGATTAAATTAATGAAGTAAATTTAAATTCAGTAATTAAAATACTACCTGGCGACCGTGAATAAAGTCAAGCCCGCTTCAACTGGCGACCGTGACAGGACATGCATTGAAGGTCATACAGCAATAAATAGAGAATCTAGTATTAAAAACTAGATCCAACCTCTGTATAACGGGGGGCTCTTTGAGAGCACTGATTATGCACGTGTGGAGACCGAGGAGAGGTTTGATGACTTTAACGTAGTCAAAACCAAAAGAGATGAGAAATTAAAAATTAAATAAATTATTATAAAAAATATTTATTTGATTATAAACAATCTCATAAAAATTAATACATCCACATCAACGTATAAAGGCTGTATTATAACATCTTTATACGTCTAGTGTATCATAAACCACGTTAGCTTAATGGCACAGCTCTTGCTTTGCATACGGAGAACGGAGGTTCAAATCCACCTTGGAGCATTAAAAATTTTTTCAATTTTTTTCTGCATTTTATATGCATAAATAATTAAAATAAATTAATTAAATTTATTCGCAACAATAAATTTGCAATAAATTATTAATTTAATTAAATATAAATATTTAAAAACTTCGAATTTTAAATAGTAGAATAAAGAGCAAAGCAAAAGAAATTCATATGTACGTGTAAGCACACACATACACATGTAGATGTATTAGTTTATTGAAATACAATATAATATAAAGGTTAGTTTCCACTTAGGAAATTTCCATTGAGTTTAAATCAAGTTTAAACACTTTGAAAGTGAATTCAAAGTAAATATAATTCAATACAAAGCTGTATTGAATTATAAAAAAGAATTTTTTCTCATTTTTCTTATTTTTTGAATTTACAATTAAATTTAAAAAATGTTGAAAAGAAGATCAATCCTAAAGTTACATGAGAAGACATACGAAGAGCTTCTAAACGAAATTGATCAGCTCTCAGATGCAAGTTCTCCAGAAGCTATAAGAAAATCTGGCTCATGGAGAAGAGCAGTAGCTGAGGAATTAAAATGCCTTGATGAGAATCAAGATGGCTTAGAAGCTAGGATAATAAGCATCGAAGGCGATGTACAAAATCAGAATATCTTGCAAAATAATATGCAAATAAATCAAGATTCTCTAAAAGAATCATTAGCTCTTTTAGAAGGCTTAATGAATAAAAAATTAGAAGAAGCCAAAGCTGAATGGCAAAAAGAAATTCAAACTTTAAAAAATGAAATAGAGAATTTGAAATCAGAAAATAAGAATCTAAATAATCTTGTTAAAGAAAATGAAGATATAATGGCAAACATAAGACACCAAGAGATAGCTGAATTAGATGTGGCAATAAGAAATAATGAAGATGCCATGCAAAGTTTGGGAGAACAAGTAGATAATTCTAAAATAAATTATACTTGCAACAGCAATATCGTAGCATCAGGTGATGCAACTAAAAAATTAAATTTGAAAATTCCTAAATTTAAAGGAACAACAGAAGAAAGACCAATTAAGTTCTTAAATGATCTTAAAAGGTATATAGATGTAACCAAATTAAATGAGAAACAAATTAAATATATTTATTCTCAAGCTTTAGAAGGAATTGCTCAAAGTTGGTTTAACATCAATGAGAATGATATTACAACTCTTGAGGAATTTGAAGAAAGATTCAAGCTGCAATTCTGGAATGAAAATACACAGAGAGCGATTAAAAGGAAAATCGAATTTGGAAAATTCATTCCTAAAAAGAATTCAAATAGATCTGCATATGCAATGGAACCATTTAATCTAGCGCAAGAACTAGATCAACATCGAGATGATTGTGAAATAATTACTCAATTAAGCAGTCATTTTGATAGAGGAATCCGAAGTGCAATTCGTATACAACGTATATAAGATAAAACTGCATTCTTTGCACTGTTATCTGAATTTGATTTTGATGATCAAGATCAAAAGGATGAGCAAGATTCTATGGAAAAGAATAAAAGCCATCCGAATAAAAATCCAAATTATTATAATAAAGATTATAATAAGAATGGATATAACAAAAAACCTTATAATGCACGTGAGGTAAATGAAATAAGAGTGCAACAAGGGAATAAACAAAAAAGTTTAAACTTAAAGCAAAAATCATCAAGTCAACAAGACTTCATTGATGAAGCTTGTAGAAGATATGAAGAAGATATAGATGTTACGAGCTTATTTCCAGAAGCAGGTACATCAAAATCGGGAAACGGACAGTAGTTGCATTTTGTAACTCGGATCCAAGAAAAAGCAAAATAAATCAGCAAAATGCAACTGATAGAAAAGAAATTTTTGAGGTTAACACTATATTTAGTGATCCTCGTAGTGAACTCTTATATGATATTGAACCCGACGGTGTCAACATCATAAAAAAGAAATGTCCTCAGATACCATTAGAGGTGGAAGGCATCAAAATTCAAGCATTAATAGATTCAGGCAGTGAGGTGACCTGCATTTCGGAAGAAATCTACAAGAATAATTCTCATATTTTTAATGATCGTCCAACTTTACCTATAGCAGGAAAAGTTATTAAAGGTGCAACAGGTTTAAAATCAACAAAAATAACTAAACAAGTTATGTTAGCTGTTAAGGTGGCAAGTATCGAATTTAATGCCATTTTTATCGTAGTACCAAAGCTAGTGAGAGAATGCATAATTGGCTACGATGTACAAAAAGGCTTAAAAATGATTTTAGATACTGTACATGAAAAAATATGTATCAGTAATCAAAATAAAAAGGAGATTATTCCTTATATTGATATCATTCTTGAACAGGATGAATATCAAAGTTTGAGTATTGAGTACAGTGAAAGTGTCTCAAAACCACACAATAAAAATTTAAATGATCCTAAGTACAATTTAATGTACAGTGAAAGTGTCTCAAAACCACACAATAAAAATTTAAATGATCCTAAGTACAATTTAGTGTATGAAGAGATCGAACAAAAAATACTGCCAAATGAAAACCTTACAGATGAACAAAAACAAAAGTTAATTATGTTAATATTCCATCATCGTGGAATATTTAATAAAAAACCAGATTTGCTAGATATTGATGAGCATGAATTGCAGCTTAAGGATGATGAACAATTTTCTATTCCTATTAATTATAAGGAAAAAGTAGACAAGGAAATCCAAAAAATGCTTGAATTAAATATTATTAGAAAATCAACGAGTTCTTACATCAACCCATTGGTTATTGTAGTTAATAAAGATGGCTCCGTTCGATTATGTCTAGATGCTAGAATACTTAATGAAAAGCTCATTAAAGTTTCTGAAACACCAGTTGAAATCGAGGAAATATTTCAAAGATGCCAAGACATAAAATATATGTCAAACTTTCATTTAATTAGTGGTTTTTGGCAAATTGCTTTACCTGAAAACAGCAAAAAATACACTGCTTTCATGGTAAATAATAAAGTATATGAGTTTAATGTGGTGCCCTTCGGTACGTCTAAAAGTAGTGCAGCTCTTATAAAGGGTTTGGACTTAGCTAATGGTGATTTACACCATTCAGTTATAGCATTTTTCGATAATTTATTGTGCATATCACATAGTTTTGAACAACACTTGGAGAATTTAGAAAGATTGTTCAAAAGATTAGAAAAGCACAATTTATAATTAAATTCTATAAAATCTAATTTTGTATTAAAGGACTTTCAAGTCATGTACTATCCTTAGAGGGACCAAGACCCCGAATAAAGAAGCTTTTCTTAGCATATAGAAAAGTAAAGAAGAAATAAAATAATACAGATATAAATATGGAAGAAAAAAGAGAGAAGATAGAAGATTTTTAGTCATTTTAGATTAATTGATAAAAATTCACTATAGATAATTTAAATTAGTATTTATTTAATTTTACTTTTCAATTTTATTTGAATAAAAAATAGTAGTTTTCTTTTTCAGTAAGTTAAAATAGACTTTATTAAAATAGTAAAAGCTACAATTGATTTACATTTGTATTAATAAGATAATAAAAATTTATTTGTTGTAAATTTATAAAACAATTATGTTAACAAGAGAGAGGCTGTGAAAGGGCGTAGCTTAGTTATAAAAATTCTTTGTAAATAATTATTAGAAAATGTGATTAGATATTAATTGTTTACTCATATCAAAAGATAGAATTTAAATTTCACTTTTCAGTGGGGGGCTATGAAACATTTTAGAGTCGTTTAAATATTGATAGAATTAAGTAACTTAGAAAATAGTTAAAACTATAGTTTGAATTATATTTTAAAAAAGGAAAGTTTTCTTGAATGTTTAAATTATAAACAATTGAAATTAATAGAAATTGATAAGAATCTGTTATAATTTAACTATTAGATTTATAAAATGAAGGTTAAGATTTAAAATCATATTTGTTTGTAAATATGATTAATGTTTATATTTACAAATTAAGCTTATTTTGATTTAAAATTGATATTTATTATAACATTAAATATAAGCAATTAATCATATGGCGTTTAGTGTAAGTAAAAAACATTTCAGAGATAATTCATATTAATTTTGAATAGAATTATTAAATTTGATATAAATATTTCATAAATAATTTGTCATTATCTATAAAATAGAATGATTTTCTGTAATAATAAATTTAAATTACATTAAAAGTATAAGTAGGACTTCTTAGTTACCTACTGAGGCCGATAAGATAACTTAAATGTATATATATAGATATAGTAAAATGATTATAGAAATAGAATGTTCTATTTCTTTTAATAAGAAGTATTATCAATATTTAATTGTTAATAATAAAATGTAACTTTCTAAAATAATTGTGTATATATAAATAGAACATTCTATTTATATAATATGTATATAAATGATTACTCTATTTAAAGTTTAAAGATATAAATTAAAATATAAAAAATTAGTTCCTTTGATTGATAAATAATAAAATAAACTATTAAAAATAATCTTTTGAAATGTAAAGGAAATAGAATGTTTCTTTTACTAATATATTTATCTTAATTAAATGTTTCTTTTGTAAATATCTAAAATAAATGTTATGGAACATTCTATTTCCTAAAATATAATTCTTCAATAAGAAATGGAACCTCATAGAAGGTTTAAGAAATAATATAAAAGAGCGTGAACTCAAGCAAGCTCGCTCATTATCTTTTAGATGTTCGACCATGTAACATCTAACATGGATTCTATATTCATACGATCTTATACTGTCAGAAGTGTAAGATCTAAGTATTCTGTCTTAAAAGATTATGTAACTTTTAAATCTTTGTAGCATATATATTTTCTTAATTATTTAATAAAAAGATTAAGTATTTCAAATTTAAATGAGACCGTATTCAAAAAGTTATTGAGAAAAATATAACTCATCTCATTTCATACATCATTTTTCACAGAATAAATAAATAAATTAATTATCGCACATTGAAGAGTATTGCACTTGGATATGTCGTCGATAATAATTTATTTAGTCATATTGCATTAAATAGAAGTGTTATTTATCGCACATCTAAGAGTATTGCACTCAAAGATGTCGTCGATTTAAACACTTTTCTACATATTTCATACAATAAAAAAGTTTATTATCGCACTCTTTAGAGTATTGCACTCGATGGAGTCGTTGATAATAACTTTTATCACATTACCCTCTCCTCCACACGTAAAGAAAATTATAAATTATCGCATCTCCAAGAGTATTGCACTGGAGGAGATCGTCGATAAATGTAATTTTCTTTTATAATATTGCTGTATGCACCTTGTATATGCATGTATAGATTAAATTAATGAAGTAAATTTAAATTCGGTAATTAAAATATTACCTGGCGACCGTGAATAAAGTCAAGCCCGCTTCACCATCCTGCCTCATACCGTTTATCTCATTAGTATTAAGATAGGTTTTAGCTTTGTGAATCTTGTAAATATCATTTTTAATAATATAGTCTAGGCGCCCAGAGGGTTTTGTATAAAGTTAGAGATCCCACCAAGCAAGTGGGTGATTTTTATGTATTTTGAGCCGCTGAATCCGAATTCGCAACTTGCTTTTCGCGCAAGTGGTCGAGTAATTTGTTATAAACAAATTAATTGTTTAAATGGCTATAGTTTATGAACTACAATAGATGCAGTAATTTTCTCTATGAAAACTTGTTCTTTAATAGAAAAACAAAAAAAAACGTTCCTGTTGCATGTCGATTCGATAATTAGAACCAGAGATATGGCAAATATATTGCAAAAGAACATAGAGACGTAGCGCAAGCACGGAAAGCCCTGGTAAAAACCTTATAACTTGACAACTGATTAATATTTTTTGAGGGTTAACATGTGTTTGAAAAATGTTAGAGTCTCAGCTTTAATGATAAATTGTTATATATTACTTTTAAATGTTGATAAATAAGCTAGAATGATTTAAAGCAGAAAAAATTTTCAATTTTTCAGAATTTTAATTGTTTATAACGAAATAATATAGGTTAGCGAACAAAATATTTCTATATTTTTGATATAGAATGATAGAAAATTTCATCTAGTTTAAGAATCTGTCCGATCTTTCTAAATTTAAGTAAGTAGAACCTGAGATATCGCAAATTTAACCCTTTCAGTCACAGGAGCCACTATATTGGCACCCTTTCTCATTTTCTTTTTTGATTGTTCAATTCGAACTTTAAGTTTAATCTTTATTCTTTTTGCGTTTTCATATAAATGAGTGTTCATTTTATGCGTATCATATGATATATTTTGAATATACGATTGTAAATAAATCTAAAAAATTAATGTAAGATAGAAAATACGTGTTTTTGCGAAAATAATTCGTGACTGAAAGGGTTAAGCTGTAGCGCCAACTCCTTGCAATACGACATATGTGTGCAATATAGCGATCGCTTTCCTTATTAAAAATTCTTTTATTATAAGGAAGTAATCTTATTCTTTTCCAATAAAATTACTTTTGACTCTATTTTATATACTTTGTCATAATATTAATGATTCATAATACATGGAGATGAAGTAGATTTAGGGTTTTAAATAATCATTGATTTTTCCACTACAATAGTAAACAATTTACTCAACTTATAGAGTATTTTTACATTTATTTTTTTTTTGCAATTGCAAAAAGAACAACAATCTATTTCATTCAAAAAATTTGTTTAATTTTCCGATTTATTAGAGTCATCTATTTTTAGCTGAATCCTTTTTTATTAAATTTTCATTTAATTTCCTAATACTGAGTTAAAATTAATTTTATTACAAAAGAATGAAATTACTTACCTTATGATAAAAGAATTTTTCATAAGGAAAGCGATAGCCATATTGCACACATATGTCGTATTGCAAGGAGTTGGCGCTACAGCTTAAATTTGCGATATCTCAGGTTCTACTTACTTAAATTTAAAAAACCGGACAGATTCTTAAACTAGATGAAATTTCCTATTATTCTATATGAAAAATATAGAAATATTTTGTTTGCTAACCTATATTATTTCGTTATAAACAATTAAAATTCTGAAAAATTGAAAATTTTTTCTGCTTCAAATCATTCTAGCTTATTTATCAACATTTGAAAGTAATATATAACAATTTATCATTAAAGCTGAGACTCTGACATTTTTCAAACACATGTTAATCCTCAGAAAATATTAATAAGTTGTCAAGTTATAAGGTTTTTTACCAGGGCGTTCCGCGCTTGCGCTACGTCTCTATGTTTTTTAGCAATATATTTGCCTTATTTCTGGTTCTAATTATCGAATCGACATGCAGCAAAAACGATTTTTTTTTGGTTCTTTTATTAAAGAATATGTTTTCGCAGAGAAAATGATTGCATCTATTGTAGTTCATAAACTATAGCTATTTAAACAATTAATTTGTTTATAACAAATTACTCGACCACTTGCGCGAAAAGCAAGTTGCGAATTCGGATTCAGCGGCTCAAAATACATAAAAATCACCTACTTGCTTGGTGGGACCTCTAACTTCATATGAAACCCTCTGGGCGCCTAGACTAATACATACGTTTAAATTATCACCTAATCTTTATTAAATTCCAAGTTATTCTCTTTATCATTATTATTATTACTGTTGTCATTATTTTTTTAACATTCATATTTTTCTTGTTTTACTTAAATAATTAAGATTTGAGATTTGGTTAGTTTCTAGTATATAAGTTGAACTTTGGCTTCCAGCCGAACCATCCAGAAAAACACAACCCTCAAAAGTCTGACAGCCACAACGTCAACGAGTTATCCTGGGTCAAAAAGCCAAACGTCACAACCTTCATCAATTGTAATTACATTTATTTATTTATAATATTAAAAGTTATGAGTTTTATATTATAGTTGAAATGTTATGTAAGAGAAATTAACAAAAAATATATATGAACTAAGTTTAAATAGCATTGAATAAAGCGCGAAAACGAATTCCACTATAATTTAAGATTCAGTAAAATTACTTTTGTGCCCTTACCATTGCGGACTTTTCAAAAGCTTAACTCATTTCAAATCAAAGCCTACCCCTTACGACGAGAGTTTCGGGACCTGTTTATACGACCGTGCTGTGGAATTATCTCTCTGAGAGAACGCATAGAAACCTGCTATAAACGGATGACCTGCTTATGCGCAACTTAGACAAGAACAGAAAGAGACTCTTATTTTCTCTTTTTTAAGTTAAAATTTTTAACGGAGTAATGCAAAACGGCTGGCTTCTACACTCCATGTTACGGTGTAAGAAAGAAAGGTGGTGCAACTTCTCTACCCCCACCACAAAATTTTTGTGATCAGTTTGAGATGCTTTGGCGCTTGGACCTTCAAACGCCACTAAACTCGCAATAAATGGTGAACAATCATTTGACTATTTAAACAATAAAGATTCTAATGTCAAGTACGAAAACACAATATAATCTTTTAATGAAAGTACAATGATAAAATATACAATAATTATAAAATTTTCTTTTCTTTTCCAGTTACCTTTATTTCTCAGATGCTGATGTGACTCCCAGAGGCACGAGTCTTAAAAAGAGGTTCAAGTCAATAAATAGAATTACGGATACAAGAAGGTATCACTTTGTTCAGCCCCTGGATAAGCACACAATGAAAGTAAAACATTATTCTCTAGATATTGAATCAAAAACTGTTCAATTGATATAAATAAATAAATATGTTTAAAAATAAAATATATTTTGCCAAAATCTATATCCATCCATTTAAATATTTTCAAATTCCTGTAAGATAAGTTACATATGATGTTCATAATTTTACTAAATCTTAAATTACAGCGGAATTCGTTTTCGCGCTTCATTCAATGGTACTTAAACTTAGCTCATATATATTTTTTGTTCATTTCTCTTACATGACATTTCAACTATAATATAACTCATAATCATAACTTTCAATATTATAAATAAATAAACGTAATTACAATTGATGATGGTATAAGAAAAACATGAAATGCACATAATTTAGTTATTATTAGATATTGCTCAAATGATTTATCAGTTACAAGAACAAGTAAACCTTGAGAAAATTGACGTACAGTTTTAATTAATCTAATATAAAGTAACACAAAAGTTTTTGAAAGCTAAAACAAATTAAAGTTGGTATCGCGTTAGATGTAAAAAACGTAAA
This sequence comes from Anastatus disparis, assembly GCA_017163975.1. Classification (NCBI taxonomy): domain Eukaryota; kingdom Metazoa; phylum Arthropoda; class Insecta; order Hymenoptera; family Eupelmidae; genus Anastatus; species Anastatus disparis. Next base: position 4,031,571 of record JAFFSR010000302.1, read on the forward strand.
AATACATTGAAAAACGTGAAATTAAACTGCAAAATTGAATTAGAAACTACTCGATATCCATTTACAAACGTGTTTGCCTTTGTTCTACTTCATATAAACAATATTTAAAAAAATTTTGAAGCGATTCGAAGCAATGGAACGTACCTAGAGAAGTACCTGGATATAGGCGGAAAAAGAAAATAATCAAAACTAATGTGACTTTAAAGTTGTATAGCTGCAAAGTTTTTCAACCGATTTCGGCGTTTCAAAACTTTAATTATAGGCTTTCTGGATACAAACAAAAGTAGACTCTGTGAGATAGGATATATAGAAAAGAAAAAGATGGTGACGTTTTTAAAATGCCAAAAAATGGAAAATTCAAGCAAAACGAGGCATTTAGTTACTAACGGGCAATTTCCCAAAGTTGAAATTACTTTTATTTGGAAAGAATACTTCATGAGTACATACTAATACCTATCAAACGCGCTAAGCTAAATTACAAAAGATGAATTTTTCGATTTATGGTATGCCATTAAAAAATAGCTAAAATAAGGCCAAAAAAGGCCTTTTTTCAAATTCAAAAGGTTATTTCTCGGCGAGTTTTGCACCTAGATAGCTGAAATTGTGCACAGTTTCCTAACTTTTATAGTACTAAAATATATCTCAAAACCAGCCAAATCGGTAACCCTTGTGCGCACACTTTATTAAAAAAGTATTTTTTTCACCCATATTCAAAGGGCTTATAATAAATACAGTGTTCAAAAGTGTATTAATAAACCGTCAAGTGCATCAAATAAAATATTATATGTTAAAGGCACAAATCAAATAAATATACATGAAATTATTAAAAGCGAATAGCGTCATTGAAAATAAAAATATTAAACGTATAGTGTATTATCAAATACGAATAGCGTCAGTGGAAATAAAAATATCAAACGCGAAGTGTATTATCAAATACGAATAGTGGTATTAAAAATAAAATATTAAACGTGGAGTGTATTATTGAATACGAATAGTGTTTGGACGATTTTTGTCCAAAAAAGTGACTTTTTTCCCACTGTGCGCCATTGCGAGTGAAATCAACGTTTCAGCTTTAATATTTTTTTTTTTTCAATTTCAACTATCTTCTGCTGCCTAGCAATATAGCGCAGTTTACGCGGGAATATTTAAATAAATTGAAATAATTTATTTTTTTCACTTTGTAATAAATATATTTTTTTTCGTAATGTAAATAATAAAAAACGGTTAGTAGTTAAGTCACGAGTAGCGATTGGGACATTGACCATACATCAATTATTTAAGCAAGAATAATCATAAAATTTTTTTAATGAGAAATCAAGTAAAAATTACAAATTCTTTTATAAACTGATTTTAAATAATATCATTTATTTAGTGCATTGACAAATTACAACATATATCAATAATTTTCGCATAATAATTTAATTTGAAAAGTAAAATAAGTTACAAGTTTACGGTTAATAAAAGAAATAAAAAGAGTAGCTGACTAAACAGTAAACATTCGATATCATTTAAAATATTGAGTTTTAATAATAATATTCTATAATACTAAAAACATATTAATTTTCTTTTTATGAAAAGAATAGAAAGTTATATAATAATATAAAATAAAGAAAAATTTAAAGATACCAAAATAAAGTAAACAGACTGCATTTAAAAAATAGATGGTTGTCATCAAAACATTGCAAGTTTATTAAACTCGCAAAATACAAGCTCAGCTAAAATTCTCGCGGTACGCTCTTGTGTAATTCCAACAACATTAGGTCAATATAAAAATTTCAAAAGATAGATCAGCAATATTCTAAATTTTCATGTAAGAATAGTAGGGCAGTGTCAAAAAATTTTAATAAATAACATTTGCAGTATTTTTTGTTTACAAACACAATTTTACACGGTGTAAAAGAAAAGGAAAAAAAACATGATATTAATTAGGCCATTTAAACATTATGGATGCAACAGGAATTACATGTATCTTGGTAAATAAGAATAGTATATATTCTGTTAAAGAATAAAATAAATATCTATCAATCCAAAAATATCCATAATAATAAATCATCCCTTACATTAATTTAATAAAATGCTAACCTTAATTAAATATATTAAATTTTCCTGATGAAAAATTAAAAGATAAAAATCATAATGGAGGAGAATGATGATGATAATTTTTAATTTTCTGAAGTTTTACCAATATTTGATGGTGAAACATGCTACCCAGAGAAATAAAATTAGCAAGAAGTTTAGCAAATGATCAAAGGAAACTGTTTTTTTACTCTCAGAGCGCAAAATTCGATTTCCTATGCTTGACAAGCATGGAAATCGAATTTTTTACCCTTTGGATAAAAAAAACAATATGTGTACCACGGGCGCAAGAGGATTCGCGGCCCTCGTTCGAATTTAGCGTCCTCGCTTCACTCTGGCGCTCATTTGCACTCTGGCCGAAATCCCCTATTTTGTGCCCTTGGTACACAATGTACTATTGATGACAAAGTTGAAACTCAAAGGTCACATCTTTTCTTTTATACATCAAGCAAAAATCAACAGCACAGACGATTTTATGATAGCATTAAATATTCTGCATCCAAATGATGAACTTACTTACTATGAACAAAAAAATTATTGTATAAATTGTAAAACTATACACTGAAAAAAAAACCCGAAGCCAGCGCTGTGAAGTTAATCTGAGCGGTTGCATGCGAACAACATTCGAAGCGAGTGATTACAGAAAATCGTAATGTATGAATGCGTAACCATGTCGCTGTAAATAATTACGACTTTCTGTGTAAACGATTACGCTAATCCGAGCAGAGCGCCACAACTGTGTTGCGAGCACGCTTGCTCCGACTCTCCGGCATCACGTGTGCAGAAAGCCGAAACCAAGCACTGCGGCAGAGCTGCGAGCTTGCTTGCTCCGACTCTCCGGCATCGCGCGTGCAGAAAGCCGAGACCAAGCACAGCGGCAGAGCTGCGAGCACGCTCTCTTTGACTCTGCGGCATTTCTCATGCAGAAAGCCGAGACCAAGGGTAACGACAGAGTTACAGACTCGCTCACTTTGAATTTCTGAACATTGACGTACCAAAAGCGAGGCCAAGCACTCTAAACGTTAAAAATTTACATTTAAAAAGCAAAATTTCTTTTTCTTTTCTTTTTTTTGTAAGTTTTAACACTTTATGTGGAGTATAATTTATTTAAGTAAAATTCTATAATATTATAAAAATTAAATTTTATTTCTTAAAATTTTATTTAAAATGTTTCTTAATTAAAAAATTGATGTGATATTTTACTTTTACCATTATTCGCCTGAGTATATTAATGTAATAATGTAAATTTATAATTTTGATTTATTTTTAATACCTTATTTGAGCGATTATTAGTGCTTTTATACCTTTGAATTGATTTTAACTTTATTTTAATCCTTCTTATTTTTTTTTATATTTATAGATTTATTAGGACATTTTGAAACTCAGAAAGTTCAAAGTAATTTGAAAAAAAAAATTCTTTAGGTATTTATAAGTAGTCATTATTGACTTATTCTTTATAAACTATATTATTGTATTGTTGCAAGTTTCTTATTCAAATGGAGTTGGCTTGGCGTTAGAGGGAATAGTTCCCGGCGTTCCAATTTTAAATACAATAATTTCAAAAAAGTAGCAGCGTTATTTCTTTTATATTTTATAAATATTATATACATATATATATATATATATATATATATATATATATATATATATATATATATATATATATAGCTTATTAATTATAGCTTATTAAATATATATATATATATATATATATATATATATATATATTAGTTATATATGTCCTTTGGCCGTATTCAGGTGGAATATGAATCGAGGACAATGTTTGTCGCTTGAGCTGAAATTGCCGAGGGCGCGCGAAGCGCGCCCGAGGTTGATTTCTGCTCAAGCGGCAAACATTGTTCGAGATTCAGATTCCACCTGAATAAACGGCCAAAGGACATAGATGATTTTATGTCCGAAGGAGGCCGTATGAGGAACTATAACTTATTAGTTGAAAATATTAATCTTTTTTTTCAATACTTTTAAAATAAAATTTTAGTTCTATTGATTTTTTCTTTTGTTTCTTAGATTGACATTTTGTAATGAGTATGGCTGCTGTCGAAGCGCGAGTCATTTTTTTTCACTAACCTACGTTCAATATGATTGCTCTTTGACATATTGAACGAAACATAGAAGGATCGGTGATGCCATATTGATTTCTCCTGAGACATATTGAGTCTCAATATGTCTCAGGAAGACATATAAATCTTGCAAAAAGTCGAGGAGCACGTCTGAGACATATGGGATGCCAATACAAATTTAGCATGCTCTTTACATACTGACACGAATACGGCCTACGAGGACATAAATATATATATATAGCTTATTAAATTGCATTTGTTAATTGTTTAACGTATTTTTAAGAAAATGATATTTATTATAATATTTTATATATAATATTTAATCAATTGAGTAGGGATGAATGTAATTTTATACTTTCTTAAAGTTCATAACGATATAAAAAGTATATACCGGTTCTAAGTACATTTATTAATTCTTTTGTAGCTTTGAAGTAAAATGAGATTTATTAAATTGAAAAGTAAACATATTGATCAAAAACGAACCAAAATGTTTTTGCTAAAAAAACTTTTATTATGTAGCCAATGTTTTTAGATCGTATCTAACTACCCTCTTCAGAACTAATAAAAATTCACTATATTTTATATTGAAAATTTAAAAAAATAAAGTACACAGTAGAAAAAACTTGTAATTTTAACACACATAAGTGTTACAAATGAAACACAAATTTTTTTTATGTAATTTTCAAAGTTAAAATGTTAACATAAAAATTTTAACTTTCTTAAATTTCTTAACAGAAATATTTTTATTGTTTAAAGTTTTTTTAAAATTAATAATTTAATGAATTTTTTATTCAAGACTATCAAACCAAAATAAAAATTTAATAGAAACATCTTTGTTAAAAATATCTAGAATGTAATTGAATTTTCAGAAATTACAATATGTAGATTTTTTAGTTTACTTGTTTAGTGAAAAATTACTATTCAATATACACAATAACTGCCCAAGTTATTTTATTATTTGACGACTTAAATAATTTTTCTTTATTTTTAAAGAATAATTAAATTTTAGCGACAACGGGGAAATAACTGAAAACTTCTTAATTCATAAAAAAGTATGAAAAATAGTCATTTTATAATCAATCATAATAATTTTTTCTTCAAACGTATTAAATTTTGAAGAAAACGTAATAAATATTTTATCAGATATCATGTGTGTATATATATATATATAAATATTATTATATATATATATATATAATAATAATAATAATAATACCATTACACGACATAAAAATCAATTGTTAATATCATATCTTCCCTCATACACCAAGAGAACTACATTCGTATACGAAATTCGTAACAATACAATCATATAGTTTATAAAGAATAACTTAATAAATGACTACTTATAAATATCTAGACAAATTTTTTGTAAATTACTTTGAATTATCTAAGTTTAATTTTATAATTATTGGAATTGTAACTTTACCATCTATAAGAGAAACTGAAATCGTTACGCTTGACGAGTACATTTTATTCATCATCAGCTTTATAAAAATACGAATTTATAAAAATACGAATATATAAAAATACGATAGATTAAAATAAAGTTAAAATTAATTCAAAGGTATAAAAGCACTAATAATCGCTCAAATAAGGTATTAAAAATAAATCAAAATTATAAATTTACATTATTACATTAATATACTCAGGCGAATAATGGTAAAAGTAAAATATCACATCAATTTTTAAGTTAAGAGGAGGTCACGTATCTCTGTCCTTTTCTAATCAAAGAATTGAGTTTTTTACAGAAGCTAATAGCTTTAGCAAAAAATGAAGAGAAAGCCGCATCTCGTAATAAAAAAAGCAATATTTTCTTTGATAAGAAAAAATTAATTTTGTTGCTTCGTTTTCAAGAAAACCTTGAAAAACTTAAATCATAGAGGTTAGGGTGGGCAATTTGGTTTTTCAAGGTTTTCTTGAGAACGAAGCAATAAAATTAATTTTTTCTTATCAAAGAAAATATTGCTTTTTTTGATACAAGATGCGGCTTTCTCTTCATTTTTTGATAAAGTTATTAGTTTTTGTAAAAAAATCATTTCTTTGATTAGAAAAGGACAGAGATACGTGACCTCCTCTTAAGAAACATTTTAAATAAAATTTTATGAAATAAAATTTAATTTTTATAATATTATAGAATTTTACTTAAATAAATTATACTTCACATAAAGTGTTAAAACTTACAAAAAAAAAGAAAAGAAAAAGAAATTTTGCTTTTTTAAATGTAAATTTTTAACGTTTAGAGTGCTTGGCCTCGCTTTTGGTACGTCAATGTTCAGAAATTCAAAGTGAGCGAGTCTGTAACTCTGTCGTTACCCTTGGTCTCGGCTTTCTGCATGAGAAATGCCGCAGAGTCAAAGAGAGCGTGCTCGCAGCTCTGCCGCTGTGCTTGGTTTCGGCTTTCTGCACGTGCGATGCCGGAGAGTCGGAGCAAGCGTGCTCGCAACACAGTTGTGGCGCTCTGCTCGGATTAGCGTAATCGTTTACACAGAAAGTCGTAATTATTTACAGCGACATGGTTACGCATTCATACATTACGATTTTCTGTAATCACTCGGTTCGAATGTTGTTCGCATGCAACCGCTCAGATTAACTTCGCAGCGCTGGCTTCGGGTTTTTTTTTCAGTGTAGGTCACTCAAATAAAAATTGCAAGAAAATAGATGATTTAAGACTTTTTGATCCATCGTATGATAAAAATGAAGAATGCTATGATAACACATCTCTTAATGAACCAGAAACGTCAACACATAAGACTCCAGAATTGAAAACACATATTATGAACAATCTAATTATAGACGATAAAACATCTACGATGAAAAGATTCTTTATCACTTTTATCCTTGTAGCATCGACCCTTTCAGCTACGTTGCACTAGCTAACCTTGGAGGGTTAGTACGCGCCACTGAAGCAGAGAAAAACTAAATAACCCTTTGCTAAATAATTTAATACCACCCACACCTGAGATCCTAGGAGTTACTTATTTAGCTACGCACAAAATTGATGTTCAAGGACATGACCCTATTCAACAGAAAACCAGGAGATATTCGCCGCAAATGCTGAAAGTTGCCCAAGAACAAGTTGACCGTATGCTAGAAGAAGGTATCATAGAACCTTCAACTGGGCTTTGGAGTAGCTGCCCCGTTTTAGCTTCTAAACCAAATATAAAATACAGGTTTCGCATTGATCATAGGCAAGTGAATGACGTCAAAAAGTTCGCCTGTCTTATCAAAAATATGGATGGTATTCTTGATAAATTAAGATGTGCTAAATATATTTTCAAATTAGATTTAAGTCAAGCTTACCACCAAATACCAATGGACCTTGATAGCAAAGAGACTACCGCGTTTGCAGTCCCAGGCGGAGGCCTATTTCAATTTAATCGTATGCTTTACGCCCTGACCAACGCTCCTGGTTCCTTCCAAAAAGTCATGGATGATTCAATTAAACCTAGCTGGGAACCGTACGTGTTTTCCTATTTAGATGACGTCATTATAGCAATTACCACTTTCAGCAAATACTTACAATGGTTTAGCAAAGTGTTATTAACCCTGAAAACAGCAAACCTGCAAATCAATAGAGAGAAATCAGAGTTCTGCTGCTCAGAAGTGAAATATCTTGGATATATAGTAAATGAAAATGGTCTAAGAACAGATGAAGATGAAATTCACCCTATTTTAGAATATTCTGCGCCAACCAATCTTAGACAATCACGAAGATTTTTAGGAATGGTTGGCCAGTATGCACGTTCCATTCCCAATTCCGCTCAAATAAAAATTTCATTAACTTGTTTAACGAGAAAGGCAACTCGATGGCATTGTCATGAAGAGCAGGAATTAGCATTTCAGCAACTTTAACCAGCCCTCACTGAAGCACCCGTTTTAGCACGTCCTTATTTTGACTATCCCTTCATTCTGCAAACGGATGCAAGTAATTTCGCTGTAGCAGGTGTATTAATTCAAGATATCGATGGAGAAAAGCACCCTATTTACTATATAAGTCGAATCCTAAGTCGTACTGAACGTAATTATAGAGTATCAGAAAAAGAGTGCTTAGCAGTTATTTTGGCAACAGAACGACTGAGGGCATATCACCAAGGGACTCCATTAAACGTAATTATCGATCACTATAGCCTTCTATGGCTGAACAATCTAAAAAATACAACAGGTAGATTAGTGATGTTCTTTCACGAGCTCAAGAAAACCTTATCGACTTAGCCACTTTAGTAGCACTTGATACCGATGATAATTGGTACAAAGAAAAAAAGGAAATGGTACAGAAATACCCCACTAAATACCCCGATTTTAGAATAGAAAATCAACTGTTTTATTTCCATCACCCAAATGATAATGTAGACCCTATTATCCCCGACTTAGATGCCTGGAAATTAGTTCTCCCTTTTGCTGCTCGTGAAAAAGCCCTTTTCGAAGCTCATAATACTCCTCAAGCAGGCCATACGAGAATGGAGAAAACCTTTGCTCGTTTAGCTACTTATTATATGGTCAGGGTATTACCACGACACTTGTCAATATCCAAGAGCATGCCAAGAGTATCAAGCTCATAAACAATCTCAACAGGCTCCAGCTGGCTTAATGGGAGGAAAATATATTCAAGGCCCATGGGCGGTAGTCTCAGCAAATATAAATGGCCCAAAACCACCTTTAAGAGCCGATTATAAATATATTATAGTATTTGAAGATCTATTTACTCGATATGTAGAATTAAAACCTCTTCGTAAAGCAGCCGGTAAAATTATAATTCAAGCGTTTAAAGAACTTGTCATTAATAGATGAGGCTGTCCACAGTATTTACTAACTAATAACGGATAAGAATTTAAAAATCAGGTTGTAGATGACCGTTTAGAAAAATATAGCATTAAGCATTCAACTACTCCTCCTTATCATGCAAAATCAAATCTGGTAGAGCAAATCAATCGTAACTTAAAACTTATGATTAATAGTTTTATAGAGCAAGACCATCGTGATTGGGACAAACATTCAGGAGAATTTAGCTTAGCTCTCAACACTATGGTACATTAGTCCACTAAATTCACTCCAACTTCCTTAAATATGGGTCGTAATCCTATTCCTACAACCCTTTTCCGCAAATCCATAGACAATCCAATACCAATTGAGCAAGGGAACATCGCAGAATAGGCTGACAGAGCAAAAAGATTTCCTGCGATACATGTATAGTTAAAAGATATGCAGATAATGCAACTGTTCGTCAAGCTAAAAATAATAATAAGAATCGATGGCATGTAACGTTTGAACCAGGAGATCTTGTAAGTCGTAGAAATCATGCATTATCTTCGGTTATTGACAAATTCACTGCAAAGTTAGCGCCAAAATTCATTGGCCCGGCCAGAGTTATTAGAGTATTTTCACCAGCAGTATACCTAGTTGAAGACGTCGATACCAAGCAACAAACGAAAGTTTTTACCAATGATCTAAAAAGACATATTCCACCAAGACGACCACGAAATCCTAACATCTCACCATCACTTTCAGAAGATGCAACGAAACACGCCAAACAACCTGCATCAAATGAGGAGAGCAGTCCGTACAGGACCAGGTCGAGGGACCTACAACGACCTTGCGTTTCACGCGGCCCAGGAGGAGCCAAACGCGGTCGTGGATGGCCTCCTAAATCAAAGGTACCGTAGAACGAGGGCATGTATGAGGGGAGCTCGCCACTTATGCGACACAGAAGATGAAGAGCCTGCGCTGCTTTCACCACGCCTCCAAGAAGAGGTTGACAACAAGTCGACGAACTCTACCACCCCTCCAGCATCACCTCCATCCTACCCAGCTCCCGTACCCCACGTACCTTCTTTTAACCTTTGTAGGACGGGATGGCCCCTATACGGGCCATGCCCATGATCGACCCTTTACATGTGTTAGTTTTGAGATGTTAGACATCACAAAAACTCGATTTCTATAGAAAAGTGAGAGAAAACAGTAAACCCAAATCCCCGTCCTCTATAGGTTAATCCGTTCCTAATTACCTCACCCCCATCTCCTTACTTCCTAATCCTACTCTGTCTCCTTCACAAGCAGTTTTATATCTCCAATCCGTCCTTCCCCCACTTGCAGGCATTAATCCCTTCCAGCTAACTTCACAAAAACCCTCTCCTATTCCTTCCATTCACCCTCGTCACCAGATCACCCCGCCAACCCAAGCACGACCACCTTCATCACTTCTTGTCACCCAGCCCTCAACCCAGTACATCTTACGAACCCTTATCCTTGATTCCTCCCTTAATGTCCCGAGTAATATTCCCTCCAGCCCTCCTTCCACTGTGGTCATCCAAACCACAGTTGGACTTTTTGCCTGACCCCAAAAAGAATGTTTTGTAGAGGTTGTGGTCAACCTGGACTATCTAATCCCGCGTGCCCAAAATGATAAGCAAAGTGTGTGAATAAACACTGTTAAGGCTACATTACCAATTAAATAAGAGCATTCAGTATATGAAACCTAAATCTTACTCCCACAACCCTTAGAAATATTATATCATTTATCATTTACAAATGTCTAAATATTACCAACCAGCTGTATCTAAAGTCTCATAGTCATTTTACTAACTTTGCTATCATTCACAGAACTTTGTCTTTCAGTCAAAATTATAGCTAAATAAATTGATAACTTTTTTCTTCTACCTTATTAATTAAAATTTGTTTATTTACATTAAAATATTTTAATTATTTTTTCTTATAATAGTACATTCAGTTTTACTGCTGCTATAAACTTTAACTTATCAATAAGAATTAACGATGAAAAATTGCTGCAATAAAAAATATTAATATTAAAATCAGACTATGCATCGTAATAGCGCCAGAGCGTCATCTTCCAGCAAGTAATCATTTTTTCATTTTATTCAATAATTTTCAACATAAAATTATAATAATTTTTTTATAGTATGAGTGAGACATGATGTAAAAGCGGGTTATGAATGTTTTCGATAGCGTAGATTTAAGATTTTTCTTCATTGTAAAATTACTTTAGGGTAAGCCAGTCGCAGCGTAAATAGTTTAGCTCTCATACATACAGCTCGTTACATATACAACCTAATAAAATTATTTTCATTCAAGAATATCAATGATTGCAGAAGAAGAACGATTAAAATTTATTTAATACTTGTTATACTAAAGATCGATGTAGATAACACTGGTTATCTTAGGTTAAGTCCCTTTTTTTCTAGTTTAGCTTATCACTTTTTGCGTCCTTTTTACGAAAGTAACCGGTTTCACTGTATACTTCCGTTTGATGGGGGGATTGTAACATGGCAAATTGGCCATGTTACTTGAACCTTGCTTTTTTTATAAGATAGTATATGCGGCAGAAGGAAAACGTTAAATTCGGGCGTGGTCAAGAGAGAGAGACAATGCCAGTCAAGCTAAAGCCAACCCCAAGCCACTAACCATACACGCGTGCACAGCACATCACGATACCATTAATATACAGCAAAGCTTAACCCACGTGTCTAGTCTACGTATAGCATGACTCTAGCAGTCAAGTAGATGGAAAAGGCAAGAGTATAAGGTGGCGCGCATAGCGTACTGCGTGAGGAATGAAGAGCATACATCTTGAGATGCTCATCCCTTTTGCCGTTAGCATACAAGTCGGTCGACTTGACGTTTTCTTATACTTACGCCGCAGATTGTACAAGGTAAAGCAATTTATATATACCTCTCGTGCTTGAATTTAGCATTTTCTTTCTGCCGCATATACTATCTTATTATAAAAGCAAAATTCAAGTAACATTGCAAATTGGCCATGTAACATAATGGGTTTCCATCCACATGTTATTATTCCATAAAGATACCTACTATACCGACGAAAGTCGTTATGTATAGTATTTTAGCGTGGATATAGTAGTGCGACACTGGCTCAGTGGTTAGAGCTTGTACCTGCAGATGTCGAGAAATGGGGTCCGCGCCCATTGTCTGTTTATTTTTTTATTTAAAAAGTCTTATGTTTTAATCGCGCCCAACGTGGGGCGCCAATTGTAACGGCCATGGGGATCAGGTGACCGCACAAGAGTAGCTAAATGTATAGCTAGGTCTGTAATATAATTAATTAGGCTGTGAAATACGAATACATACAAAAAAAAAGAAATAGGCTGAAAGGTACAACTTATAGATTTTATTTAAATACGAGTTTAAGTTATACAAAGAAAAGGGCGCCAGTCGCGTAATACGGACGCGACTCTGTGAAATATTTCAATCGTACTAATATGAAGCAACGCGGCGAAAAGAGAGCTAACGATGCGCTTGATTAATTTATTGGGGTATTTTATCCGAAAACTACACAGCGATTTAGCTTGTTATTATTATTAACAAATAAATATTTAAAATCTTAGTCGATTTTAACATATTATCATTTTATTTTAAATCATCCATTTTCATTTAGTCCTGGTAAGGGCCAGGACTTAACATACGTTCCGAGGCATAGAATAGACTCATTACATGCGTGTGGTAGTTTGCTTTGTGAGGCGTTAGCCTCGCAGAGCAAAACACGCGCATATGGTGAGCCTCTTTAGTGTCGAGGAGCGTATACGATTTTCCTTCATGCCCGAACGGAACTTCGCCATCTCAAAAAGATAAAAATTCATTTTTAAGTGAAAAAATACATCGAACACGACTTAGAGTGGAAAGTTATTTGATGCTTTAGTTTGTCGTAGCACGCATGCGCAAGCAACTATAACACATGTTGAGAGCGTGAAAGGGAGAGAGTAAGAAAGGAAGAATCAAAAATAAATAATTCGTTTTATTTAATAATTCAAATAAATAAAACGTGTAAAAAACAAAAAAATACGTGTAAGAACATGGATATTTAAGTATTTCATTTGTATTTTTATTTCTAAAGTGCCTAAAAGTGTGCTGTAAGTGTCGTAAAAAAAATATTGTGTGTTAACAAAAAAAAATTCTGTTTATATAAAAGAAATGTGAGAAAACCAAACATTTGTATCCTATAGCTGCTAACATAGGGTATACAGTAAATATTCAAATGATAATTCATATAAAAAAGAAAATATGTAATTATGATGTCCCATATAGCATGTAAGGTTATAGTGAAAGATGTAATGTAAAGTTACAATAAAATTTTGCTGCAAGGTTTCACTGCAACCTTGCAGTAGCATTTCAAATAATATTAACACTGAAACCTTGCTGCAATATTGCAACAATCTTGCATTGAAACATTGCGAAGAAATTTTGTTGCAACCTTGCAATAATGTTTCAAAAAACATTTCACGAAAGGTTGCTGCAAGGTGACAATAAAATTTTTTCGCAAGCTTTCATTGCAACCTTGCAGCAGTATTTCAAACAATAAGTTTAAAGTTAGATTAAAAATGAATTTAGAAATATAATATTAAAAGGCTTCAAGAATTATGTAATATTTTTGGCGCCTAATTTTCTATAAAAAATATTTTTTTAAAAGTTTAAAATAAATAGGTTAATTATTCTAAAATGAAAATAAATTATATTTTACAACTTACTTTATTTTAAAATAATTTTAACATTTCAGAGTCCTAAACATTCAACATTTTCTAAGAAATCGTATCAAAATCAATGTAAGACTTGACTTTGTATAAAAATAAAAAAACAAAATAATGATTGATATGTAAAGAAAAAGTTTTCGTCTTTAAAAAAATACATTAGAGAAAGAATTTTTATGGTCATTGTTATTATTTCTATTTCTATATTTTTTATCATTTATTATTTCATAATCCATTCAATTCTCTATTTGTTTGTTGTTCTATTTTTTATTTTTGTATCATCCATCCTTTGAACTGACATCCTCTATGCTGATGAACTTTATTAATTTTTTTATTATGTATATTGTTCTTTATATTTGATTTTCATCATATTTTTTAGTTTATTTTCCCAGAGCATAAGCTCCCAATGAAATCTTGCAGGAATCTTTCATTACAATCTTGCGAGAACCTTTCATAGCAACCTTGCAGGAATCTGTCATCGAAAGATTGCTTCAATGTTACATGTTAACTTTGTAGCAAGATTTCATAAAACTTTGCAGATAAGTTTGTGCAAGGGACATAAAAGGTTACTTCAACCTTGCAGTGAAACCTTGCAACAACCTTACCAACCTTGCCAGCAACCTTGCAGCAAGGTTTCATGCTGTGTGGGGCGTGTGTGTGTATTTCATAGTTTTAACATTCGTAAGTCCAACAATGTTAGATGTATAATAACAGAGGTTAGGCATACTGAGTATATATAGATATACACGAAACATACAGCAGACAGTGAAGCGACCGAAACTGCTGTAGTATGAAGATGCGCAGTGACTTTTGAGCATGTGAATGTAAAGAAAAACGCAAATGTAATTTACTCGTTCCCTGATCCTCGAGAGGCACTTTTAGGCAAAGTTCCGGCACAGGTATGAAGGAAAAATGTTTTTCAAAACATTAAATTATTTACAAATATGCCCATTTCTACGAAAAACAATTTTCATAAAAAAAAATTTTTGGATGAATTACTCCAAAATTACCTTAAATGTTCAAAAAACCTATAAATTATTTTTTTTTAAATTTTAATTTTAAGATAAATTTCTCTTGATTCAAGTGAAAATCTCTGTCAGAATCAAGATAAACAAGACTAAAACTTCCGATTTGACTTAAAAAAAGCTCTAATTGTCTGGTGTGGTACTGTTACGTGTGCGCCATTGCAACAGGTTATAATTTATAGTAAATAACTTGTAACGCTTTTTTGCAAGCACATCACTTGTTATAATGTGATCTAATATAATACAATATAAAAAATTAACTGTGCAATTGCTTTTATTAACACAAAAGCGTGCAAATTGACAGTTATGATCAGAATGAAACTTAAATATATATTTAAGCTGATGTGAATGACAGGTACACTTTTTTTTTCCTACCCACTGGCACCAAAGACAGAGGAAAAAACTGACTTCGAATCTTCATGTTATTTTGCTACGAAGCTTACAGTGTTGAGCTATGAAATTCAAAGTATACACATATGATATTAGTACCAATCTTATATTCTACGAAATTCATAGCTCTTAACTTCGAGCGTCAGGGGTTTTACTTTTACCATTTTCTACGGCTGATGAACAAGCTTCGTGCTGAATAACTACGAACCTTCGCGGAGTAGAGCATTAAGGGGATGTAAAATACCGACATTGCAGTTTTTCAAGTTATTGGTTCTTAATCTAAGATTTTTAAAAATATCTCTATATTACAGTCTTCCATTTATACTAATAAAGAGCCTAATATAGAGATATTTTCGAAAATTTTTGAATAAAGCTAAAAAATTTGGAAAACTGCAATGTCGGTAACTATGTAGAAATCATATACCCTATTACATCTCCTTAATACGTTCGTGTCAAAACACTTTTTTGTTTTCATTATAGTGTTTTCGTACAAAAACTTTTTCAGTGTATATGGGACGTTTCAGGTCAACTCACCGAACAAAAAAATAAAATTCGTTGTAAATCTGTGAAAATGTTCCATTTCAACCATATACAAAATTTCAGTTATCAATATTAAAAATTGGATTTTTCATTTTTGTGTTCACAAAATTTTTTACTCAAAACTGGTAATTACTTTAACATTTCTTTTCATCTAACAGCACATTTTAAATCTCAATTGCTTCTTCTATTGTCCACTTTGTTTTTCAATAATTAGTTCAACAGTTATTCACTCTTGAGTTTTATTTTTCGATAACATATTTACTTTGCTCCATTGCACCTAAAACTATAGAACTTTGATATTAAATTTTTAATTTTGTAACACATACATCAACATTTCTTCTTCGATGTTCATAGATAATAAATATACAATGATGATTGTCTAAATATTTTAACATTTATCTATTCTTATATTTTTATAAAATTTTACTATACACAATCGATACACCAAAACATTTTGTTTAATATACAAATATTTAAATATACATATTTAGGAATTAAAAATCTATTCTAAATAGAAAATAACGATAAATTTATCAAATACAATATTTTTTTTTTTTACTTTTAACATACTTTATTTATCCATTTTCTGAAAAAATTACTCAAAATTTTTTTTAAATTGAAATGGTATTTTAAAATTATAATGTCATTAGAGTGGAGATAAATTAAAAGTACTTGTTAAAAGTTACAGAATACACAAATACAGATCTTTCATTTTTAATTTTAATTAAATTTATCCATAGATTTTTTAACTTATCCTTTTTTTCAAATATTTTTTAAAAATATGTATATTTAATTTTATACGTAGAAAATATTATAAGACAAATTAGTAAACGAATAATTTCTTGTTTATATTATTTGATGATTTACTAACATAATAATATTTTAATAAAGCACTGCATATAAGAAATAGATAAATGTAAAATTTTGACAACAGCATGTATTTATATCTATAACATCGGAAAATGTTATTATGTAAAAATAATTTCTGCTAGCCCTCAGGCTGAATAACACCAATATACATACACCATACTGACATTGAATAAATACAACAGAAGATAGCAATCGATTATTTATTTGCAACAAGAAATTCTTCATAGTACATCCTAGGACCCTTAGTTTTGAGTAAAAAATTATTAATTTGATGAATCACCAAAAATTTTGAAACACAATATTTCATTACTCATTACCTTAATCCATTGGATCTATACCTCTGAATTTTTTTTATATTTTGGGTATGAAATGGAACATTTTCACAGATTTACAACGAATTTTATTTTTTTGTTCGGTGAGTTGACCTGAAACGTCCCATATACATATATATATATATATATATATATAAATCTACGTCTAAGTTCTCATAAAATGTCCCATACACACACACTCACATGTATATATATATATATACTAGGGGGGGTTCCCCCCTGCTCGCTTCGCTCGCCAACCCCCCCATTGCATCTCCTTCTACAAATATAAACTTTTATATATATAATTTTAAAATTTATATTAATTTAAAATTATTATTTTTTTTTTTTTGTTTCTTGGTCATGAAGATTAGTATTTATTAAAAGTTAAATACACTTATTAAGGTATATGAAGTTAAGTATAATAAAACGTTTTATGATAGTTTAATACTTTAAATATGTTGAAGATATCTATAATAATATTCAATCGCTTTACGATAGGAGCACAACCATTCAACGTATTTACCTCGAGCTCAGCCCAATGTTCTTTTCTCTTCCTAATTTCGTTCATTCTTTGATAACAATTAATTAAATTAGCTAACAATTAACTACCTTTCAGCTATCTCTCAGCTAACTTTCAGCTAAATTTTATCTGAATTTCAGCAATCTCTCAGCTAACTTTCAGCAAAATTTTATCTGAATTTCAGCTAACTTTTAGCTAACTTTCAGCTAAATTTTAGCTGAATTTCAGCTAACTGAGGGCACATAAAATTCTTATACACGGCGGCGGCGACGTAGGCGATATATCTTTATTATATAGAGAGATATATATATATATATAGAAGGATTTATATCAGCGAGACTAATGTTTTTGACTTGAGCAGTAGTCGGTCGAGGGCTTTAGCCCGAGACTGACTGCTGTTCAAGCTATAAAACATTAGTCGAGGTCATATGTATCCTCCGCTAGCCCAAGTTGGGTAGATGATTTTATGTTATCGTAGGTCGTATGAGGGGCTATAAAAAGATTAAATACAAATAAAAAACATTATGATGAAATATAAATTTTCAGACTATTTATTTAAAGAATTCTCATGCGAGTAAAAAACTGAGCAGTATCAGTATACTTCTACCTATGCGACAGAGAGAGTCGAAGACGAATTACGGAAACGATCGAACGACGTCGACGGAGAACTATAGCTCTTTAGAGTTTAACTTGTTTGTTTACTTTTAACTGCGCTCTTCTTTATCTGTCTTTGTCTTACTATAGCAGAGCGGAGAAGGTTTGCCTACTTGTAGCAGCGCCCTGACTCTACTACCCTTCTAAAAACATATTTTAGTGTTTTGCTCCGAACGTTGTTCAACAACACTGTAGAATATTTGCCAATACACTTCAATATAGTGTGGTGTATGCAATAATATTCCATACTATAGAGTATTTTAAAGTTGTATACTCCATTGTATAGTGTATTCTTAACTGAATATACTTTAGTTACGAGCAGGGTGGTATGACACCCCAATACCGATTTAGCTAGCTCCATGGGTATTCCACCGAATACAACATACTATAACATAAATATAATATATATATATATATATATATATATATATATATATATATATATATATATAGACCCAAGTGTATGCGGATGGGTGCGTTGGATTAGTCAGTAACTGTCCCATCTAAATAGAAAAATCTGTGTGTATGTGTTTAAGCTTGCAAGTTGACACGAAATATCTCATATATATGAACCTATGTGTGCTTTCATGTAAGTTGACGTGAAAAGTCCCATGTATATGACATGTGTGTGCATACGTGCGATTGGACATGAAACGTCCCGTATAAATAAAAAGCTGCATGTATGTGTGCGTGCAAGTAAACATAAAATATCAGATATGTATAAAGGTTAATGTGTATATATATATATATATATATATATATATATATATCGCCCATTCTCTGTCAAATCGAAGAAAAAAAAATTCTTTTAGCTAAAAATTAGTGAAGTTGTTCCTTTGCATATTATAAACCACTCAGAATTTCTTTAGTATATATTTTTAGAGCTACAAAGCTTCAAATTTAGGCTGAAACCATATTTTTGACTAATTTTAGGCTTAACAGGGGGCCGAACTATCTGTCTTTGTCTAATAGCGTTTTCGATCTTTTTTATAAACACCATCCATTCTAACAAGAAAAAAATAGCAGCCCCCGTTATGTATTTGTATAATAAGTAAATTTTATGATAATAAGAAAATGGTTTTATCGAGTAGTTTTTGAATAATATAAGACCTACTAACAACCTAGAATATAACCTATCTTTTTTGGTAGGTTTCATATTATTCAAAAACTACGTGGTAAAACAGTTAGGTTGGTATTACAAAATTTACTTATTATACTAATATCTAGCGGGGGCTGCTATTTTTTTCCTGTTAGAACGGATGGTGTTTATAAAAAAGATGAAAAACGCTATTTAACAGACAGATAGTTCGGCCCTCTCTTAAATTACTCGGTTGGGTTGCGTTTCAGAAATTAGTTACTAAAAAACTTTTTTCTTTAAAATATTCTAAATTTTGAGAAAAATTAATTCAAAAGTGCTAATGTAGCCATTCACTAAGCTAAATTCATTCAAAACATTGAAATACCACTTTGCAAGATTTTGAACCATGATCCCATGTCCGAAAAATTCATCGAAGAAGGTTATATATGTATAAATATAGCCTATGAATTTTAGAGTAGTGCAAAACGGCAATCCCTTTGAAAAAATTTAAATTAAATTAAGAATAATGAAAAATGTGATTTTTAGCTACATTCACACATTTTAATATTTACTTGTACTCATCGGTTGCACTTGTCCCTTCGCAAGCGTTTATAGGAATAGTTGTATACTTTACGAAAATTAAAAAATATTAAAAAATATCTTCTGAAAGATTTAGAGTTAACCTAATCTTAAGATTCTTTTAACGAATCATGTGCCACTGTAGCACATAAAAAATATACTTAAATGTTAAATTTAAAAGAATTTGTTCATTTCATAGTTCTAGGTTACATCATACTGCTAATATTTTTAATAACACATGGTGTCAGATAACTATATGTAAAATTTTTTCCCTATGAGTTTCAGAATGGATTTGGCCTTTCTTATTAGAAAAAAATTGAATGTCATTGAATTTCTTGAAAATTATTATTGATAACTAAAATATCTTTTGTTTATTCGATTGGGAAGATCTAGAATATCATTTTTGCTTTATTTTTTCATAATTTGAACATTATCTTTCTTAAGGTACAATAACACTTTAATCGATCCACTTTGTACTGGTAATTCACGTTTGTTATTGCATTTTTACAGTAAAAGGAACTTAACTGTATAACTAATCAATATCAAAATTTAATTTCTTATACGCTGAATATGAAATAATCGTTTAAACCCCTATACTTTTTTCTTAGATATATCAGTTACAAGATACAAAACTAAAAATGCACTCTTACTTATATGCCCGAAATTTTTGCATAAATTCATGAGAATATTGTTAATTACACAGCTATACAAAAAAAATTGTCGGAATCCACGGACCAGATCATGTACATCTTATGTTTTTGAGGTTGCTAAATCAGAATCCGTGGTCCGTTTGACCCCACCACCTCAGGGTCAAAGTCATTTCAAGGTCAAATCTACAAAATTAAGGGAAACCATACTTTAACAATATATGCATATGTTTTTGGAGTCGCTGAATCCAAATCCGTGGTCAGTTTCATACCATTACTTTAGGATCAAGATCATTTCAAGGTCAAATCTACAAAATTATTTCAAGATCAAATCTTCAAAGGTAAAGTCAGGGTAAAATTCACTAAATTCATGCAAAACAAATCTAATTCATGGTATCTTGGGTTTGTAGTAAAATATTAAATAATTTCAATTTAATACAAGTTACTTTAAAGAATGTAAGATCATATTTAATTTTCTTTTAATTATAAGATCGTACATTATACAATTTCAAAATGTATTAGAGTTTATTGTGATATACGTGAAGAATTATGTAAAAAATTAGCAAACATCTTTCAGTTGTATAAATATACGGTTAAATAAATAAGAAAAATTAAAACATGAATTTTTTTTGTCAAAATAGCCTTTACCTGCTTTCTCGACAAAAACTGTGACGGTGATACTGCTCCAAATGGGGATATGTGAAACGATCTAATTATAAGTTTATCGAGGTAATGATGCTAGGAGGAAGCGCACCTCCTTGCAGGGGGGCGTCATAGTGTAAAGATGATGCTGTAGTGTGTCTGATGTCGAGTTGACATTGTCCTCGTCAAAGTCGGAAAGCTTTTATACTTAGCCCCGAAGAGGTGTAAGAGTTATCACTTCCAGGAAAGTGGACTCACCTGCGATCAGATTAGGATCCCTAACGTGCGGAGTTATAATAAAAATCATGAATCATTTATCTTTTACATCTCGAGGGCATATTTATCCAAAGAATTGTAATCTTTTTTGTTTTGTCTGTGGACTATTCACTCCGCAAAAATATCGAAGATATTTCAATGAGAATCTACAAAACATTTACAAAACTTGCTTAAAATTAGAAACAGATGTAGTTATAGAAAAGTAGACTCCATGCAGTATCTGCTAACAATGTCATCAAATGCTTTGTAAGGGGGATGAAGCAAAAGAAGATTACAAATTAAAATTGATAGCCCAATAAAATGGTATTAATCAGATAAAAGAGAAGATTGTTACTTTTGTAACACCGAAATTGTTGGAATTAATAGTAAAAATAAAACAAATGTGAATTATGCTGATGTTATTTTTGTAAAAAGACCTATCGAAAAAACGAGAAGTGAAGAAGAATTCGATCTTCTTGAGAGGTTATCAATCAAATCTAATTCCAACAATGAAAAACATAATAACAAAGATAACAACGAAGTCAGTGACAGCACTGATGGAAAGGTGATTGATAAAAATGATTCAAAGGATGAATCCTATGAAAGCAATAGTTATGAAGAAACTGAAAATGATGATGGTGATGATGTCGATGACGACATTTTCCTTTTAGCGGACCAAAAAGACTAAAACGTTAAGTTATGGACTCAAAATAAACTAAACGACTAAGAGAGCTAAACTTATCTAAAGATGGAGCAGAACATTGAGCTTCAGCTTTAAAAGGCATGGATCATTGGCAAATTCTGCTAAAGTATCTTTTTACAGAACAAGAAGCAAAAGTTTCGAACTATATTTTGAAGAGATAAATCATGATGGTGATAAAATAGTGTATTGTAAAGATGTAAAAGGTTTAATAAATAATGTTAAGCCTAATGCATATAAAGTTGAAGAATGGAGATTATATAGATTCATCAAACAGAAATTTAAAAGTTGTATTACTACACAACAGCAACCATTACGTCTCAGTTTCTATAACACACTCCACTACAATGAAGGAAAAATATAACAATCTTACAATAATACTACAAAAAATTCAGTATGACAAGCATAAATGGCTTATATATGGCGATTTAGAAGTTTCTGGACTATTGTTAGGACAGCAGTCTGGATTTACAAGGACTTTATGTTTTTTGTGTTTATGGGATAGTAGAGACCATGCAAAACATTGTAGTAATCATAAATGACCTGAAAGAAAGTCTCTCGAAGTCGGAAAGGGTAACGTTATAGCTATTCCATTGGTTGACCCGAAAAAAGTTCTTTTTCAGCCATTACACATAAAACTTGGTGTGATGAAACAATTCGTTAAGGCTTCAGATAAAGTTGGCCAGTGCTTCAAATACTTGGAAAGCAAATATCCAAATAAATCAGATACAAAATTGGAAGAAGGTATTTTTGATGATCCAGAAATAAGAATAATGATGTTTGATGATCAGTTTATTAGTTCCATGACAAACACTGGAAGAGCTGCATAGCTTAGCCTTAGGAAAGTTACTGAAAACTTTTTGGGTAATTGCAAAAGCCCAAGTTACAAAGAAATTGTATCTAAAATCGTTAAGAGCTTCGGAAAAATGGGTTGCCTAATGAATTATAAATTACATTTTCTACATTATCACTTGGGTAGTTTTCCTGACAGCTGTGGAGATTATAGTGAAAAACAGGGAGAGCGTTTTCACCAAGACATTAAAGTGATGAAAAAGCGTTATTAAGGTAGATGGGATACTAGTATGGTGGCCGATTACTGCTGAATGTTCAAAAGAGATTGTAAAACTATTGAGAAAAAATGTAAAAGGAAACCTTTGCACCGATCGTTTGATGAGAAATGTGTAAGGTATGGTAAGAAAAAATAAATAGCATGAATTGCGGTTCGTTTCACGCGAAATTCATAGATTTGATTTTGAAATAACTTTCACTCTGAGGTGATGGAGTCAAACGGACCACGGATTTAGATTTAGCGACCCCAAAAACATATGCATATACTGTTAAAATATTGTAGCCATTAATTTTGTAGATTTGACCTTGAAACAACCTTGACCCTGAGATGATGGGGTTAAAAGGACCACGGGTTCTGATTCAGTGACCTCAAAAACATAAGGTGTACATGGCCTGGTCCATAAGTTTTGACATTTTTTTTGTGTGACTGGCCAACGCCCAATATTTCCCTAGTTACAGGCCATTGAAGAAAATCGCTAAAATAAGATCTCATGTGCCGCAAAATTCTATTTTTCCCGATGCCCGATCTCACGTGAGATCTCATGTGAGATCTCATGTGCGAAAAGTATAATTTTTCCCGATACCTGATCTCACATAAGATCTCACATGAGATCTCATATGAGATCTCGTGTGAACTAAAATAAAATTTTTTCCTACACTTATAGTTGTAATTAATATCAACAAATCTAAAATCTAAATTTTGGTCTATAATTCAATTTATTTATATATTATATATATTAATAAAATTACGATTAAATGATTCTACACTACATCTACAAAACAATCATTATCTAAAGCATGCTATTATGGATTATGGTTTTAAACTATATTCGAGCGTATTATACTTGGCGAATAAATAATATTAGAAACAAATTTTTCACGAAGATTTAGACGTTATTTACAAGTTATATTTAAGATACTAGTCACTACAATTATGCATATCGGCTTTTACACTCGAGAAGGCCATCACTTTTCAGTGAGGTCTGGAGCGATGCCGTTCGTATACAAAGGTTTGTACAGAATTTGTTTATTCAAAAATTGAGATACTTATTTCATATCACAGACGAAATCATGTATACGAGGCTCGGGGTCAGTTCACTGATTAATGACAGTTTTTCTAATCAATAGGTAGTGTCGTTCTATAACGCACGCTGCATCTGGTTCAGATTTACGGCATAACACGTCTTACCAATTGTTACACAATTTGCATGTCACCGTAAAAACAGTTGCAGCTTCATTTATGTCTTAGAACATTATGACAAGCTATCTTCAATGAACTGACAGTGACTTAGTACTTATTATCTTTTTTTTATCATACTGATAAATTCTTTTTACATATCATTTACAATAGCGTCTTATAGATTTAAATAATATAGGTTCTTCTGACTTAAGAATTATTGATTTTACTTTTATTTTAAAGTATTATCGCAATCTTATTGCTTCTTTTCATGAATTAGTCGTGAATCTACCGTAATCTGAAAAATTTCAAAATCGTGCTCGAATATAATTTTAAACCATGATATATAATCATATTCATACAGACTATTCACATGGTTTCCATAATAAGAATTATATTTGTATGTAATGTAAGTCTAAACGTTAAAAGTAAGGTAATACACATATTTTAGTATTATACTATTTTACATGTTAAAGGTCAGTTTTAGACGAGGTTTTAGGCATTTTTTACTGATCAAAAGTAGCTAAAAAAGTAATTTAATTTATTTTTAATAAAAATACATATCATAACTGCTTTCACTTGTAAATATCTATTCATTTTATCGTATGAGAAACGGAAGTGTGTACATTAGTCAAAATTCTTATTTAGCTATTTTCGATCAGTAAATTTAGTCGGAAGCTGATCCTTAATTGGAAAGTGACGCCATGCAAAAACGAAAATTAGAACTACTAACCCCGGGCAAGATACATTGGGTCATATGGCTTTACGAAATTTATTGAATATGATGATGTTCTAGTGTGCGAATACGTATTTATAATATTAGTGTAATTATATAAATTGAGGGCATGGTGATGCTTCCCCCTTCTGATAATATTTCTGATCCAAGTTTATGTTTCACTTCAATAAAAAAATTAGTAGGATTCAACTTGAGTGCGAACAACTAAAGAAATCTACCAAATACTTAAAAAGTTATATACAAATTAGCAATTTATAGTATTTCGGGGTTAGGTTTGGCAACTTTGATATATAATTTGCGATTCAAGTTCATAAAAAAATAACCGTTTTAAGGGATTTTTTTATTTTAACTAAAATAATGGTATTAATATAGCTAATGTCAAAATTTGTCAAAATTTAAAGAACAAGCCGAAAAAAATAAAAAAGTAATAAATATCTTTTTTAAATTTTTTAAATTGAATAAAATATATAAGAGATCCTATGTGAGATCACATATGAGATCGCACACGAGATTGCATATGAGATGTCACGTGAAATCGCCTATGAGGTCGCATATGAAATCGAATGTATATTCGTTAAATTTTTAAAATAAAATAAATATATGTGCGATCTGACATGAGATCTCACATACATTTATTTTATTTTCAAAATTCAACGAATATATATGAGATTTCATAGGCGATTTCATATGAGATCTCACATGAGAGTTCATACAATATTTTCAGTAGGTATGATTTTTCTCGAATCGTTCTTTAAATTTAAACATATTTACACTCTTCCAATTCTCATTTATTTAAAATAAGTTCATACCTATAAGTAGAATAGGGGGTAGCACAGGGACTAAGGCTCTTGGTTCATGCTGTAGTAGACCAAAGTTCAATCCCCGGGAAAATTTTGGAAAAATTTTTCTGAATTTTTCTCTGTGAAATAGAACTAGGAGACCAGGAAAAACCAATTACAAATTCTCCCTGACCTATAAAAATTACGTGAGTAAGGTGGAATCACAGGTCTCAGTCCACAGCGATCAAGAGACCCACTGGCAATAAAATAGAGGAGAAGATGATATCTCCAATCCCTAGTGGAAATATAAAATGTGCATTACTTATTGAAATAGTTTAAAATTAGTCAAAATTGTTTAAAAATGTTTAAAACTGTTTAAAAATGTTTAAAACTGTTTAAAACTGTTCAAAATAGTTTATAAATGTGAAATTTGGGACATTTTAAACAGTTATAAACAGTTTTAAACATTTTTGAGCAGTATTGAACAATACAGAATAATTTGAAACTGAAGTGAACATTTTCTCGTATATATTATATAAATTTTAATATATATAAGAAAATTTTTACAAACACAAAATTATGAAACACTGTTTGAAATCATGTCGAACTTTTTAAAACTTTTTAAAACTTTTTAAAATTGTTTAAGTTAATAAAAAATAGTTCATATTGATTTAAAATTGTTTCAAATATTTTGAATATTTTATACAGAATTATTATTTATTGCTTGTAATGTAATCTGATGTATTACACGCCTTTTTGTACTCTTTTACAAAATAAATTAATATCTATCTATCTATCTATAATATTTAAAATAATCTACAACTTTTTAACATAAAAAATTCAAAACTATTAAACACCGTTTGAAATAATTTCGAACTTTTCAAAACTTTTTGAAAGTGCTTAAAAATGTTCAAAACTGTTCATAACTGTTCTAAATGTCCTAAATTTTGCAATTATAAACAGTTTCTAACAGTTTTTAACAGTTTTAAACATTTTTAAACATTTTATATTTGTGCTAGGGATCACAAACAATTCCGATATTTATTCATATGAAAAAAAAACGAAATTTATTTTCAAACTATATTTGATCGATAAAGCAAACCCTTAAGAATTTTGTTTTATAATAGGTCATTTATTTTTGTCCTTTTCTAATCTTAATCTCAACTTTATTATATATTGTGTCATGAAACGAATTTTTAAATTAGTGTTATTCAAAAACTAAATAGTAAAAAGATATAATATTTTTATAAATTATTGATTTTTTCAATAATATAGCATAAAAAAATAGAATAATTTGACATTAGTGATATTAGATATTAAAAGAAAACAGGCACGTTTGTTCTCAATTTATCCTAGAGCAGGTGGCTCATCTTTGTCCTTTCATATTAACAAAATGAAATTTCATTTTTAACTGCAAAATGTTAAAAAAAAATAGGAAGCCTTATTTTTCACCATGAAAATAGTTATTATAGATGGTTTGGAAATGATATTAAATTAGTATGTTTAAATGTTCCTTTTATCACGGAATTTCACGCGAAATTTGTGACTACACAGCATAAAAAGTTTTTTTTAACTTTAAAGAAGGTGTTTTTGAATATAAGAAATACGGTGCAAAGGAATGAATTTCTTTGAGTCAAAGAGAAATCATTTTTTAATTAATAAAATAATTTTTAAAATAAAAAAAAAACCTTGAAATATTCTTTTTCTTCGTAAATTATTATATTCGAAAAAAACAATGTTCGAATTTAGAAAAATATCTTATTAACTTTAAGAAATTAGTTACTTCCAAAATAGTATTGAAAGTCAGTAAAACTTTCTTAAAAACAATGCTATATTTTTTTATTGAAAAAATGTAATATTTATTTAAAATAATTTTTATATAAAAATGAAAAAAATATTTTACATCAAATAATTACTTGATCCAAAGACATCATTTTTAAATTAAACAAATTAGTTCATGACTTCCATAAACCTATCTCTTTTTAACAATAGAATGTTTGTTGATGCAACAAAGCGGTGTAATTGATTACATTTCTTTACATTGCAAAGAGGATTTTGAATTGAAAAAAAAAACAATTGTCAGAATGAAAAAATATAACTAAAAAACTTAAAAAATTTTCTCATTTTAATAAAGTCATTATTATTTTGATTAAAAACGTATATTTCAGTAAAAAAAAAATTTCACAACAATTATTTATAAACATAATTACAAAAAATTAATTTCAATTAAAATCATTATTTAACTGTTTCAAAGAAATACTTCTTTGAATAAAAAAATAATTCTTTGAATCAAAAGAGTTTCAGTAATTAAAAAAAAATTGAAATTTATATTGCAGAAAAAGAACTTAAATTTGTTAAAACATTTATTTGAATTAATATTTTAAATTTACTTGTAACAAATTATTTCTATGCTTAAAAGTGATGTTTCATGTTTTCAAAATAATATTTTTCTACAAAAAAATATTTTTTAGGCTTGAAAAATTCAGATATATTTTTAAAGAAAGATAATATTTATTCAATGAATAGTTACTTCTATTTGGTACGCAGAAAATAATTAATACGCAATACTTTTTATATGCCTAAAAATATTTTATCATAGGAAAAAAATTTTATTTTAATTATTTAACTTAATTTTTATTTCGACATTACGAGATATAAATTTGAAATAAAATTAATAATTTCCAGTATGAGATATTGTTAAGTTCAAGAAATATCTTATGTATGTTGAGAAATATTTTATTGATATTTAAAAATTTTATTTTTACTGACGAAATAAATGATATTGATAAAAAAAATATTTTACCGATTGCTCGAAAGAATATATTCGATACAATAAAATTTTTTTCGATACTAATACATTTTTTTTCCAGTATAGCTATTAACGAGATCAAGTAACGGTTGTATCATCTGTCTTTTATTCTTATCATAGAGAGACAAAGACATAATTACGTTCAAGTAACAACCACTACTTGAGTTAGGTCTATGAATAGGAGCCTAAGATCGTCTATGATAATCAAAATTTATATGGTTGGAATATATATTCAGAATAGATTAAATTAAAAATATTATTCTCTTCATCAAGAAATAATAAGTTGATTGAAAAAAAATTTTTTTCTTATTTATCTTTTAGTCTATTTTTAATTATAATAAATTTTATTAAAAACGAAGCAATTTATTATAACATATTTTAACAATGAAAATAATACTTTTAATTTATGTAGAAATAATACTTTAAGTCATATTTAAAAGTATTATAAAAATAATTTCAATTTATAAAATTCATAGTAAAGGATTGAATATTTTCATCTTACCTGCCAAAAATGAAATATTGGCTCTCGAATATTCGCTTTTCTGACTCGGAGGATTACAGTGAATTTGACAGTGGTGATTTTTAACGAAGTAAAATCCGTTATTATCAAAGTCCTCACAACCGTCCAGGACAAAAGACACAAGAGTATCTTTTTTTTGTACTTTTCTAATACATCGGCTTTATTCCAGATGCTTCTCGGGGTTGCACACGCCGTATTCGCAAAATTTATATATATATATATATATATATATATATATATATATATATATATATACACACATATATATATCGCGAGCATTTGGATCAAAGCCGATGTATTACTAATGTATTTATATATATATATATATATATATATATATATATATATATGGCTGATTCCATTCAGATTCATGCAGGCCGTCACTGATCGAATTTTTTTTCCTTCTAAGTAATAAAAATACTTTCTATTATATATATAAAGATAAAATTTACCTCGTAGAACGCTCAAAAAAATTTTTTTTTTTACTACAGCAATTCTAGTGTTGGATGTAAAAACGAAAATTCAAAAATTGAAAATTAACCTCTACTCTTAAATGACTATAGCTCCGTCAATTTTTAACCTTTTTGAGCGTTCTTTTAACGAAAGTGTACGGAATTTTGTCTAGTTTTAAATGCAATCTCGATTTTTGAAATACAATTTGATCTCACTGAGTTATTTATGAAAAACCGAAAAAAAGCGATTTTCTTCAAACACGATTTTCTCAAAAACTATATTTTTTTTTTTTTTAATTTTTATATGATTTTATACATAAAAAATACTAACTTTTAGGGTAGGTGAGAGTATGCGATTTTGCCTTGTTTTTTTATATTTTCGATTTTAAAACATTGATATAATGGCGCATTGTACTATTTTTCCAACTTTACGTGTTCTTACAACTATTATTATGCTTTTATTTATTAATATATCAAAAATATCAACAATCTTTAAAATAAACCCCGGATCGAATATTTTGATCAATTAGAACCGAAGTTATTATAATAATGTACCATAAAAAGAGGATAAATGGTTATATATTCTTTCATCAAAATAACTTTTTTTTTTAATTAAAAAATTTATATCTTTAGATTTTATTCTTTAACGAAAACTGCGTTTTCTCAATGTAATTATCATATTTATTTAAAGTTTCAGCATTTTTTTTAAACTTTAAATCGTCATAACTTTGGTTCTAATTGATCAGAATATTCGATCTGGGGTTTATTTTACAGATTGTTGTTGATATTTTTGATATATTAATAAATAAAAGCATAATAATAGTTGTTAGAACACGTAAAGTTGGAAAAATAGTACAATGCGCCATGGTATCAATGTTTTAAAATCGAAAATATAAAAGAAACGTTTAAAAATCTGTTAAAAAAAAATAAGGCAATATCGCATATTCTCATCTACTCTAAAAGTTAGTATTTTTTATATATAAAATCATATAAAAATTTAAAAAAAAAAAAATATAGTTTTTGAGAAAATCGTGTTTGAAAAAAATCGCTTTTTTCGGTTTTTCGTAAATAACTCAGTGAGATCAAATTGTATTACAAAAATTGAGATCGCATTTGAAACTAGACAAGATTCCGCACACTTTCGTTAAAAGAACGCTCAAAAAGGTTAAAAATTGACGGAGCTATAGTCATTGAAAGGAGAGGTTAATTTCCAATTTTTGAATTTTCGTTTTCACATCCAACACTAGAATTGATGTAGTAAAGAAAAAAAAATTTTTTGAGCGTTCTACGAGGTAAATTTTATCTTTATATATATAATAGAAGGTGTTTTTATTACTAAGAAGAAAAAAAAATTTCGATCAGTGACGGCCTGCATGAATTTGAATGGAATCAGCCATATATATATATATATATATATATATATATATATATATATATGTATGTATGTATTGCATCATATGGATGCGTTCACAGACTTTTCATTGTCTTGCTTACGAAATTACGTTCGCATACAAATGGCTGTGTTAAACACGCTTTTTGAAGTTGCGCACCAGTAATGCTTAGTATATTGCTGTGTCCGAAAATCTACTGCACATACTGGGAATTTCTTTATAGATAAGCTGTATCGACCAATCAGAAAGCTTCTTTAGAGCTATTTAACGCGTGATAAATTTTGTGAACACGGCGTGCGCAACCCCGAGAAGCATTTGGAACAAAGCCGATGTATAAGAAGAGTACGAAAAAAAGATACTCTTGTGTCTTTTGTGTCAGACGATTGTGAGGACTTTGATAATAACGGATTTCACTTCATTAAGAATAATCACCGTCAACTTCACTGTAATCCTTCGAGTCGCAAAGGCGAATATTCGAGAGCCAACATTTTATTCCTTGCAGGTAAGATAAAAATATTTCAACCTTTACTATGAATTATATAAATTCAAATTATTTTCATTATTTAAATAAGATTAAAAGTATTATTTCTAGATAAATTAAAAGTATTATTTTTATTGTTAAAATATGTTAGAATAAATTGCTCCGTTTCTAATAAAATTTATTATAATTGAAAATAGACTAAAAAATAAATAAGAGAAAATTTTTTTTCAATCAACTTATCATTTCTTAATGGAAAAAATAGTATTTATTATTTAATCTATTTTGAATATATATTCCAACCATATAAATTTTCATTATCATAGACGATCTTAGACTCCTATTCATATACCTAACTCAAGTAGCGGTTGTTACTTGAACCTAATTCTGTCTTTGTCGCTCCATGATGAGAATAAATGATAGATGATAAAATCGTTACTTGAGACCTAATAGCTATACAAAAAAAAAAATTTCTTTGTAACGAAAAAAATTTTATTGTATCGAATAGATTCTTTCTGGTTATAGGTGAAATACTTTTTATATTAATATCATTTATTCCGTCAGTAAAAATAACATTTTTAAATATCAATAAAATATTGCTCAACATACATAAGATATTTCTAAACTTAAAAATATCACATACTGGAAGTTATTAATTTTATTTTAAATTAATATTTCGTAATAAAAATAAAATTTTTTTTCTCCAATAAAATATTTTTATGCATATAAAAAATATTTCGAATTAATTAATTTCTTCGTACCAAATATTGGCCAGGGGGAATTTTTAATTGGTTCCTCCTGGTCTCCTATTTCTATTTCACAGAGAAAAATTCGAAAAAATTTTTCCAAAATTTTCCCGGGGATTTAACCCCGGTCTACTACAGCATGAGCCAAGGGTTAGCTTAGTCCCTTCGCTACCACCGATTCTACTTATAGGTAGATAGATATAGATAGATATTATTTTATTTTGTGAAAGAGTACGAAAACGTGTAATACAATTTGTAAATATAGAAACAATAAATATTGCACAAAAAGTATAAATATATATGTAAATTTTAATATTGCACAATTAATATCACAGTCAGTCACTGAATCTAATAATACTGAATAAGTAAGTCACAAATTAAAATAAATAAAAGTGATATCACAAAGTAATCATAAAATACACGAAATATAAACAAAAATCATCATATAAATAAAAATCAGTCATACAATATCTATCAGTCACAATATTAAAATTCAAAATAATTAAATTTAATACATAATAAAATAAAATAACAAGCGTACGCAATAGCATGAAACGCAGTCAAGAATAAAATTAAATAAAAACTCTCACTCACCAACCATTTAGCCAACACTCATACAATAAATACACTCACACCTTAAGCCTATATAGAGGACGTTACAAGAATAAATTAAATAAATTAACATAAATTAACATAAATTAATAGTAAAAAGTATTAATCTAGGTCGAGCAAGTACCCTCTCACCGCTGATTTAAACCTACTGAGAGATGGAAGATGTTTAATCTCAGCAGGCAGGGAGTTCCAAAAATGCGCACCTTGAACTTGGAAGGAATTCCTGCCAACCTCAGTACGCATAAAGGGTACCGCTGGATCCCTGATTTCTCCCCTAGTAGCCACCCCGGGTACACATCTAGTAAAGAAACCCATTAGATGCTCCGGAGTATTCATAGGTATGAACTTATTTTAAATAAATGTGCATCGGAAGAGTGTAAATATGTTTAAATTTAAAGAACAATCCGAAAAAAATCATACCTACTAAAAATATTGTATGAACTCTCATGTGAAATCTCATATGAAATCGTCTATGAAATCTCATATATATTCGTTGAATTTTGAAAATAAAATAAATGTATGTAGGATCTCATGTCAGATCGCACATATATTTTTTCTATTTTAAAAATTTAACGAATATACATTGGATTTCATATGCGATCTCATAGGCGATTTCATGTGACATCTCATATGCAGTCTCGTGTGCGATCTCATATGTGATCTCACATGGGATCTCTTATATATTTTATTCAATTTAAAAAATTTGAAAAAGATATTTATTACTTTTTTATTTTTTTCGGCTTGTTCTTTAAATTTTGATAAATTTTAACATTTGCTATATTAATACCATTATTTTAATTAAAATAAAAAATCCTTTGGAGCTGTTAATTTTTTATAAACTCAGATCGCAAATTAGACATCAAAGTTGACAAAACTAACCTCAAAATACTATAAATTGAAAACTTGTATATAACTTTTCAAATATAAGATTTCGGTAGATTTCTTTAGTTGTCCGCACTCAAGTTGAATCCTACTACTTTTTTTCTTGAAGTGAAAAAACCCGATTAAATTCTCCATTTACTCATAAAGTTGGATAACAAATATTATCACAAGGAAGAGCTTCATTATGCCCTCAATGTATTTAATTACATTAATATTATAAATATGTATTCAAATACAGAACATCATCATATTCGATAAATTTAGTGGAGCCACAAGACCTAATGCATCTTGCCCGGGGTTAGTGTTCCTTATTTTAGCCACTTCATTTAATTTGAATTGAATTTCATTGCGTCACTTTCCACTTCGGATCAGCTTTTGACTAACTTTACCGATCGAAAATAGCTAAAAAAGATATTTTGTTTTTATTTTTTATTGGCTTATTCTTTCAGTTCGAACAAATTTACGCGCTTTCGCTTCTCATTTGTTAAAATAAATAGATATTTACAAAAGAAAAAATTTTGATATATATTTTTATCAAAAATAAACGAAATTACTTATTTAGCTACTTTTGATGGGTAAAAAAGGTCTATCCCTCATCTTCAAGAGTAAGCTGGAGCAAATGTGGTTACCGACCGAAAGGTAAAAATGTTATTTAATCATAAATTAAATAATTATACTGTTTTCAAAAGAAATTGTTATCGAGCGCAATTTTTTATACATACATGATTGTATAATAGATGTTTTTTTCATAATATTCATCATATTTTAAACAAAAAGTAAGTAACCGTACTTACAGTTTAATAAACAGTTGTAGTATAGAATTTTTAAATTTTCCTTTAATTATTTTGGTGAGTGCAATAGAGAAATAAATTTCGTGAATGTATTTGAAATTTTAATGCATTCCATTACGTTTAGTAGGAGAAAATTAAACAACGGATGTTCAATTCTCGGTCGGTATCGAATCTGCTCCGACCTGCTCTTGACGATTAGCATAATAATAAGATCAATTTATCATCTTACTTCTAATGTTTGGACTTAAATTGCATGCAAATATAATTCTTACTATGAAAAGTATGTGAATAGTCTGTATGAATATGATTATATATCATGGTTTAAAATTATATTCGAGCACGATTTCGAAATTTTTCAGATTACGGTAGATTTACGACTGAATCGTGAAAAGAAGCAATAAGATTGCGATAATACTTTAAAATAAAAGTAAAATCAATAATTCTTGAGTCAGAAGAACCTATATTATTTAAATCTGTAAGACGCTATTGTAAATGATATGTAAAAATAATTTATCAGTATGATAAAAAAAAGATAATAAGTACTAAGTCACTGTCAGTTCATTGAAGGTAGTTTGTCATAATGTTCTAAGACATAAATGAAGTGTAACAATTGGTAAGACGTGTTATGCCGTAAATCTGAACCAGATGCAGCGTGCGTCATAGAACGACACTACCTATTGATTAGAAAAACTGTCGTTAATCAGTGAACTGACCCCGAGCCTCGTATACATGATTTCGTCTGTGATATGAAATAAGTATCTCAATTTTTGAATAAACAAATTCTGTACAAACCTTTGTATACGAACGGCATCGCTCCAGACCTCACTGAAAAGTGATGGCCTTCTCGAGTGTAAAAGGCGATATGCATAATTGTAGTAACTAGTATCTTAAATATAACTTGTAAATAACGTCTAAATCTTCGTAAAAAATTTGTTTCTAATATTATTTATTCGCCAAGTATAATACGCTTGAATATAGTTTAAAACCATAATCCATAATAGCATGCTTTAGATAACGATTGTTTTGTAGATGTAGTGTAGAATCATTTAATCGTAATTTTATTAATATATATAATATATAAATAAATTGAATTATAGACCAAAATTTAGATTTTAGATTTGTTGATATTAATTACAACTATAAGTGTAGGAATAATCAAATTTTTTTGCACGTGAGATCTCATGTCCAAAAAAATTTTATTTTAGTTCACACGAGATCTCATGTGAGATCTCATGTGAGATCTTATGTGAGATCGGGTATCGGGAAAAATTATACATCTCGCACATGAGATCTCACATGAAATCAGGCATCAGGAAAAATAAAATTTTGCGGCACATGAGATCTCATATGAGTTCTCATATGAGATTTCGTTTCATTTTCAATCGTGAGATTTCATGTTAGATCTCGTGTGTGATCTCACATGAGATCTCATGTTATTTTTTTCAGTAGGGAATTAATTAAAGATCACCGACTATAAAAAAAAATAAATTGAATATTAATATATCTTAATCTCTATTATATGTTGATTGTAATTATTCGTTCGAATTAATTCCAAGTTTTCATACATAATGACATATAATTATTGCTGTAACATCATTCGATTCTATGACAAATTGGAATTATGGTGATCAATTTCTGTAGAATTATAATGTTCATTACTAATATAAAAATAGTTAAATACATTTGAATCATATAACAAGAATTATAATCAATAATTTTCTGAAACTGAACTTAATAATAACATCAGTAGATACTTTAATCTTAACAAAACTCATTAAATAGAATTTAAATTAGTGTGTGTTATACGATAAATCTTTATGAGAATATTATCATTTACCTGTCATTCGTATCCTTATTATAATAATATTCACCTGCACTGTTATAAAAAAATTGCTCGCTCAAAACGTTTTAAATATATTTAAAAATATGCATGTTATAATTGAAATATAGATTATTAAATTCTTTATTTACCATCCAATGGAAAATACTAATGTGAAATGCAATTTATTTTCTTGTTCTGCTGACTTCATTGAAGTAAACGTAATTCATTAATTATTATATCTATGTTTCTACAGTTTTATATATTAATATTGAATTTTTAAATATATGGCTACACTAGCACTTCTGAATCAATTTTTTTCAAAATTTAGAATATTAAAAAAAAGTTTTTCATTAATAAATTCCTAAAACGCAACCGAACTGAGTAACTTAAGCCTGAATTTAATAAAAAATGTCAAAAATATGGTTTTAGCCCAACTTTAAAGCATTGTAGCTCTAAAAATATGTACTGAAGAAATCTAACAAAATTCTGAGTGTTTCATAATATGGAAAAAAACCATTTTACTTATTTTACTCTCTAAATATAATCCAGTGGAATTCCAATGAAGTCCAGTAAAATTTTCACTGAATGGGTGAGTGAAAATCGCTTCACCAGAGTTCAGTGAAATTTCGCTGAATAAAATAGTGAAATATTCACTATTTGGATTTCAGTGAAAATATCACTGTAATTTCTGTGAAATAATCACAGGATAAAAGAATGATAGACAAAGAAAAAATTAGTTTCTTCTTTTTAAGTAAAATACAATATTTTAATAATACTCATTTGAAGTATTGATTTTTACAAAAATTTAAGATTCATTAACATAGTACAAATTATTTCAGTGTTTAATTAATATCAGCAATTTCAATGCTTTAAAAATTATTAATATTAATTTAATACTAACAAAAAAATTTCAAACGATTTTTTGTAAAACTTATGTATGGATCTCAAATTATTATAATAATTAATACTTTAAATAAATATTATTTAAATATTGTATTATTCTTAAAAAAAAAATAATTTTTCTAATATATATAGATAGATAGATAGATAGATAGATATTATTTTATTTGTATAAAAGTATAAAAAACGTGTAATACAATTTGTAAATACAAAAACAATATATATTGCACAAAATGCTATAAAAAAGTATAAATGTAAATATTGCACAATTAATATCACAGTCAGTCACTAAACCTAATAATACTGAATAAGTAAGTCACAAACAAAAATAAATAAAAGTGATATCACAAAGTAATCATAAAATACACGCAATATAAATAAAAATAATCATATAAATATAAATAAAAATCAGTCTTACAATATCTATCAGTCATAGTATTAAAATTTTAAAAAAATTAAATTTAATACATAATAAAATAAAAATAACAAGCGTACGCAATAGCATGAAACGCAGTCAAAAATAAAATCAAATAAAAATTCTCACTCACCAACTATTCAGCCAACACTCATACAATAAATACACTCGCACCTTAAACCTATATACAGGACGTTACAAAAATAAATTAAATAAATTAACATAAATATATAGTAAAAAAATATTAATCTAGGTCGAGCAAGTACCCTCTCACCGCTGCTTTGAACCTGCTGAGAGATGGAAGATGTTTAATCTCAACAGGCAGGGAGTTCCAAAAATGCGCACCTTGAACTTGGAAGGAATTCCTTCCAGTCTCAGTGCGCATAAAGGGCACCGCAAGATCCTTAGTCTCTCCCCTAGTAGCCGCCCTAGGTACACGTCTAGTGAAGAGACTCACTAGATGCTCCGGAGTATTCATGCGCACGATTTTGTACATAAGCACAGCCTATGTGATATATCAATAATAATATATACATATTATTATTGATATATCACAATCACCTTTTCACTTAAAAAGTTTAAATAATTTTTTTTTAATTTTCCTCTTTTTGCACGCGATGGCGTCTTAACTCTCTCTCTCTCTCTTTCTCTTTCTTTATGTATATAGTATAATTTATTATATTATATTGAACTTACCTTTCTACTTGAAAAGTTAAAATGATTTTTCTTAATAATAATTAATAAATTAGAATAAACTTTATTGTATTACACTTACCTTTTCAGTTAATAAGCTTAAATGATTTTTTTTAAATTATTCTCTCTCTACACGCCATTATACGTTTTCAATGGCTCTCTCTCTCTCTCTCTCTCTCTTCTCTCTCTCTCTCTCTCTCTCTCTCTCTCTCTCTCTCTCTCTCTCTCTCTCTCTCTCTCTCTCTCTCTCTCTCTCTCTCTCTCTCTCTCTCTCTCTCTCTCTCTCTCTCTATGTATATATTATAATTTATTATATTATATTGAACTTACTTTTTTACTTGGAAGGATTAAATGATTTTTCTTAATAATAATAATTCATAAATTAGAATTAATTCTATTATATTACACTTACCTTTCTACTTAAAATCTTCAAAGGATTCTACTCAAAATCAGAGCTAGATACTCTGAGCATTAAGATTGTGGCGGGAATGAACTTGAGAGCGTCACTCTCAAGTTCTTACGGCCATTTTGATCCTCACCTTTTTAATCAGTCAAATTTTCACTGAATTATCAGTGGAATAAACGAGTCACTGTAACTTCAGTGGAATTTTCAATGATATTTTAGTGCAATAAAAGAGGCATTGAAAGTTCTGTTAATTTTTTATTGATTTTTCAGTGAAATAATTTCCGCTGAATCAAATAGTGAAATTTTCACTGGATTATATTTAGAGAGTAAGGAAAAAAAATTTTCATTTTTTGATTTGACAGAGAATGGGTGATATATATATTGACACAATCTTCATGTAAATAATCTAGTCTGAAAAAATTCTCAGATGATGCGCGTTGTTATTATAATTGATAAATATATATATCTTCCTATACTATATAGTCGTAAGCCTCAAAAAATAGCATTCTTGCGTCCTCCCCCCTCCTTCCCCAGCCTCCTCCCTCCTCCCCCAGCCTTACATTTTTAAATTTTTTCAACGTAAATATAGGTTTTTTTTTCAGCCTCTGTGAGATGCCAATAATAGGCTATTTAAGTCACAGGCAGCTGTGTGTCTAAATGCGTATTTAGGACACAGTGTGCTATAAAATTTTTTTGCCAACAGCTAAGTTTCCATCCTCGTTGACTTTTCATTGCGCGCCCACCTGCTAGCTTCAAAATTGATAAATTTTAATAACCGGGTACGCTATAAACTATTCAGATTAAACTCTTGAACAAACAAATCAAGTCCGACGATGGCCGATTATTCTTCTTCTTATATTTCTGAAATAGTCCACATAATTTTAATTCTCAGAGAATGTAGGAACAATGCACGTCAAACAGCAAGATTGTACGCTGCATGGTTTCCGAATAGGAAACATTCTAACTACAGAACCATGACACATCTGGTTGCCAGAGCTCGTCAAGGACATCTTCATCGACAACGCAGGCGTCGTCAATACGATGAGAACGATCCTTGTATAGTAGTGGTTTTCATTACTGTTCATCTTGACCCTCAAATTAGCTCTTGACAAATTGAAAGAGAATCAGGTGTACCGAGAAGAACAGCATTGAGAATTCTGAATAATCTTAGATATCATGCCTACCACATAGTAGTGGTCCAAGAGTTAGGACCAGTACACTTCCAAACGTGAATAGAATTTTGCCCGGTTGACATTAGGCATCATCCGGAATGATCCAAATTTTTTCAACTATGTGCTTTTCTCGGATAAATTTCAATTTTGTAGTACTGGCGCATTGAATCGATATAACTGCCATTATTGGGCAGATCAGAATTTACATTGGTTCAGAGGTGTAGATCATCAACGTCGGTGAACCTTTATGGTCTGGTGTAGGATCATCATAGAGTACCTAATTGGACCCTACTTCTTTGAAGAAAATGTCAACCAACACAGCTACTTGGCATTGTCGAGATATCACTTGCTAGAACTTCTTGAAAATATTGATATTAAAATAAGACGAAGAATGTGGTTCCAACAGGATAGTGCGGCTCCACATTATGCAAGAATTGTTAGGCAATTTTTAAATACCCGTCACCCTGGAAGATGGATCGGTCGCTATGGCTCAATAAATTGGCCTTCTATCTCACCTGACCTTACATCTTCTGATTTTTATTCATGGGGCTACCTAAAAAATGTCGTTTATGCACAAAGGCCTACATCTAGAGAAGACATGATGAAACGCATTCATCGGGCTTGTGCTGCCATCCCCAGCCAAACTTTACTTAACGCTGTAGGCCACTTCCAAAGGCGTTCACGCTTACGTCTACAAGAAAATAGGCGCTTTCGAACAATTGGTTCATGGTTGACTGACCTGAATGGGCGGCATCGTGAGAGGCAAGAGGGCTCACGCTAATCAAGCACCCCAAAGGAAACAGTTCTTACTACGTCCGCGCCGTTGTTTCTGGGTAAAGCTAAGAGTAAGGTTTTGAAAAGCTCAAACTACAGCAATCAAGACGAAAAATGAACTTCTGCATGGTGGCCCGGTAGGCTACCGACTCTCGGATTAGTTGCTAGCTCAAGGTCATGTATGTCGTGACTTAATTGTCCACCTTGGGTTCAAGAAGGCTAGCCTAAATGTGGTTTCAGTTTACGCGGTCGTAGAACTGACTGACTTACTTCAGTCTTTCCCTTTGTAATTAAATTCAAGGGCCACATAGAAAAAATTTTTCAAATATATTTTTTAACATAAAATTCTTCGCTCTTTCAAAATTCGTGTTGAAGAATATAGATTTTCATAAGAAAAACGCAATTTGACCTTCAATTAACCTTGAAAATTTATTTCAAGGGCAAATCTGAGCACACCAATCGATTGCCCCCATTTTGACAAGCAACCTTGGCTTTGATCATTTTTTCCGTAGCGTGCAAAAATTTGAGATATCTGGCTGGGTAAATTAAAATGGCCCACTGAGTATATATCTACATATTTCATTTTGTTATGTCATTAGGATACTACCAGCAGTTTAATAAATTTAAAAAAAAATTTATTTTTATTAATAATGTTCAAAGAGACTTAAATTACAACAGAAGAAAATGTCAATTTCTAGTTTTATGCAGATGTTTTAACTTAATACCTAAGAATATTCACACTTTTTATTGTTTCACACTGGAAACCATAAAAAGATTAAATTCACTCACCCTGAGTGTTGGATTCAAAGGTGATATTCTACACATGTTAGAATATTATAAACAAAAAAATTTCAACCATGATTACATTAATAAAGCTCTTGAGACAGATATTAATAATACAAATAAATTTTTTTAAAACAATCCTAATTTAAAAATTCTTGAGGCAAATAAGGGTGAAGCTATGGTAGTAATGAACACCGAACTATATATTGACAAGGTTAAAGGTTCTGTTAATGACAATAAACTTTATGAAACAATCATTAATAATCCACTGATTAAGATTGAAACTAACATGGATCTTATCATAAAAAACCTAAATGAACAAAAATTTTTTAACCTGAATCATAAAATTGACACTATTAGTGGTAGGTGTACTCTCTCTTCAGCTTATAGTCTCATTAAATTACACAAGGTGAATCACCTAATGTGAGTTATCATTTATGCATGTGGTTCTCTTACTTATAAAATATCAAAAAATTTATCTTCTTCTCCACACTCTTTAAAAGTATTTTTATTGAGAAAGAAAAATTAAATAGTTTTCAACTTCCTGATAATTATTCTATTATTAGTTTCGATGTGGTTGCATTATATAACATCTATTTTGAGGCGGTTAAGAGGAGGTCAAGTATATCTGTCCTTTGCTAATAAAAGAATTTATTTTTTTACAAAAACTAATAATTGTAGCAAAAAATAAAGAGATAACCCCATCTTGTATCATAAAAAGCAATATTTTCTTTGATGAGGAAAAATTATTTTTATCGATTTGTTTTGAAGAAAACCTTGAAAAACTTAAAAAATAGAGCTTAGGGTGGACAATTCAGTTTTTTAAAGTTTTCTTAAAAACGAAGCGATAAAAATAATTTTTCCTCATAAAAGAAAATATTGCTTTTTATTATACGAGATGGGGCTTTCTTCTTATTTGTCGCTACAATTGTAAGGTTTCGCAGAATAATTAATTTTTTAATTAGAAAAGGATAGAGATATACGACCTGCTCTTAAAAGAGCTATTGAAAAACGATGGACTTATCTCCACAACAAAGTGAATCTCTCATTGACTGAGTTTTTGAATTGCATTAAATTCATCATACGAAATAATTATTTTACTTTCAACAACAAAATATATCGTCAAATATTTGGTTCGGCCATGGGCAGTTCCAGGAGTCCCATCATATCTGATCTTGTCATGCAAGATTTGGAACATTATTGTTTGAACATTTGTAAAGATGATATCAAGTTCTATTATAAATATATGGAGGATTGTTTGTCGTGTGTGAGAAATGATAAAATCAGTTAAGTTTTAAATGTTTTTAACGCATATGACCAACATCTACATTTCACTTGTGAATTGCCTAAAAATTTCTTAATAAATTTTCTTGACATGACTATACACTTTCATAATAATAGATTATACACTAATTGGTATAGGAAACTCACCCACTCCAATAGCTATTTATTTATCACATTCCCTCAAATCTCAAAAATTTGCTATTGTTTATAGTCTCGTTGACAAATGCTATAAATTATCTGAAAAAAAGTTTCAATGTGATAATCTTAACTATATAAGACAAGTTTTGGTTGAAAATAAATACCCTCTTTTATTTATAAATCATCACATAAAATACAAACTTTAATACTTAAATAATAAAAAAAGTTTAAATGCAAGAATACGTTCTGATGTTACTCCAAAGAACATGGTGGTTCTACCCTACCATCAATTTTTGGAACCTTTTAAAGCTATCACCAAGAAGCATAATATACACGTCATATTTAAAAACATAAATAAATTATCCTGCAATAACATGTTTTAAATGTAGAAATTGTGACAAGAAATATATAGACCAAACGAAACACAGATTGAATATAAGAGCTAAGGAGCGTTGTGCTGATGTTTGATTAAAGAGAGATAGGTCTAGTTCTTTTCAGCATTACGTGAGCACCCGACATAGCTTTAATTTCAGTATAACAAAACAAAACATTCTTAACAAAGAAAAAAATTTATACAAACGGCTTTCTACTGAAATTATCTACATCATAAAAAATAATAATAACTGTAATAGAATGCAGGACACACGGAAACTCAGTCACATTTTTAAATCTTACATAGATAAATTACTATAAATAATCTGATTAATTCTCAAATATACATAAAATTATTACTTTGTTTACCATAATTTCAATTTTTGTACTAAATTTTTTTCTATTTTATTTTATAAATTCACTTTATTCATATTTTTGTGTCTCCTGTTACATAATTGAAAATTCGGCCCCTTCTGAGCTGCACTTCCATCCTATATTGACTATGCGTTTCAGACCTATATATACTGTCTATTGAATTCGTATATGTGTAATGTTTTGATTGCGCATATCATCTTAGTCATTGCAAGCACATATAATTTTGACAAGTACCACATTTTGGTAAATATTATTGTTCTAATATTTTAGTTTACAAATGAAGTACATTAATCAACACTAATTATGCAGTTAGTCGTCAAAATCATTTCTACACACATCCATCTCATTGTATAGATTGTATACTCTCGGTCACAAA
Source organism: Anastatus disparis (assembly GCA_017163975.1). NCBI lineage: Eukaryota > Metazoa > Arthropoda > Insecta > Hymenoptera > Eupelmidae > Anastatus > Anastatus disparis. The sequence continues at coordinate 4,075,390 of JAFFSR010000302.1, forward strand.
TTCTGTTCCACTTGAGATAACATCAAGAAAAAGAGTAATTTTAATATCTTTGGCGCAACTATAGGGAGCTTAAGAGGCGGTCGGAACCAAATCGGTGACTTAGTTCAGTGCTTACTATAAATGCTTATAATGATTTATTTATTCATTTACACATCAAAAATATAGTCATTTCCTCTAACCATAATCATAATGAATAATTTGAAAAGGTTACAGCAACAACAAAATATAAAATATTGTCATGAAGCGAAAAATGCTAAATTAAAATCGATTGCATGAAAATAACAGACGCATCGACTTTTAGATGGCATTTTTTGCTTTATGACAATATTTTATATTTTTTTGTCACTGAAACTGTTTCAAATTATTCTTCATATGCATAGTTAGAGGAAATTACTATATTTTTGCCGTGCAAATGAATAAATAAATCATTATAAGCATTTATTGTGAGCATTGAACTAAGTCACCGATTTGGTTCCGACCGCCTCTTAAAAAATCTTGTTAGAAATATAATTCTATAAAATAAGCTAAGTATAGTATAAGAAAATTTGAAATTAAATTATATATTTTTAACTTATATTTTTTTGATTCTTATGTATTCTTAGCTCTATATTTTTTTGAACCCAATATTTTTTTAAACATATTTTTTTGGGCCTAAAATTTTTTTTATCATTATATTTTCCTAATCTCTATATTTTTTTGAGCCCAATATTTTTTTGATTTTTATATTTACTTTAACTCTATATTTTGGGCTCAAAATTCTGCCATATTAAACTAAATTTAACTCAATTTTTAATAATGTTCATACGGCTTCCATGTCGTACAATTGGTAATGTTTGCCTGAAATCTCCTGATACAATTACAGTTTTACTACCGAAGGGTTGGTTTACATCACATAAATCTTAAGAAAGACGATCAACTGCTTCAAAAGCAAATTTTAAAGTCATGGATATTTTATCCCAAATAATTATTTTTGTTCCCTTTGTTTGCCTTCTGCAGAATTAGGCTTAACATTACAAGTTGTACAATATGTTATATTTGGTAGTTTAAATGTTGTATGCACGGTTTTTCTATCAACTAATGAATTAGCTGCTATAGCTGTCCAAGCCACACATAAATAATGTATAGTATGATATTTAAAATAAATTATTTATACGTTTAGTAAATAACTTTTTCCACTTCCACCTGGTCCATCTATAAAAATATATTTTTCTTTACTTTGTTTGTTTAAACTTTTTATAGTAGAGTTGAATATTTGCCTTTATTTATCATTTAAAGAATTTATTTTCATTCCTAAGTCATTAAGAGTATTATTATGATTTAAAGTCATTAAGAGTATTATTATGATTTAAAATTGTTTAATTATTATCTTCTTCTATAAATGTGCTTATGTTAGGTAAATTAAAATTGTTTAAAGAAAATCCATTACAACATAGAAATTCAATTACATAACTATATGCAATACATTTTCCTAATATTTCCTTTTTTATTACTAAATTTTTTAATTCTTCTACTTTTTGATAAAATATTTTTGTTATAATATCTGGTCTATCTATTGCATTTTCATAAATTTCCAAGTTTTCAGTTATTTCTTTTTAATGTGGGTTACAGGTCGTAGTTACAAAAAGGTCAGGTTTACCACGATAATTTACAAGTGTCATTGAGTCAATGTAATTTTGTTTTAAAAATCGTGACTTCCTGTAAAGTTTGACGGTAATATTACAAATGGTAATTTTTCCAATTTTTGAAGAATCTAATTTTATTTGTTATGTAAATAGTCCATAACACCTTTGTAACAATCACTTTCTAATACATTTTGGTTTTTTCGTATAAAATATAATATGGAAGTTTCAACTTTTTTAAACACATCAATAATGAACTCTTGAGATAATTTTCCCAAATTAAGGAATGGATTAAATTCATTCCTAACACTAAATCTATAATTATGAAATTTCGAATTTGAAATATTAGATTTTCCAAATTTCCTTTTCATATTTGGCATTCATCCAAAACCACCATTAGGATAAATAAGCGGATATGTCATAGGATCTGTATGTTTGCTAATTGTCGGTATACTAATCGGTTTATCATACTTAGAGTAAATGACAATATCACGTTCAATAGGAGGAAGATCGTCTTCTCCAACATATAGTATTGCAACTTCATTACAGGTAGGTAGAGTATATCTATTTTTACCCAAATTATTATTGCGGACAATAGACATAGTAACAGTTCTTGGAGGATAATAGATCTTTGCACATCGTCGTAGTTCTTTTTCTTCTACTTTATGCATCATTTTATAGACTTTATCATAAAGGTTAATGTCTCTTATCAAGACATCTAAATGTTTTAAAAATGTTAAATTTATATTAAACTTATTTCGTTCAATCGTTGCCATTTTATTATCTAAAATATATAATTGTCCATATTTACGTGCTTCAGGATGCAACGCATATACATTATGGTAAATTTGGTTTCCCATCACAATAAACACATATATTTGTCATGAAAACAATGTTATTTTCAGTTATGAGATTTTCATCGAAATATATATTTGCTATAAAACCAATCAATTTCGAATCAATTTTTTCAGTTAATATTTTTTCATTTAATTTCTTTAATTTTTTTTCCACTTTGCCTTTTATTGTTTTATCAATAACTTTGTTCAATACAATATTATGATTGTTATTATAATTATTATTATTGTAATTTTTATTATAATTATTGTCTTCAATTTTTATTCGTTTACACTTAAAATAATGTTTTCAATTGATAAGAATCATATTTATGTTTTTGCTTTTTTTCATCTATTGGTTTATTTATTGTAGTATCATTATTAAAATGTTTATTGTCATCAATTTCTATTTGTTTACACATTGTGCGTGATTCTTTTAATTGGTAGCAATCATTTTTTACTTGTGTTCTTTTAATAATATCAGCATTTTCCAATTTTTGATTTTTAATTTGTACCATTGGGATGCTGTATGAATTTTTTTTTTAAATCCATTACATCCATTATTAAGAAAATGAAAAAATGAAGGATACGTATTTTTTCTTTTTTTATGAAAATGAAAACTTGAAGAGATAGAGGCAGTTGAAATTGGTGTGACGTCACGATTGTCATTTTGCTAATAGCAATCGTGACGTCATTTATCATAGTGCTATATCTATATATATCAAAATTGTAATAACTTATATCGGCTGTAGCTTTTGCAATTCATCATATTTTGAAAAACAAAAAAATACGGGTCTTTTATTTTTTTGTATTCTATCTGACGGATATAATTTATTTTTTCATGCAAAATGCTAATTCTCTCATATTCATTATATTGTTTGCTAATAACTTTTCTATAAGTCTCTTTTTTGCGTAATTTTTCTTTTTCATGCAATTTTTTCAATTTATTAGTATCTCTATTTTCGATTGATTTTATTTTTTATATCTTAATATTTTCAATTTTTTTTTTTATATTTATTTGGTTGTTCTTCTTTCATTTTCATTTTCGCTACTTTCTTACGTGTAGCTTCATTTGTACGTATTTGTTCCATTTTATCAGTATTTTTGTTATTTTAGTATTTTTTAATTCTTCTTTATATTTATTGGGTTGTTTTTCTTACATTTTTCTATAATCTTCTTTTTTACGTAAAGCTTCATTCGCACGTATTTGTACTAATTAATCAATACTCATTTTTTCCTTGAATTTAAATTTTGTTATCTTACAAGGAGAGTGTTTCACCTTCGGGTCGTCGTTTTTACTCAAATTTTGGGAATGTTTTCTGGATGCAGAAATATGAAGAAAGCCAAAATTTTAGAGGCCAACGCTCAATATTTCCCTAGTTATAGGCCATCGAAGAAAATCACTAAAAAAGTTACTAGATTTTCAAACGCTCGTAGTTTCTCAGAATTATTTGCTAGAAGCTTAAACCTTTTTTTAAGTCAAAGCTGAGCTCAAATTCTTTCGAAATAGCACCTATACCATCTCAAAATATTATTTTTTCCCAAAGCTAGAGCGTAATAAAGATTGGACCTGAATTTTTTGTTTAAAACATTAATTTATAATAAAAGCTAAAATCGGTTCAATCTTTATTATGTTATAACTTTGAGAAAAAATAATATTTTGATATGCTATAACTACTATTTCGAAAGGATTTGAGCTCAGCTTTCACTTAAAAAAAGGTTTAAGCTTCTAGCTAATAATTCTGAGAAACTATGAGCGTTTGAAAATCTAGTAACTTTTTTAGTGATTTTCTTCGATGGCCTATAACTAGGGAAATATTGAGCGTTGGCCTCTAAAATTTTGGCTTTCTTCATATTTCTGCATCCAGAAAACATTCCCAAAATTTGAGCAAAAACGGTGACCCGAAGGTGAAACACTCTCCTTGTTAGTATTTTCTAATTTTTCTTCATATTATTAAGGCGACTTCGGATTTTAGGCTAGGTTTTATTTTTGAGTTTACATATTACTCTTCCAATATGTAAAATTTTTCAGATTTTTCAATTTTCCACCATTCTACAGATTATAATAAATGGTGGAAAATTCAAAAATTTGAAAAATTTTAGAAACTGAAAAAGTAATTTGTAAACTACAAAATGAAATCGAACCGAACTTCCGTAGTCGCCTCGAGGTTTTTTTCTTTAATTTTTATATAAGCTTCTTCCTTACGTAAAGCCGTATTCACACGTAATTGGTCTAATTTATCAGTACTCATTTTTTCCTTGAATTTCAATTTTGTTATCTTAGTATTTTCTAATTTCTCTTCATATTTATTTAGAACTTTTTCTTTAATTTTTCTATAAGCTTCTTTTTTACGTAAAGCCTCATTTGCACGTATTTGTTCAAAGAGTATAGCTAGATAAGTACGTTAAAATCGCCTGTTCTTCGATTTTTTTAGAATTTGGCCTATTTATTTATCATGTCGAAAAACCCCGATCCTGAAAGTAACAGCTCGCTAGACTCAAAATTGGCTTCCTAACCTCAAAAAATGTGATTTTCAGTTTTTTAAGCATATCTCTGCGAATTTTTAACCAATTTGGGTGATTCGAAATCGAGATTAAAGAGAATCATAATGCGCACAGTAGATTATTATTTTCAGAGGTTTTTGAAACTAAAACACAACCTAAAAATGGGTTTGAAAATTTGTTGCGTAGAAAAAAAACTATTGTTTGGATTTTTTTTCAGTTCACCTCAAAGTCTTCTTTTTATTTGAATTTAGTACCATAAATTTTTTCAGATTTTTTAAAAGGGTGGGAAGTAGTTAAAATGATGAAAAACTCAAATTTCCACTCATTTTTGGGATTTTTAGAGTATTTAAACAATTTCAAAGTACAATTTATGATGGAAAATAAGTTCAGCGACCCAAAATACCCTTTAAAATGAGTTTCTGGTTACATTTTTCCACAATATATTGCTCAAATGTCGAAAACTAACCTCAAAAAACGCGTTTTGATATTGCATACGACGTAAAAACTCACGTTATCTCGGTAATGATCCAAGGTGTTGACTTAATGTTTATTGAAAACGTCATTTTTTCTTCAAAAATGCTATATTATTAATGACATAAAAACTCACATTTTCCATATTTGACACAATGCTTTTGATGTTAAACTAAACACTAACCTTTAAAATAAGTTATCTACCAACAAATTCGTTTAGATATAATAGTAAGTCACGATTCTGTTGAATAAGTGAGAGTATATGCGGGAAAAAAATAAAATAAAAAACGCTGTCAACTGCCTTAGCGCAGTGCTTTAGAGTTTTTTCAGCTCGAGTAATTAGACTTTATTTTTTAAAATGTAATTCTAATATAAAAAATGATTTACCAGTAATATTTCCTAATATTTTTAAAAAGCTCATCTTGATAAATTTTCATAATTAAATTTGGCATTAAAAAAAATAATAATATAATGAAAAAAAGCTTATTTGATAAATGAAAAAGCAAATCAATAGATAGCGCAAATTTTGGAACATATCCATCGAGTACTTCACGTAAAATAAAAAAAAGGAAAAGAAATCAGAATTATTTTAATTCTTTACTTATAAAAATTATTTAATGACAATTAATTAGTTTATTATAAAATATAAAATCATTTAAAAATTTCAAAAACACTTATGTCGATATAGTTATTTTCTTGTTCTGAAAATAAAATACTGAGAATATTCAATTTTCAGTCATATGCAGTAGGCTAGAACCACTAAACATATCGTCAAGTTGGCGGAAAAACATCATAACTCAGCTAAACTCTTAAAAACGTAACAACTTGCTTTTGTTCACGAAAAGATTCCAATTCAACTTAGCGCTCAAAAAAGTAGTGATTATAAATAAACGTTATAACTCCTATGTTTAACGGCATGTCGGAGCTGCAGCGATCGAGTTTTGCTTTTTTTATTTTATCGATATCTTTTTAAATTCTTAAATTAAACAAATGTAATGCCTTGTCCGCACTAAAGTTATATTAGTACAATAATTTTTGTTAAAATAAAAAATCATTTGGACTTGTTATTTTTTTATGAGCTTGGATTGGAAATTAGATATCAAACTCGACAAACCTAACCTTAAAATACGATATATTGAAAGTTTTTATTATAACTTTGTATGTATAATATTTTGGTGGTTTTCTTGAGTTGTCCGCACTAGAGTTTAATCTTACAAATTTTTTCTTTATAGCAAAAAAACTCAATTAAACGCATCGTTTATTCATAAGTTAAGATTGGAAATATTATTAGAAGGCGGACAGCTTCGTCATGCTCTTAAGCATAAAAGTTATAACGTTTTTATGGCCAAACCCGAGCTACAATTTTTTCATACGCTAAGTTGAATTACAACTTCTTAGTTGCCGAAGCCAAGTTGTTACGTTTTTGAGCTTGGCTGAATTACGATCTTTTTCCTCCCACCCGACGATATGCTCAACTACACCCAACGACAACAGCGCCCTTGTTCCTTCTTGTTCCTTATGGTTATGGTTTATGCATGTTTAGCTGTCATCACTTTTAACTTTTTCGATTGTGGTCAAAAAAATTCATATCAATAGAACATACAACAATATTACAAATAATATTGAATATTATTTGTAATATCGTTGTATGTTCTATTAATACAATTTTTCTTGACCACAATCAAAACAGTTAAAGGTGACTTTGACATGATGAATAAATAAGCCAAATTTTAAAAAAATCGAAGGACAGGCCATTTTAACGTACTTATCCAGCTATACTCTTTATCAATACTCATTTTTTCCTGAATTTTAATTTTGTCATCTTAGTATTTTCTTATTTTTCTTTATATTTTTCTGGTTGTTTCTCTTCAATTTTTATAAAAGCTTCTTTCTTACGTAAAGCCTCATTCACGAGTATTTGTTCTAATTTATCAGTACTCATTGTTTCCTTGAATTTCAATTTTGTTATCTTAGTATTTTCTTATTTTTCTTCATATTTTTTTGGTTGTTTTTCTTTAACCCTTTCATGCATATAAGGAACTGACAATCATAACGTTTCTGAAACTAGAAAATTTCGATTTCCGGCATCGAGCTGAATCCAAATCTGGAGTCAGATTTTTGAAATTATAATAATTGGACCCAATACCGAGGGGGCCCAATCTTAAAATTGAATATTTTCAAAAACAAAAAATACCATCGTATTCTGCGTAAAATTTCAAGAAGAAATTGTTTTTATCATTTTTCTGATTAGACACACCAATTTCGAGTAAAAAATTATTGAACGTGTAGGATATTGGGTCTGCTTTTACTCAGGGGTCCGATATCCTAGAAATTCAATAATTTTTTACTCGAAATTGGTGTGTCTTATCAAAAAAATGACAAGAATGATTTCTTCTTAAAATTTTGTGTAAAATACGATGGTATTTTTTATTTTTTAAAGCTTTGCATTTTAAGAGTGGGCCCCCTCGGTATTGGGCCCAATTATTATAATTTCGAAAATCTGACTCCAGATTTGGATTCAGCTCGATGCCGGACATCGAAATTTTCTAGTTTCAGAAACGTTATGATTGTCAGTTCCTTATATGCACGAAAGGGTTAAATTTTATGTAAGCTTCTTACTTTCGTAAAGCCTCATTCGCACGTATTTGTTCCAATTTATCAGTACTCATTGTTTCCTTGAATTGCCATTTTATTATCTTAGTATTTTCTAATTTCTGTTTATATTTATTTGGTTGTACTTTTTTCATTTTCATGTAAGCTTTTTCCTTACGTAAGGTTTCTTGAACACGTCTTAGTTCTAATTTATCATTACTTTTTTGTTTCTTGCATTTTCATAATAATGTCTTTTTCTGAAATTTTTTTACATTTATGTGATTGTTTTGTTACTATTTTCCTGTTAACGGGATATTAGAGCTGCAACAATTGAGTTTTGCTTTTTTTATTTTATCAATATCTTTTTAAATTCATAAATTAAACAAATATAATGACTTGTCCGCACTAAAGCTATATTAATACAATAATTTTTGTAAAAATAAAAAATCATTTGGACTTGTTATTTTTTCATGAGCTTGGATTGGAAATTAGATATCGAACTCGATAAACCTAACCTTAAAACACGATACTTTGAAAGTTTTTATTATAACTTTATATGTATAATATTTTGGTGGATTTCTGGAGATGGCCGCACAAGAGTTTAACCTTACAAATTTTTACTTTGTAGCAAAAAACTTGATTGAACGCATCTTTTATTTATAGGTTAGGATCGGAAATATTATGAGAAGGCGGGCAGCTTCGTCATGCTCTTAAGTCCTGTTACCAATAAAGCTTCTTTCTTATCTATTTCTTTTGATTCTTTTTTTTCTTTATTTTTTTTTTTTTATTATATCCACGGGCATTACTGCCCTTTTTTTAACACATAGAAATTAATTTTTAATACAACACAATTTGACGTATTATTTAATTTAATCTTTACTGTCCTAATTTTATCGTTATAATTTAAGTGGATATCATCGATTCCCATTATATCATTGTCTGGTTTTTAAAAATTTGTATCTGAAATGTCATTGTCAATTTCCATCAAAATTGCTTAATGATTTGAATTCTTTTGTTCACGATCCATTTCCATGATCTTTTTTTGTTCTGCCAATAAATGCTTTTGTATGATTTATTTTTCATATTGAATATAAATGTATATTTTCATGTATGATTAATTTTTATATTGAAAATAAATTATACGTGAAAATATATATTTTAAACTGTCATAACTCCTTATTGATGGCTCTGACTTACATGATCAAAAATTCCTTTTAAAGTTCATGTAAAATAGAAAAAAATAAGCCTGCGAAAAGAAATTTCTGAAGTGGCGAACAATGAGTAATTTTAATTGCCATGTAATACATATAAGAACCAATAGAAAACTTCAAAATTCAGGTCTGTAAAGAATCATGCTAACTTTGCTCTTTATTTACAATAAGAAGTATTCTTATGAATGTATCTCTAAAACATCAGAGTTTTCAGGAAAAAAAATGATTAAATTTGGACTTTTCCAGAAATTTTGAAAAATTTCCAAATGTCAAGGATCTATATCTCCTTCCTATTATTGATCCTTCTCATCTAAATCCTTAAAAATTTTTTTGCATTTTGGGTAACAAAAAGAATACATTCTTAGAGTTTCAGAGATTTTATTTTTCTGCTCTTCCAGTTGGTGTGAAACGTCTCACATACATATTTATGAGCCATTCTAATACTTTTTCTAAAAAGTGTTCTCCAGAATTTTCCATTGACCAATAGATGCCGAGAAATGGCCATACAAAGTCCAAAAATGGGCCAAACAAGGGTTTGGCTGTTTTTCTCTAGTTTTCGAATACTCCTCAGTAATCCAATATTGTACCAAAATGAGCTCACAATACGTCGTTTTTTTTCGTTATGAACTAAACTTTTAAGAAATCCTTAGCACATTTGGATTTATGGAAAGGGCTTTGCTACATAATATTCAAGACAACGGGGATTTTTTTGACTTTTTTCAACTTTTCATCCTTCTATAACATCACGAACTTTCGATATTTTTCCAATTGACAAAACGGAGTTGGATTTTTCTTGAAAAGACCTTTGATTTAACATTTTGAACGTTTGAAAACATCAAAAATTGATGGAGTTATTGAAGGTTGAAGTTCACAAAATTTGTAAAAAATGCGTTTTTGGCCATTTTTGAACCTAAAGTTCAAAATGAGGTGTCTTTTTTTTTATAGCATAATTTTTTAGTTTAAATATAAATATATGAAATAAAATCGTTTCCAGAGGACCGTTTTTTCAATTTTGAATTATTTTTCGTGCATCTAATTATTACTTTTTTTATACATTTACAATGCTATATGCTCGTATGCATAGCGTTCTATAAATACGAGCATAGGGTATCCTCCTAAATTGACTTTCCAAATAAATTCTTCTATTTTTTTATATGTCTTAAAAAATATTTCAACACCAAGCTCAGATTGAAAGTTTTTCACCGACCATAGAAAAAATACAAGGGACGGAAAAAAATTTTTTAAATAATAAAAAATTGCCTTTTTTCAAACACTGACATAAAAGTTGTTATTATTTTCACGCGCTACTACAGATTTAAAGAAAACATGTTAATCAGACTAAGAAGTTAGTATTTCATCTATATTTCAATATGCTTTTTCATCATTTTTATCAATTTATTTTATTTTTATTAATGCACAAAAAATATCTTTTTATTTTTTCAATTTTTGGTTTCATACATTCATCGTATACTAAAAAATATACAATAGAGATGTTCGTTATGCAAGTGAAAAACTTACGTTATAGGAATACTTAGAAAATATTCTGTGGGAAACTTGTTCCAAAAACAATATTTCGAGTAACACAGTTCAAGAACGTTTAGGAAGGCTAAAAACTATATTACAATTTCTTCTTCATATCATTTCTGAAGTTCTTATCATATGTTTAAGTTTTCGTTGGCTATCCTACATCGTAAAATCGACGTTTTAGTAAAATAAAAAATTAATCAAACAAATTTTTGTTGTTAATTTAAAATTCACGGACACATTTGTAGGTTATTTTGAAGTTTTTCAGCTAAATTTCGATCCATGAGAATATAGGGAAAAAATTTGACGGAATACAAGTTTACGGAATTGACGTACTATGACGTTCCGTAGCCTATTTTCCCTTCCATCTAATTTCACCCTTATACCAAAGAAGATAGACGCTTATAGAAGGATTCTTCTGGGTTAAATTTTTCGTCCGAAAACCTGGGTAACACTTTAACACTATCTGTATATTTATATATATGAAAAATATATATAATTTTTCTTTCCTATCCCTATCTCTCTTTTTTCCATTTTTCGCTGTTCGCTTCAGGGTTGGCGGGCGGAATCCACCCTGCTCCGTGTGTTTTTCGGAGTTTTTAGTTCAGTTCCTTGTTATCAGTTCTTGGCTCGCTGTGGTTATTTGCCATGGCATAAGTTCTTGTTTTTTTTTTCCCGCGCTCGCAAGTTTTCCATTGTCTTTGTTAAGACTACGGCTACAAGATCGTTATGGCAGTTTGTCATGGCCTGTTTTTCACTCGAGCCTAATCAAAGGGAAAGTTTTATTTTTTGTTTTTTTTTTTGTGTCCGTGCCTCCTCCGTTGCCCACGTGTGGTCAACGTTGAGGAGATCTTTACTCAAGTTTTTCCCTGCTATCATTTGTGGGGTTTAGTGTTCCAAGATCGCTATGGGTTTGCCTTAGCTTGATAATTTTCTACAAGTTTAACCTTTTGGCTCGTGGCGGGCTTTTTATCCCGGTGTCTCGTTTGTTGGCTCTTCTCCGCTGCAAGTGCGGTGCTGCGTTGAGGGGACGTTTTTCGTGGTTTCCCTTCCGTTTGTTCATTTGCGGTGCGGCGACTGGGGTTGCCTTGTGGACGCTTCGCCGGGTAATTCTTAATCATAAACATAGTTTATCAAACATCTTTTACCGCCATCTCTATCATACTTCTGTTCGAGCCTAAAGAAACCTTCTTACATCATATTTACGGATCTGGACCTTTCGCACATGCAGGGAGGACTCTTGAGGGATTTCCCTCACATTTTATCTGCAGCATTGCTGTATGAGCAATGTAGACATCTTAGTTTTTATAATGTGTGTAACGAGCGACGTAAGCATGTACTACTTCTCGGGGATGACGAGGGGTGAATTTTTTTCAAGTTTTTGTGGAAAGTGTACAGTAATTTTATTGTGAAAACTATGAATCGTGCCCTAACGTTTCTTTTTTCAAATAAATGTGATCAGTTTATTCAGGGTCATTTATTAATGTTCCAGTGGTTATTTAATATATTATAGTATATAATATATTACATGGGTGGCACCGATCAGAAGTTCGAATTTAAACCTCTTATAACGGTCTTTGACCGAACTTACATAGACTGGTTTTCGCGGAATTCGGTGTCATCGGGAGTATGGTGTATATTTGTAAATAAACTTTTCGCGGGAGTTTCAACGATATACACGTTTTATCTTTATTTAATATGGACGCTTAATACGCGGGAAGTGTTGGTGTAGTGTGCTCTACGTGACGTGATCTTATTGGTTTTTTGACCTGAAGTGCCTTTCATGAGACTCATCCGCGTGTGATAGACTATATGACATGTTCGGCGTTCGGGATTGCACAGTGACTCACTATATCATCACATTGACAATTTATTTTATTTTGTGTTTGACGATGTTCTTGTCCGATAATGGCGCGGATGTGACGTGCTGAGTATTATTCGACTCGGACCGTCATTGTCGCATCTCGCTTTTTCTATCGTCAAGAGCGGTATCAAGATTTCACTGGACTATATTTTTGGACGAGTTGTCCTTTTCCATCGTTGTGCGGGTCGTTGATACGATATTTCCGGAGAGACGCTCCAATGATGATGAAGGAGAGATAGATGATCTTTCCTCCAGGACAGTTGTGGAGACCCCTGCTCGAGTGAGGACTGGGCAAAAAAAAAGACTCTTATATTTCATAAACACATTAGATGCGTGGATCCACTGAGGAATGGTAATGGGTACATGTCGGAATTCGGCCTAACCAATAAAAGGAGAAAAAAAAAAGTTAAAATTGCTCGTTATTTTTGTACTTGCAGGCATCCTCATATTTACTTGATTACAGCGTATTTTCATTTCCAAGTGTAGTTAAACAAATAAATTCCCTTACTTGATTTTACATATACGCAAATATAGCTTTTTAACAAAAAATAAAATATATTTTAAAAGTTATTGGTGTAAATGTGTTTTTAAAGAATCTATAAGTGGTGAGCATAATATAAATTCAGTTTGTTATTTTTTGATCATATCTAACCTTTAGAACTTAAATATAAATTTCAAACATTTAAATACAATCCTACGTTTCTTTATTCAATTTGTAACTTCAAATATTTCTTATAATTTTATATTCCTGCAAAAAAATCTTCTGACATATTTACTTTTATTTATTTCTATTATTGTAAATATTGTATATTTGTAATACTGAAGAGTTTCTATTAGTTTTTCATTGCATAGGTACTATAGTAATTTAATAGTTTAATCACTCGTACCTTAACATTTTGTAATTACATGTCTTTATGAGCATGCATTCTATACATCTGTATTTTTAACGAAAATCATATTAATTTATAAATATTATTAACTATTTTTACATCTAATTAATTTAACTTTCTATAAATTAAACCTAATAGTCTTTTCAAATTGGTAAGAAATACGTATTTATTTTACTATCAATTAAAAAATTTGTTGGTGTATTAGCTGTCATTTTTAATATAAAGTGTCTTATTTATAAAGTGTCGTAAAACACGGATATTCAAAATAGAGATATTATAACAACTATTAAAAATGTCGAAGCATGTTTGGATAACAATAAATTCAATAATGATATTAAAAATAATATTCGGGATGATATTGTAAAAGTTATTAGCACTTGTGTCAATAATAATAGTGAATTTAATGGTCAAAAAAATAACGAAAAAGAGTTCATGCGGAAATTTAATGAAACTAAGGCCTTTGTAAAATCAAACCCTAACATCTTTTTTACCAATGCGGATAAAGGTAACATAACTGTTTGCTTGTATAAAGATCAATACATTGAAAAAATGAATTCTTTGTTAAGTGATGAGTCCACTTACACGGTTGTAAAGTCTAATCCATTAAAAACATTACGTTCTGATGTTCATAAAATTTTGAAAGATTGGAATAATGCTGAATTTTTAGATAGAAAATATCATAATAACGAATTGACTCAAACTGACACAACGATTGCAAAATGTTACGGTTTACCAAAGATTCACAAAATTGACACACCATTACGACCTATAATTTCTTCTGTAAATAATCCTACTCATAAATTGGCAAAAATTCTATATAGCTCTCTCAAAAAATTTATTAAACAACCGAATTCTCACATTAACAATAGTTTACAGTTAAAAGAAAAATTAAAAAATTGTGTTATTCCGGATGATTGTGTGTTGATGTCTTTGGATGTAAAGTCTTTATTTACTAATGTTCCGTGTGACTTGGTTCTTAATTCCATAGATAAAAGATTATTAGATATAAGAAATTGTAAAATTCCTTTTTCTGAAATAAGGAGGGTTGTTAAATTTTTGTATGATAATACTTTTTTTGTTTTTAACGGTACTTTTTTTAAACAGATATTCAGTTGCCCAATGGGTTCTCCTATCTCGCCTTTATTTGCTGATATTGTTATGGAAGATTTAGAAGTTTATTGTTTAAACAAAATTAAACAAAACTTCGGCATTGTACCAATATTTTATTATAGATATGTTGACGATACAATCTTATGTATTCCTAAAGATCATGTTGAAACAGTTTTGAACGTTTTTAATTCATACCATAATAAATTACAGTTCACTTTTGAAATGGAAAGTCAAAACTCCATCAATTTTTTAGACGTATCTTTGACGCGATGTAACAGTCGTTTGTGTTTTAATTGGTTTCGTAAACCTACCGACTCGGGGAGAATTTTAAACTTTTCATCTAATCATACTCTTCAACAGAAAATTAACATTGTTTATAATTTGATTGATAGAGCTATTTTACTGTCAGACGTAAAATTCCACAAACAAAATTTGAGGATCGTTAAAGATGTATTGATCAGCAATAATTATCCGACAGTTTTTATAAATAAATTCGTTAAAAAAAGACTAATGTCAATTCATAGTCCAAAAAATAATTTTAAAGCTAATAACAGTAATTTTAAGTCTTTAGTTTCTATTCCACATTTTAACCAGTTATTTAAAAAATATGAAAAGATTTTTAAAAAATATAATATACTGTCAGTACCTGTTATTCACCAACCGTTAAAAAATTTAATAAGATTAGGCAAAGATAAATGTGAAACCGGTGATAATACAGGTGTAGTATACTCTTTAAATTGTAAACAATGTCCAGCTGTTTATATTGGTGAAACTAAGAGATCGTTGAATACACGGGTAAATGAACATAGACGGAGCATAGGAGGAGAAACAGCTCTGTCATTACATACGGTTGAATTTGGACATGAATTTGAATTTAAAAATGCCAAAATTTTAGATAAAGAGACTAATTACAAAAAAAGAATACTATCTGAAATGTTATACATCAGCTTAAATGATAACAGTATTAATAAGAAAGAGGATATACAATTTCTTAGTAAACAATATAACTCTGTCATAAGAAAACTAAAATGTAATGTATAATATCATAAGAAAACTAAAATGTAATGTATAATGTCCGATTATTTAATTCTGTATATGTATTTGCGTGTGTATTTTTGTATATGTTTGCGCTTATATTGTATTTCTTTTGCGAATGATGAAGTTTATATGTTTTCAGTTTCAAACTAGTCGACAAAGAGAGCACTTGCTTTCCTCTAAATTTTATTATACTTGACTATCATGTTTCTTTGATTGAAATTAGTGTATGGTAATGTTTGTGTGGATATTTAAAATTTTGAATATGTTTCTTAATTTATTATATTTAATTTGTAATTTTTTATTTAATTTTAATAAAGTCTGAAGAGGTCGGCAAACCCTGGGCCGACGAAACGTCACGTTGTTACTCAAAAATCTTATGAGTTTTCAATTCTTGTTCCCTACAAGATCGATATAAAAAATCATCAACACGTAAAATATGGAGGGAAATACAAATATTCAAGACATAAAGTGTCTTATATACAAGGAAATTAGCAGCTCTTGTTTCTGATGTGTATGAATAAATTAACAATTGATTTTTCATATAACTTTAAATTTTGCTATTGCTTATAATTTTGAATTGTATATTTTAAATAAATTATCACATTGACATTTAACAAAAACAATAATAAATCATAATGCTATTGAAAGGTTTTAATAAATTTAATATTTGAAAAATTTAATTTTGCGAATCCAATTGTATGATATTTAATATAACCTTACATATGCAATCATGTGTTCAATACTGATGCTAATTTCAATCTGATTAATTCTAGATCTGTAATATCATATAATAATTATAAATTTTCATTTTATAAAAAAAGACGTATATTCTATGCTTCCATATTGTTAATATTTTGGCATGTATCTTCTTTTGAATAATGCTGTAAAACTAAATTTACAAGTGTCATTTAAAAAAAAAACTATGATTTATTTTCTAGGAACCTTAAAAGGTGATAAAGCAAATTAATGAATTAGTGGGTTTTAAAGTTTTGAAAAATTATAGCAAATCAGTGTTGTCTAGGAAGTATTTTCAATAAAAATTGTGACGTTAGTCGAGGAAAAAACATTATAGATCTTGATAATAATGAAAAAACTTTATTGTCTCTAAGAGTGCCAGAAATTAATATTAATGATGTGGAGGGATTTATTTGCCTTTTTCACTACTCTGAATATTCAACCATGTAAATAATAAATCAGGAAAATTGCTGTGATCCAATGCAGAAACACAAAAAAAAGTAAACAAACCTTTAATGATTGTTAATTCACAATATTCAATCAACATAAAAGATACATGTGGTTTTGATGTTCCACCAGTAAATAAATTATGTAAATTTTGTAATATTGATCTTAGAAAGAAAGTTAGCGATCCTTTAAGAGGAGGTCGCGTATCTCTGTCCTTTTCTAATCAAAGAAATGATTTTTTCACAAAAACTAATAATTTTAGCAAAAAATGAAGAGAAAGCCGCATCTTGTATCGAAAAAAGCAATGTTTTCTTTGATAAGAAAAAATTAATTTTATTGCTTCGTTCTCAAGAAAACCTTGAAAAACCAAATTGTCCACCCTAACCTCTATGATTTAAGTTTTTCAAGGTTTTCTTGAAAACGAAGCAATAAAATTAATTCTTTCTTATCAAAGAAAATATTGCTTTTTTTATTACGAGATGCGGCTTTCTCTTCATTTTTTGCTAAAGTTATTAGTTTCTGTAAAAAACTCAATTTTTTTATTAGAAAAGGACAGAGATACGTGACCTCCTCTTAAGTCTTAATATATTCTGTGCTGATCCATTCGTAAAACATAGACAGAACGTATACAAAAATTGATTGGAATAGATCAAAATATTATTAATTATTTGAATGAAGTTCACAAAATAAAATTAAACATTAATCATAAATTATGCTCTAGATGTTATGCAGTGGTAAAATCAGATTTATCTGAATATAATAAAACACTTGCTGAAACTTTGATACCTGAAAATATTCAAGAGGGTTCAAGCACAAGTAATACTCTAACTCAAAATAGTGAGAACTCAGAGTATTTATCACAGAGTCAAGAAAAACGAAAACTTCATCAGATGCTGGACGTGTTAGGCATGCCAATCTTTAAGAGAAGTAAGAATAATGATGAGCAAACAGTAAAATGTGGTATTAATATATTGGAAAACATTGTCAACAACTTCTCGAATGCTTTTGAAATAGCGTATAATGTTCAGTTACCAAAATTTGAGAATCTTGAAAGTACATTAAATAAAAGCACGTGGTTTGAAAGTATGATAAAATCCATCCAAGATCGATACAATTCAGTATTTGATATGAATGAAAAAATATTATTATTAACCGTAATACCAGATGAATCGCAATTTACAATGTTTGAAAAATACTTGCAGTGCACTCGTAACATGTATTATGAATCAAAAAAGTTAAAAAGGAATGAGGGTAAAAGAAAATAATACATATTTGTTATCCTGTTTTTATTCAAAAAGTTTATTGATATAGAATTCCACCTTCCAAAGTAAAACAACCGTAATATAACATTTTTTAAAAAATAGATTTATTCATATCATTAAAATTATAACGAAATTCTGCATTCAACTGTTTTTGAGGATTTTGAAAAAAAACATTAATCTTTAATGACACCGATGCAAAGAATAAAAAGTCTGACTGAATTGAAAATTTTATTCCAGAAAAAAGCGTTGAGGGAATGTAATAGGATCTATGATTTCTACATAGTTACCAACATTGCAGTTTTCCAAATTTTTAATTTGAATTCAAAAATTTTTCGAAATATCTTTATATTATGCTTTTAGTTAGTTAAAATGGAAGGCTGCAATATAGAGATATTTAACAAATTTTTGGATGAATAATAAAAAATTTGAAAACTGTAATGTCGGTATTTTACATTCCCTTAATTTACACAAATTTAAAAGATATTAGTTAATACGTCACTATTTACTATTTTTAGGAGCATTAATATTTATTGACGCTTTCTTTTCTGAGATATATTTCAGAATGTAAGCCTGTTTGCAAAAATAAAAAAGCTCATACCCCTAAGAATAAAAGGCTAAGTAACATTAACGTTTATTGCCAAATATTTTTAAAAAACAAGCATAGTTAACTACATTTTTTAGTAGCAAAAAATAAAATTAACAATTTTTTTTTCATTTCATGCTTTAAATGATCCTTCATTTACTAATTTAATTCACCATTAATATTTACTGATTGAACATACCGTATTTCTTCATACGAAAAGTTTTTCGCCTTTTTCTCAGTTTCAATCGAAATACAGTTGACGGTTCTTGTACTTTGGACGACAGAATTCAATATGCAATGATGCATCTATCTTGATTTAATCTTTTTTTAATTACAAATTATTGAGAAATACTTGTTCAACGAAGAATCATAAAAATTTATGTATGACCACATTTCAGGTGTTTTTGGTAAGCGCATAAGAAAAACGTATTCTCGAATCACAGATAAAGTTAAAAACAAGATCATAGCATTTTATTTAGATGATACAAATAGTAGAGCGTACCCACACAGCATGTAAGATTAAAGTGCAAGGTTGCTGTAACCTTTTTATGTCCCTTGCATATACCTTGCAGCAATGTTTCATGAAATCTTGCTGTGAAGTTTAAACAATACATTATGGCAAACTTCCAATGAAAGATTCCTGCAAGGTTGCTATGAAAGGTTCTCGCGAGATTATATGAACCTTGCTGCAAGGTTGCTGCAAGGTTGGAAAAGTTGTGGCAAGGTTTCAATAAAAAGTTGCTGTAACAACCTTGCAGCAAGGTTTCATATAATCTTGCAAGAACCTTTCATAGCAACCTTGCAGGAATCTTTCATTGGAAGTTAGCTATAGTGTATTATTTAAACTTCATAGCAAGATTTCATAAAACATTCCTGCAAGGTATGTACAAGGGACATAAAAAGGTTACAGCAACCTTTCATTGAAACCTTACAACAATCTTTGCAAACCTTGCAGCAACCTTGCAGCAAGGTTTCATACTGTTCCTGGAAAACAGTCTATTCCAATACCCAAAAAATTATTACTTTATAATTTGAAAGAATTGTACACTAAATGGATAACAGAAACTAATAAAAGTCAAGTACCTAGTTTCTCTTTTTTCGCTTATCTCAAGCCAATGAATTGTGTAAGTGCTGGAGAGTCTGGAACCATAAAGTGTAAAAATTGAACCTCTAACGTGTAAAATTATAATTTTACGCTTTTGATAAAGTGCAAAACGTAGGTTTTACACTTTTTCAGGTTTAAAATTTTATTTTAATTTGCAAAAGAGCAATCTGATATATTCACACTTTTGATAAAGTGTAAAACGTTCGTTTTACATCTTATGAATTATAATTTGATCAATTTATACTTTGTAAGGTGTAAAACGTTATCTCCGTTTTTAGAAAGATTAATTCAATCGATCTACACTTATGATAAAGTGCAGAACGTACGTATCTTACCTTATGAAATGTAATTTCATCAATTTACTCTTTATAAGGTACAATACGTAATCTTAATTTTTAAAAAGATTAATTCAATTGTTTTACACTTTTGAAGATAATTAAGGAGGTTGAGTAGAGCTTTCACGAGAGCTTTGAAATAATGAGAAGGGAAGATCCTGTGTGAGATACGCAATGGGTGTGAGAATGGGCGGTCATATCTCTCCTCATAAAGCTGCTCTTGGTTGGTTGCATACTGATTTAAGGAGACAGTATTTTATGGCTGTACTTATGTACAAAATCGTGCGCATGAATACTCCAGAGTATCTAGTGAGTCTCTTTACTAGATATGTACCTAGGGTAGCCACTAGAAGAGAGATTAAGGACTTCGCAGTGCCCTTCATGCGTACTGAGACTGGAAGAAATTCCTTTTAAGTTGAAGGTGCCCATTTTTGGAACTCCCTGCCTGCCGATATAAAAAATCTTCCATCGCTCGGCAGGTTCAAGTCGGCTTTGAGGAGGTACTTACTCGACCTCGAGTGATCTTAATTTTAAGTATTTTAATTTTATGTTAATTTATTTTGTTTTGTCTTATATATAGATTCAAGGTGTGAATGTATTTATTAGCGCGAATGATGGTTGAATGAATGCAGAAAGAATGAGTGATTCTGTTTCTTTTTATTAATAGTTATGACATCTTCGGTATCAAGTTTTTATTCTTTGAATTTTATTATTATATTATTTTTTGTTATTTATTGTTACATTGTTTTGTCCAATTTTATTTTTATTTGATGTCATGACTATGCTTTATGCTTTATCTTTTAAATTGTGTTATTTGATTTTAATTTGATTTTAATTTTATGACTGATAGATATTTAAGATTGTTTTTATTGTAATTTATGTTTTCATGCTTCCTGCGTGTATTTAGAGTAGTCTGTGATATCGCTTCTATATAGTGACTTACTGATGCATTATTATATATTAATTTTAATATTTGACTGTGATATCTTATCATATTATGTGTAATACTTTATACAGAATTATTATTTATTGCTTGATGTATTACACGCCTTTTTGTACTCTTTTACAGAATAAATTAATATCTATTTATCCTTGTATAAATTTAATTGTAAAAAATTATTTAAACAAAAATTTGGGACATTTCATTCGTACAGTTAAAAAATAAAAATCCCTAAAAAGTCTCGGTACATGTTCTATTTCGTACCCAAAATATGCAAAAAATTTTTAGAGTTCTCCAAGTCAAAAGGGTTAAGAGTTAGGGGTGCTAAAATGTTTCTATTTTTTCAATATATTTGTCAAATGAATTTTTTAATGAATTTCCGACTCGAAAATTATCAATTTTTGGTAAATCTTTAAGAAATACTTTTTTTTTTAAATAACATAGAATATACCCGCTTATTGCAAATTACAATATGCAGAATTTTTAGCTTATTTGATTGATGGAAAAATACAATTCAACAAATAAGAAGTATACTTGGGTTGAATTTGCTTTTTTACGACACATCTTTTAGTTTTTCTATTAAGAAAAAGTATCTCAAAGCCGAAGTTGAAAAAATTACTGAAAACTACTTGATTTTGCAAAATATTTTGAAAAAATAATCACTCTTAGCTTACAAGGAGAGTAACACCCCACCTTCGGGAAACGGATTTGGCTGAAACTGCGGGATATGATTCTTTTATGAAAAAAATTAACCAGTTGAATTTTCTTTCGTACTAATAGGTCCTAGAGACAAACATACAGACATTTTTTCAATAATTTAGTAAAAAAAAACGTTTGTAACAACATAAATAGAACTTTCAAAAGCATACCGTACTACAAAGAAATTCAGAAAAGCATATTGCAAGTTTTTTTAAATGTTTGACTAAAAGGTTTATATTATCATTCGAAATATTTTTGCCAAATTGCAGTGAAAGCTTGCAGAAAGTTTCATTAGAAATATGCAAAAGGGCTTTAAAGAAAGATAATATTGAAACCTTGCAGTAATGTCGCAAAGAGGTTATATGGATACATATCAAATAAACTTTACAACAACCTTGCAAAAATAATTTAACAAAATTTTTAGAAAATGTTGCAACGATATTTCGTGAAATATTAAAAAATACGTTTCTGCAAGCGTAATATAAGGTTTTTTTTGAAGTGAAACGTTTTTCTCAATGATTTGATGGAACCTGCTGTATGGGTTCTGCTTTTTAATGTTTCTAAAACATTTAACAGGATGTCCCATGGCAAATCATTAAAAAAAACTGAGAACCTGTAATCATTCGGGTGAAGTTATCATATAGTTTGCTACTTATTTACGTAACAGAACCTACTCAGTAGTTCATCAAAATGGTCGCTCAAATGATTGGTCCATTACTATTGCGGGTATTGCTAAATCTGTTCGGGCTCTTAATTACGCTGAGCGCAGCCAAGGTGTCTCTAGGTCTATTTCGCTTATTTTTTTCACCTTCCTTTCGTCTTCAATTGCGCAACGCCCATTCGATATATCTGGTCAAATCAAGTAAAAAATGTTGTCAAGTAGGTTGAGGAAGAACCTTATTCTTTTTGGTATCAATAGTCATAAAGGTTTCCAAATCTCGTCCATTTAAAAAAAAATTTTTTTGTATCTTTTTAAAATATAATTGCATTTTGTAGTACATATTCATTTATACGTATATATTCATAATTATTCATACATATATATACATAAATATATATAAATATATATTTTTGTTTTAATTTTTTACATCATATACACATGTATGCATACACAGATAAACATACACACACACGTTCACATATGCACATACACACATACACATGCTATCACATCGATTTGATGATTGCATCAAATCTCTTTTTATCGTAAAATTTAGAAAACATAATATCGCCTAAAATTTTTAATCTACTTAAAAACTACTTTTTAATTTTTTTTTTGTACGCTGCTACTCTATCTTATGTCGATAACTGCCCGCGACAGGGTCAAGTCTTGTGTCTTAAGGATAGTCGTAGCGAATGCCAGTTTTAAAGGAAACTGTTTTCTCGTTATAAAAAAGGAAATAGTTAATACTATTTTTTCCCATAACTGTATAATCGATTTTATTGAAAATACGTTAACTTGTACATAAGGTCTATCATACGAATCAAATTCGACTATGATATACTTAGGTAAGTTAGCAGGTGTAACGGTTTTATCATATGAAATAGCACGTACGAACCTTGATAAGCCATTAACCGATCCTCCTGTCGTTCACGTATTGTAACAAAGCATTACTCTACAACCTGGCTGAGGCTATTGGCTCGCGCTTTAGTGGGCCAGAGTTTGATTCCCCGGGAAAACTCTGGAAAAATTGTTCTGAATTATTTTACGGAAAATAAAACCTGGAGAACATGAAAATCCTTATAGAAAGCCCTTCGGGGCAACTTATGTTGTTAAAAAGTCCAATTAGGCATTCAAGATATAAAATAGTTGGGCAAACATTTAGAAGAAACAAAGGGTGAGAATCAATCATCGAGGGATTCTAGTGATCATCGATTGATCTGATAAGAGTATAACTACTATATTAACGTGGTAGAGGTACTTTCATCACAAGTTTATTGCGTACAGCTTATCGACAAATTTTTATTGCACTTATTCTCCATCATAATAATACATTCCTGTGAGCAATATTTAAGAGCAGGTCGAATATATCTGTCCTTTTCTAATGAAAGAATTGAGTTTTTTGCAATAATTAATAACTTTAGCAAAAAATAAAAAAATAGCCCCATTTCGTATTACAAAAAGCAATATTTTCTTTGATGAGGAATAATTAATTTTAGTGTTTCGTTTTCAAATAAACCTTGAAAAACTTGAAACATAGAGGTTAGGGTAAAGAATTTGGTTTTTCAAGGTTTTCTTGAAAACGAATAGATGAAATCAATTATTTCTCTTCGAAGAAAATATTGCTTTTTGTAATACAAGATAGCGCTATCTCTTTATTTTTTGCTAAAGTTATAAGTTATTAAAAAAAAATAATTCTTTGATTAGGAAAGTACGGAGATACGTGACCTCCTCTTAATAAATTATAGTTTTTGAGAATCAGTTTCTATTTCTACCGAGTTCTGCCTAACTATAGTGCTTGTGTAGCCGCAACAGGGGATGCTAGTAACCTATATACATATTTCATATAAGATTGTGTTATAAGACTATTGTGTTATAATTATGACAAAAGTTTAGTTCCAGTGCATTCATATAATTTATATGTATTTATTATTGAGTTATTTTACAATTTATCTATGTTATAATTACAATGAAAGATGTAAAAGTACGATAATAGACCCGGTAATTGAAATATGGATCACAATATAATAATTAATTAAAATTTTTATAAATTTTCCCTGACAATTCTTCGCTTAGCGCCGGCAACGATAGTTGTCACTGTTTAGTGTTTCGATTAAATGGTTGTTAAAATATTATTGATTCTAGCATGTATTTGATTCAGCGACATACCCTCAAAGAATTTTTAAAGCATATTAAACGATTTTTTATAAAATACCCCCAGTATATTTTTACAAACTATAGTAGTTTGCATTATTTTTTATCAATCTCACAATTTTCTATTGAAGGTTCTCTAAAGTATCTATCAATCTAGCTGTATTTTTATAGGGCGACGCAATTTTTAAATTTTTTACGAACAGATTATAAAGTTTTTTCATTACTACTCTTAATATGTTTTCTTTGAAATATGCTCATTGCACCATTATTTTTAGACTTTCAAGAAATAAATCGAAATGTCTCTAACATAGCTGTTACGTCAGTAGGAGCCTGATTGGGCGACACACTCATGAAGAATTTCGCGAGCTAATTTACTGTTATTCGCTAACTACCCTTAGAGTATTTCTTTTATAAAAAATACTTTGCACCATTTTTATTCAACTTTTAACGACTGGATGAAAAGGTTGCTATATTGTCAGTCACTCTGTGACTAAGTAATTTTCAATTAAGTATCCCTAGCGTAATTTTTAAAGTAGATTACTCCATATCATGTTTCAGCTATTTTTGAATATTCTTATAATAATATATTGTGTAACGAGTGAGGTTTAGTTGACTATTGCGCATTAACGCCAGGTGGCGCAGGAGCGTAGCAAGTAGTAGTGTTTTCCCGAGTGGTGCAGTAGTCAACTAAACCAAACGAGATTCACATACTATTTTTTCTCATAAGTGCTGGGTGTAAGAGAGAGAGAGAGTGGCATGTTGTCCACCATTTAAAAAAATTAATATGTAAATAAAAAAAAACAATTCATAAAAATATTATTTTTTTGTATCGCCAACAACTTTTATCAAGAAACTAGTATACGACTGACTCGTACATAGATACTTGTACATCTTCTTGCGTGTTTCGATACAGTATTTTCTTTCTCTCTCTCTCTCTCTCCTATCACCTTCGCCCGCGCGATGCTACTTATGTATATACCATCAAAATTGTGATGTTCTTTTTTTCATTACTCAACGCATTTGCGTGACGTTACTTTTCAGTAGTTAACGCTTTTAACTAGAATGGCAGCTTCGAAGACAAAACACACGCGGCGTGCGCTATTAGCTACTTACCAACCCAAAAACGTATGCGCAATAGGCTACTCACCCAGTACGTATAAAGAAAAATTGTAAGATTGATATAAAATGATGCGAACTACTCTAGTTTAAAAGAATACACTGGGGGTAGTGTATGAAAAATCATTTAATATGATTAAAAAATTCTTTGAGGGTATATCACCCAATCAAATACATGCTAGAATCACTGACATTTTAACAACCTTTTAATCTAATCACTAAAAGTTGAATAAAAATGGTGCAAAGTGCTTTTTATGAAAGAAATAGTCTAAGGGTAGTTAGCGAATAACAGTATATTCGCTCGCGAAATTCTTCATGAGTGTGTCGCCTAATCAGTTTACTACTGAAGTGATAGCTATGCTAGAGACATTTCGATTTATTTCTCGGAAGTCTAAAAATAATGGTGCAATGAGCCTATTTTAAAAGAAATAGGGTAAAAGGTTCGGTTGTGGGCATGGTTTGGTTGTGGACACCCCTTCGTTTCTACTGACAGAAAGCAGATGAGGTTTTCTTGACAAATGTCATTTATGTATTATAGCAGTACGATATTTTATGCCAAATATCAAAGAAACAAACGCGTCTGCTTTGTGCTGTAAGCAAATTAAATTTTCTGTGCTTGAAAAAAATCACAAAAATTTATCTATACTTATTTATACTTTTTCAAAAGAACTACAAATCAAAGTGAATCAATGAAGCTGAGTGTAATGCACATTTATTCAGTAGGAATATAATCCTACTTTGTGATGCAATATGAATTGCAACCAATATCTTAACACCAACAATTTCGCATGATTGTCCACAACCGAACCAAAATCTTTTTTGGTGCGGCTGTGGGCATTTCACAAAATTGACAAGAAAAAAATTATTCTATTTGACGAAATCGATTTTATCCCTTTGTTGGTAGTTAGCTAAGGTCTGCATCTTTCTATAGATACCTACAAGTCCCAAAAATATGCACTTGGTGAAAAGTTATGAGCCAAAAACAAAGTGGTGTCCACAACCGAACCCTTTCCCCTACATTAAAGGTAGTTATGAAAAAACTTTAAAAGTGCGTCGCCCTATAAAAACGCAGCTTGATTGATAGATACTTTAGAAAACCTTCAATAGAATCTAAAAAGATTGATAAAAAATGATGCAAATTACTCTAGTTTCAAAAATTACACTGGGGGTAGTTTATAAAAAATCGTTTAATATGTTTAAAAAATTCTGTAGGGGTGTGTCGCCCGATCAAATTTATGCAAGAATAACAGACATTTTTGCAGCCTTTCAATTAAGTCGTTTGTAGGGGAAATTGTCGGATGGCTTGAGCAAATAAAAAGGAGTGTACGTTTTCTAGTGAAACAGTTTTATTAAAATAAAATAGTACGGGATGATAACGTGCGCCGTTCAGTTGCTCTTATCAAAAGTCGAAACGACGAGACGCAAAAGACGGAAAGACGAAAAGAACCCTGTGCCGCTGGCGTTCGTGGCTTTTACTATCAGAGCACGGACCTTAGCTTTCACAATCGAACGCCCTTATCGGCTATTAATCATATTAGTCAAAAAGACGAGCACAACACTTGTACCACGTTAAGACTCGCGAACTCCGTGTAGAGCACATAAGTAGGGGAGGTTGCTAGCTGTTGCTGCACGCATTACTAGGAATCGATGACCAACGGTCGTTCTTCGTAGAATTACAGTCGCTTGATAAAATATTCTACAACTCGGCTATCCTGACTTCTAGACGTCCTGGTTAAATCTTAAATTTTGTACAATGTTTTTATATTTTTTCTTTTTTTTCACAATGTTCCGAAGATAAATATACAAAATTAGTTTTTATTTAATTATTATACATTAGTCTTTAATATACATTTTTATGTTATCAGAGGCCGTAATGCCTTCATATTGAATTTGTGTAACTTGAAACCCATCAATATCGCTAATTACATATCTATCGTTGCCGAGAACTTTTTTCACAACATACGGGCCTTTAAATTTTGGTATTAATTTTTTACTAACACCTATAGTTGTGTCTACATTTCTGATCATAATATAATCTTCAACATTATAAACATTAGCATTTTTATTATTTTTATTATAATAATTTTTGTTAGTTTTTTGTCCCTTTTTAATATTATTCTCTGCTTGTTCACGTATTTTTTCAAGATTTCTTTCTTCCTCGGTTCCGAGTACTAAACGCACAGAGTTATTTATTTTGCCAATTTGTTTAATACCGAATAACATGCTTAGTATTTCGCTGGTAGATTTAGACATTATATTATTGATCGCAAACTCAACATTATTAAGTACTTTATTCCATTTTTTCGGTGTTTCAGTCAATTTCGCAATCATAGGCGTTATAACGCGATCCATACGCTCCACTTGGCCATTAGCACGTGGCTTACCTACAGCTATAGGCGTATGCTTCATTTCCTCGCCCTCAGTAAAATTTTTAATCTCTGATGAATTAAAAGCTTTGCCGCGATCTTTAATTAATAATTGAGGTTTGCTATATGCACGGAAATATTCCTGAATATTTAATTGTTTCAACTGATTTTGTTGTTTTACTTGCAAATAATCTAACAAATTTAGTAAATCCATCTATAATAACAAGAATGTGTTTAAAACCTTCGCTCGTTTTCTCAAGCGGGCCAACATGATCAGCATGCAATGTATTAAGTGGAATATTTCCCTTCTCAATGCTATGCAGAACACCTTTTTTCTGCTACATGGCGAGTATTCAATACAACGCAAACAATTTAAAATATAGTTTTAATTTTTTTACGCATTTGCGAAAACCAATATATTTTTATTAAATTTTCACAAACTTTGTCTGCACCAACATGTCCTATATCATCATGACAGGTAGGAATTACATTTTGTTTCATTGCACTAGAAACATAAAAAAGTAATTTATTTAATTTGTCTTTACGATAAACTAAACCTTCACGTAGTTCATAAAATTTCATTTCCGATTTTTCAAGCTGTTCACGAATCTTTTTAATTTCTTCGTCTCTGTCTTGACGCAAAGCTAGGACCTGTTCAAATGTATTTCCTTCAATAACAACTATACTATGACATCTACTTAATGCATCTGCATGGCTCATGCGTTTCCCTGACCTATGTACTATTTCAAAGTCATAGTCTTGCAAAACCATAGCCCATCTTGATATTCTTGGGTTTATATTTTTCTTACTTAACGTCAAACGGAAACTGTCACAATCTGTGACTACTCTTAAATGAATTCCCGATACGTACACATGGAATCTTTTTATAGCATTAACAACTGCTAAAGTTTCTAGTTCAAAGCTATGATACCGCGATTCTACTGATGTTGTTCGCTAACTGAAATATGAAGTAGGCCTAAAATTTTCATCAATTTGTTTTTGCAAGAGTATGGCTCCGAACCCTGATGCACTTGCATTACAGTGCAATTCTGTTTCTAGTTTCGCCGAATACACAGCTTTATATTGGACTTTTTGACAAGCAATCTTTTAATTTTTCAAATGCTTCTATTTCTTTTTCTCCAAATATAAATTTCGCATCTTTCTTTACAAGATGATACAACGGCTTTGCGATTAATGAAAATGACTGAATAAAACGCCAGAAATAACTTGCAAGACAAACAAATCTAAGCACTTCTTTTTGATTACGAGGTATCGGATAATTTATTACTAAAGCGATGTGCTTATTACTAGGAGAAATACCGCCTGCATTAACTCGATAACCTAAATAATTTATTTCTTTTTGGGCAAAAAAACATTTATCAAATCTAAAATTTAAATGATTTTTTCCAGCTATTTTCAATAATTGACTTAGCGTTTTTAAATGTTCATAAAAATCATTAGTCGCAAGTAATAAGTCATCCCAATATGCTATTATTTTTCCGGATCTTAACAATGATTCAAATACTGTTATTATGAAGAAAACTTTTGGTGCGTTTGTCAAACCAAACGACACACTAGGTATTCAAACTGACCTAATGGCGTAACGAAGGACGTATATTTTATTGAATTTTCTTCCATCTTAACATGATGGTAACCATCTTTTAAATCAAGTAATGTAAAAACATTTTTCTTTCTCAACTTATATAAATTATCGTCTATCAATGGACACAGATGATTATTTTTTATCGTGATTTTGTTTAATTCGCGATAATCAATATATAAACGTACTTCTCCTGATTTTTTACGCGTTAACACAATCGGACTTGTATAAGGCGAAGTGCTTGGTCGAATAATTTTACAAACAAGTAAATTGTCTAATATTTCACGCAATTTTTCTTTGTCTGAAAAAGATCATCGTCTCGGGCAAAATACGCATTTCAAAATTAGAACTTTTTTCTTTATTTTGTAAATATTGCGTTTCAAATAATTCTTTAATTTTCTCTACATTGTCATGACCGATTTCTTTATTAATTTGCAATTTCTTTTTTAATATTTAACACTCTTGAATACAATTAATGCTTAAAATTTCATTCATTGAATTTTATAAATTTTCAGCTAACTCATTAGTTTTTGACGCCATTATCATTTTCTCACCAATCACAATTTTTATATACGGATTAGACGAAAAATCACGACCAAGGATTGCAATAAATTCCATTGTGTCGTCCAGAACTACATAAAATTTCATTTTTATTTGAATTCTTTCAATTTTCACATCGCGATCAAATATACTTAAAATATTTAACTTAGAACTATTAATACCGCGAAACTCGCATTCGTTTTCACTTACAGGAATTGTCGCATATAACGGAACAAAACTATTTTTTATTAAGCTAATCGGTGAGCCTGAGTCAACCATCGCATTTACATTATAATTGCAAACGTAACCACAATGATCCGCAATCGCATATGTTATTGAAACCATGTAAGGGACCTTAGCGACCCGACGAATGTGCTTGAAGAACATTCGTCGATGTCGTCGAAACTGCTTGGCTGCTTCGTGTTTTTCTCTTGCTTTGTTGATGTTCGTTTCGGCCAATCTTCTAGTTAATGCTCTGTAGAATCACATTCAAAACACGCGCCGCTTGCCCTTTTCGGTTTTGTACACATAGTTGATATGTGGCCTGCCTCTGAACAATTGTAGCATTTAACTATTTTCTTTTCTTGTGACGTAGGAAATGGTGTTTTATTTTATTTTTTATTTTTTATTTCACGTTTACTTGTATTTTTTACACCCAATGTAACTTTTTCAAAAGCTTTAATTAAGTCAAATTTATTTTTAAAACACTGTGTACGAGCTCGATCTTGCAATCGATCGTCTGGTATACCATCAACAATGTAATCTACCACCTCATCTTCCGAAAGAAATCCGTCAAAACACACGAACGCGCGTGATTCCAGACTCGAATGATATAGCGTCGATGAGGTTTTACTAAAGCCTCATCGACGACAGGGTTGTGAATTTTTCCATTTACCGAGTAAGCAACTGGTAAATGGTCAGACTATTTACCAGTTACTGGGTGACTAAATGGTAAATGGTCGGACCATTTACCATTTACAGAGCAAGTAACTGGGAATGATCGTACCATTTACCAGTTACTAGGTGAGTAAGTGGTAAATGGTCCGACTATTCACCATTTCCTCACTCAGTAACTGGTAAATGGTTTGACCATTTCCAGTTACTCTCCGAGTAACTATCAACTGATCCGACCATTTACCATTTACTCACTCAGTAACTGGTAAATGGTTCGAACATTTACCACTTACTTACTCAGTAACTGGTAAATGGTCCGACCATTCAACATTTACTCACCCAGTAACTGGTAAATGGTCCAAGCATTTACCAGTCGCTCTGTAACTGTTCCGACCATTTACCATTTACCCAGGTCGTAACTGCAAACTGGTTGAATCATTTATCATTTACCCACCCGCTTACTGCGAACTGATTCGACCATTTACCAGTTATCAGAGTTCTAAATAAGGAAATAGTTTTTTCATTTGAAATGGTGAAGTAATTGAAAATATTCGCACCATTTACCATTTACAGATCAAGTAACTGGTAAATGGTCGGACCATTTACCATTTACAGATCAAGTAAATGGTAAATGGTCTGACCAGTTCCCAGTTACAGACCAAGTAACTGGTAAATGGTCTGACCATTTACCATTTACAGTGCAAGTAAATGGTAAATGGTCTGATTAGTTCCCAGTTACAGAGCACGTAACTAGGAATCATCAAATCTGAAATTTGGTCTATAATTCAAATAATTTTTAAATATTTTAACATTACGATTAAATGATTCTACTTTACATCTACAAAACAATCGTTATCTAAAGCATGCTATTATGAATAATGGTTTCAAACTATATTCGAGCATGATTATACTTGGCGATTAAATAATAATAAAACAATCTCATTTTATACAAAGATTTAGACGATGTTTACAAGTAATAGTTAAGAAACTAGTCACTACAATTATATACACTCGACGGACATTAATTCGTGTGGAACGTTTTTGAAATCCTCCAATGAGAATAACCGATACAACAGTATTATCCAATAGCATTGAACAATTTTAAAATGTTCCACACGAATCAATGTCCGTCGAGTGTATATCGCCTTTTACACTCGAGAAGGCCATCACTTTTTAGTGAGGTCTGGAGCGATGCCGTTCGTATACAAAGCTTTGTACAAAATTTGCGTATTCACAAATTGAGTTATTCATTTCATATCACAGACGACATCATGTATACGAGGCTTGGGGTCAGTTCACTGATTAATGACAGTTTTTCTAATCAATAGGTAGCGTCGTTCTATGACGCACGCTGAATCTGGTTTAGATTTACGGCATAACACGTCTTACCAATTGTTATACAATTTGCATGTCGCCGCAAAAACAGCTGCAGCTTTATTTATGTCTTAGAACATTATGACAAACTACCTTTAATGAACCGACAGTGACTTAGTACTTAATACCTTTTTTTTATCATACTGATAAATTATTTTTACATATCGTTTACAATTGCATCATACAGATTTAAATAATATAGGTTTTTATAACTCAAGAATTATTGATTTTACTTTTATTTTAGAGTATTATCGCAATCTTATTGCTTGTTTTACTAATTCTGTTGTAAATCTAACGTAATCAGAAAAATTTTTAAATCGTGCTCGAATATAATTTCAAACCATGATGTGTAATCATATCCATACAGACGTTTCACATAGTTTTTATAATAAGAATTATATTTGTATGGAATATAAGTCTAAACGTTAAAAGTAAGGCAATACACATATTTTATTATTATACTATTCGTTATGTTAAAGGTCAGTTTTAGACGAGGTTTTAGACATTTTTTACCGATCGAAAGTAGCGAAAGAAGTAATTTCGTTTATTTTCAATAAAAATGTATATCGGAATTGCTTTTACTTGTAAATATCTATTCATTTTAACGAATGAGAAATAGAAGCATGTAAATTTGTTAATATTCAAAGAACGAGCCAAAAAAAATAAATAAAAACTAAATATCTTTTTTAGCTATTTTCGATCGGTAAAGTTGGTCAAAAGCTGATCTTTGATTGAAAAGTGTCACCATAAAATACAATGCAAATTAACTGAAGTCGCCAAAATAAGAACTTCTGACCTAGGACAAGATGCTTGGGGTCTAATGGCTCCACTAAATTTATCGAGTATGATAATATTATGATGTTCGAAGACGTATTTATAATATTAGTGTAATTATAAGGGCATAATGAAGCTTCCCTTTCTGATAATATTTCTAATCCAAGTTTATGAGTAAATAGTGAATATAATCGGGTTTTTTTCACTTCAAAAAAAAAAATCGGTAGGATTCAACTTGAGTGCGGACAACTAAAAAAATCTAACAAAATCTTATACTGAAAAAGTTATATAAAAGTTTTCAATTTATAGTATTTTAAGATTGGGATTATCAACGTTGATATCTAAATTGCGATCTAAGTTCATAAAAAAATAACAGCTCCAAAGGATTTTTTATTTTAACTTAAGTGATTGTACTAATATAGCTAATGTCAAAATTTGTCAAATATTAAAGAACAAGCCGAAAAAAATAAAAAAGTAATAAATATCTTTTTCAAATTTTTTAAATTGAATAAAATATATAAGAGATCCCATGTGAGATCACATATGAGATCGCACACGAGACTGCATATGAGATGTCACATGAAATCGCCTATGAGATCGCATATGAAATCCAATGTATATTCGTTAAATTTTTAAAATAAAAAAAATATATGTGCGATCTGACATGAGATCTCACATACATTTATTTTATTTTCAAATTTCAAAGAATATGTATGAGATTTCATAGGCGATTTCATATGAGATTCCACATGAGAGCTCATACAAAATTTTCAGTAGGGATGATTTTTCTTGGCTTGTTCTTGAAATTTATACATATTTACACTCTTCCGATTCTCATTTATTTAAAATAAGTTCATACCTATAAGTACAATCGGTGGTAGCGCAGGGGCTAAGGCTCTTGGCTCATGCTGTAGTAGACCGGAGTTTAGTCTCTGGGAAAATTTTGGAAAAATATTTCTAAATTTTTCTTTGTGAAATAGAATTAGGAGACCAGGAAAAACCAATTAAAAATTGTCCCTGGCCAATAAAAATTACGGGTCTCAGTCCACAGCGATCAAGAGACCCACTGTCAATAAAATAGAGGAGAAGATGATATCTCCAATCCCTAGTAAAAATATGAAATGTGCATTACTGTTTAAAATAGTTTTGAATTATTAAAAACTGTTTAAAACTGTTCAAAATAGTTTATAAGTGTGAAATTTTTGACATTTAAAACAGTTATAAAAAGTTTTTGAAGTTATAAAACATTTTTGAACAGTTTTGAGCAGTACAGAATAATTTTAAACTAAAGTGAACATTTTCTCGTATATATTATAAAAATTTTAATATATATAATAAAATTTTTACTAAGACAAAATTATAAAACACTGTTTGAAAGTGTTTGAAAATGTTCAAAACTGTTTATAACTGTTTTAAATATCCTAAATTTCGCACTTATAAACAGTTTTAAACAGTTTTGAAGAGTTTTAAATATTTTTTAACATTTTATATTTCCGCTAGGGATTACAAACAATTCTGATATTTATTCATATGAAAAAAAAAGAAATTTATTTTCAAACTATATTTGATCGATAAAGTATAGGTCTAAAGAAAACCCTTAAACATTTTGTTTTGTAATAGGTCATTTATTTTTGTCCTTTTCGAATCAAAATCTCAACTTCATTATATATTGTGTCATGAAACGAATTTTTAAATTAGTGTTATTCAAAAACTATATAGTAATAAAAAGACATAATTTTTTTATAAATTATTGATTTTTTCTATAATATAGCATAAGAGAAAAAAATAATTTGACATTAGTGAGTAATAAAATAATCAATGATTGTTAATCAAATACATGTATGATTCGTAAGATATTAAAAAAAAACTGGCACATTTGTTCTAAATTTATCCTAGAGCAGGTCGCTCATCTTTGTCCTTTCATATTAAAGAAATGAAATTTCATTTCCAACTGCAGAATGATTAAAAAAAAGGAAACCTTATTTTCCACCATAAAAATAGTTATTATACATTGTTTTGCAATGATATTAAATTAGTATGTAAAAACTTCCTTTTATCACGGAATTTCACGCAAACTTTGTGACTACACAGCATAAAAGGTTTTTTTAACTTTAAAGAAGCTGCTTTTAAATTGAATAAATGCGGTGCAAAGGAATTAATTCATTTGAGTCAAAGAAAAATCATTTTTAAATTAATGAAATAATTTTTAAAATAAAAAAAAACTTGAAATATTCTTCAATACAATATTATATTTGAAAAAAAAAAATTTTCGAATTCAGAAAAATATCTTTTTAACTTTGAGAAATTAGTTACTTCCAAAATAGTGTTGAAAGTCAGTAAAACTCTCTTAAAAACAATGCTAAATTTTTTTATTAAAAAAATGTAATATGGTAAATGGTGCGAGCATTTACCATTTACTTGCTCTGTAAGTGGTAAATGGTGCGAGCATTTTCAATTACTTTACTATTTCAAATGAAAAACCATTTCCTTATTTACAACTCTGATCGACGCTATATCATTCGAGTCTGGAATCACGCGCGTTCGTGTGTTTTGATGGATCGTATTTTATTTACCCCCAACAGCCAACGTTCAACGCTCGAACTATTGCTGTATTTACAGTGAACTACTCTGTTACTATACCTAATAATATGCGTCGCATATTTTAGACGGCTGTAGTTTCAACCTCGCGAACAATAATAGTTCTAGGAGGTATGGAACCACTGGCGTTACGGATTATTTTCGGTGTAGCTGCTGCTGC
Source organism: Anastatus disparis (assembly GCA_017163975.1). NCBI lineage: Eukaryota > Metazoa > Arthropoda > Insecta > Hymenoptera > Eupelmidae > Anastatus > Anastatus disparis. The sequence continues at coordinate 4,111,390 of JAFFSR010000302.1, forward strand.
AACCGACACGCATTACTAAGAATCGACGACCAACGGTCGTTCTTCGCAGAATTACAGTTGCTTGATAAAATATTCTACACGTTAAATGTTGAATAAAAATGGTGCAAAGGACTTTTTTATGAAAGAAATATCCTAAGCGTAGTTAGCGAATAACAGTATATTCACTTGTGAAATTCTTCATGAGTTCGTCGCCCATACAGGCTCCTACTGAAGTGATAGCTTATGCTAGAGACATTTTGATTTATATCTCAAAAGTCTAAAAATAATGGTGCAATGAGCCTATTTTAAAAGAAATTCATTAATGGTGATTATGAAAAAACTTTGTAATCCGTTCATAAAAAATTTTAATAGTGTGTCGTCCTATAAAACACAGCCGGGTTGATAGATTTTTTAGAGAACCTATAATAGAATCTTGAAAGATTGATAAAAAATGATGCAAACTATTCTAGTTTGAAAAAGTACACTGGGAGTAGTTTATAAAAAATCGTTTAATATGCTTCAAAAATTCTTTGGGGGTGTGTCGCCCAATCAAATCCATGCTAGAAAAACTGACATTTTAACAACCTTTTAATCTAATCATGAAAACTGAGCTTGAATCCTTTCGAAATAACACTTACAATATATCGAAACATTATTTTTTTACACTCTGCGCGGAAAGTGCGTACTTTTCGCGCCTCGTGTAAAAAAATCGTATGCTTACCACGGGAGCAAATGAAAAATGCCTTAAGAGGAGGTCACGTATCTCTGTCCTTTTCTAATGAAAGAAATGATTTTTTACAAAAACTAATAACTTTATCAAAAAATGAAGAGAAAGCCGCATCTCGTAATAAAAAAAGCAATATTTTCTTTGATAAGAAAAAATTAATTTTATCGCTTCGTTTTCAAGAAAACCTTGAAAAACCAAATTGTCCACCCTAACCTCTATGATTTGAGTTTTTCAAGGTTTTCTTGAAAACGAAGCAATTAAATTAATTCTTTCTTATCAAAGAAAATATTGCTTTTTTTATTACGAGATGCGGCTTTCTCTTCATTTTTTGATAAAGTAATTAGTTTCTGTAAAAAACTTAATTCTTTGATTAGAAAAGGACAGAGATACGTGACCTCCTCTTAAATCTTATGTTTGACAATTCACGTACGATTTAAGACATTTTTCGTTTTTACTCGCTAGGTGAATAATATACTATTTTTCTAAAGTTATAGCGTAATAAAGATTGGGCCATATTTCAGCTTTTATTATTAATGTTTGAAAAAGGTAATTCAGGTCAAATTTATACTACACTGTAACTCAGAAAAAAAATAATGTTACGATATACTGTAAGTGTTATTTCGAAAGTATTTGAGCTTAATTTTATTCAAAAAAATTTTTTACTTCTAGCTATCAATGCCGAAAAGCTAGAAGTGTTTGAAAATCTAGATTAAATTATAGAGCCAATCAATATTGAAATGATGAGGAGTAGCTAGCTCTATCATGCTATTCAATGTTTCCACATACAAATTGAAGGCTCTATAAAGTGTAATGTTGAGTACTTTTGAAATATCATTGTAAAGCACACTGCAATTATCAAGTAGTAAAAAAATAAGAGCCTAATTAAATTATTTCAACCAGCAATTTTTTTATTCTTTATTACTATAAGATGGTTTTTTTAGATGCCAATGGTAGATAATATTAAATGATATTTTAAGAAGCTAACGGCCTTTCTACCAGGAAGTTAAATAAATTACAATCAACTCTTTCTCCTCAACGTTTCGGACATCTATTGAGATACATGTCCCTCATCAGGATCACTAACAAAAAACAATAAAAATACAAATAAGAAATTAAAAAATTAAATCTTTAAAACCTTAAGCAAACGACAATACAGGAAATGTATTTTTATTTTATTTTTGTAAATTGTATTTTTATTGTTTTTTGTTAGTGATCCTGATGAGGGACATGTATCTCAATAAATGTCCGAAACGTTGAGGAGAAAGAGTTGATTGTAATTTATTTAACTTCCTGGTAGAAAGGCCGTTAGCTTCTTAAAACATCATACTATAAGATGGAATATATTCAACAGGACTGAGATTCAATATCTTTTCGTAATATTTCAACTAATAGTTAACTTCTATTTTGATGATTCAAAAATAAGTAAAGCGGCTCTCGGTGTAGAAAATGCTTATACATTATCAGGGACAAACCTATTAAAGAAATTTCATTATTTTTTTAAAGTTTTATAAACTCTTTATTTAAAGTGAAGAACATTTTGATGAATAAAACAAATTTCTTAAGTGAAAATTTCAGAATTATAAATATATTGGTTGAGTTTGTAAAGCTTATTCGATATGTCAGTTAACCGTGTATCACCTGCTTACCATTTAAATCAGGATTCTATTTACCTTGCTCTGATTATCGGATTTCAATCCTTTAAAATAGGGCCCGGTAATCGAAAAAGACTATATTTATAATATAGTATATCATAGTATTATATTACTAGTAGCAACTATCGTTGCCGGCGCTGAGCGAAGAGTAGTCAGGTAAAATTTATAAAAATTTTGATTAATAATTGGATTGTAATCCACATTTCAATTACCGGGTCTATCATCGTACTTTTTTACCTTCCGTTGTAATTATAACTTAGATGAATTGTAAAATAACTCAATAATAAATACATATAAATTATATAAATGCACTGGAACTAAACTTTTGTCATAATTATAACACTATAGTCTTATAACACAATCCTATATGAAACATGTATATAGGTTACCAGCATCCCCCGTTGCGGCTACACAAACACTATAGTTGGGCAGAACTCGGTAGACATGGAAACTGATATTCAGAAACTATTATTTATTTAGAGGAGGTCACGTATCTCAAGATAGCGCTATCTTGTATTACAAGAAGCAATATTTTCTTTGATGAGAAATAATTGATTTCATCTATTCGTTTTCAAGTAAACCTTGAAAAACCAAATTCTTCACCCTAACCTTTATATTTCAAGTTTCTCAAGGTTTTTTTGAAAAGAAACAATAAAATTGATTATTTCTCATCAAAGAAAATATTGCTTTTTGTAATACGAAATGGGGCTATTTCTTTATTTTTTGCTAAAGTTATTAGTTATTGCAAAAAACTCAATTCTTTCGTTAGAAAAGGACAGATACATTCGACCTGCTCTTAAATATTGCTCACATAAATGTATTTCTATGATGAAGAACGAGTGCAATAAAAATTTGTCGATAAGTTGTACGCAATGACCTTGCGATATAAGTACCTCTACCGTGCTAATATAGTACTTATACTCTTATCAGATCCATCGATGATCACTAAAATCCCTCGATGATTGATTCTCACCCTTTGTTACTTCTAAATTTTTGCCTAACCATTTTATATCTTGAATGCCTAATTGGACTTTTTAACAACATAAGTTGCCCCGAAGGGCTTACTGTAAGGATTTTCATGTTCTCCAGGTTTCATTTTCCGTAAAATAATTCAGAACAATTTTTCCAGAATTTTACCGAGGAATCAAACTCTGCTCCACTAAAGCGCGAGCCAAGAGCCTCATCCCCTGTGCTACCACCCTGCTCTAATATATTGAAGTAAGCGACAAAACCGGTCGCCATCTATTGGACAGTCAACAAAGTGTCAATTTGCAATGAAAAATCGTCAGTCATTCAATAGCTGATTATCACTGGCCTGATTAATTTATATTGCTATCGCCTGACGTACTGTATGAACAATTAATATCGAAAAAGAAAAGAAAATTAATGCACGAGGATCGTTTAAAAGTTACCTGTTTCTTTTAGGAACGAGTTCATTTATTTTTGAATGAAATATTAATACCAATTTTCAATGTAACAGACTATGGTGTAGATTTGACTTGCAAATTTGAAGCAGTTCACAGATTGATGGTGTATTATATTTAAACGACACGCCTATTCTTGTTGATAAAACCATATAGTTCGACCACATAGTTTAACCACATGGTTCCACCACGTATTTTTTTTAAACAGGGATCAATTCCGTTAATTTGGTGCACATTATATTGTTAAAGGATTATTTTGATGAACTTGATAATATTAAAAGAGTGCTAATTCGAAGAAAAGCTGGTTTGGGAAAAAGTACATTGATCTATTGAATTGTCCAAAAAGTAACGAGCAATCTTGGTCCCGATGCTGTCGTTGTTACGGCACCAACAGGTGCAGTAGCTTTGAATGTGAATGGTTTTATACTATATTCGTATTTTTAATTGCCAATTTTCGCCACTAAATTCGAATCTCTGAAGAATGAGGCGTTGCGCACTTTTCAATTGAAACATAAGAATTTTAAATTCATTATTATAGATGAAAATTCGTTGATTGGTGCGAGAATGCTCCATCAAATCGAAAATAGATGTGAGAATATGTTTTCGTTGATCGATGAACCATTCGACGGTTTATGTGTGTGAATGTTTGGCGATTATAAACAATTAGATATTGTTTTTAGAAACAATTATCATTTTTAAAAACAATTATCACCAGTAAAAGATATCGCTTCATTCAATACCTCGTACAAGGATTCAAAAACCACGAATGGCATGATCGTGTTTGATTCGTTTTGATTATATTTTAAATTAACGATTTGTCATCTCCAAAATACGGATTATACTTTTTCTGCGTTATTAGATCGACTAGCAATCGAAAATATATCGGCTGAAGACTATCATTTATTATCAAACGCTATACATTTATTACCAACCAACGAAATGATATCAGGATAAAGAATGAAAATCGTTCTATATCTCCTTTTATTAAGCAAATATCAGAAAAATAAAATAGACTCTTTTTTTCAACAACAATCGCTAGATCTCGGTCAATTTCGAACGTAGAAAAAAAACTAAAATATAAATTTCAAATTAAGCAAAATACCTTTAAAACTAGTCGTGTAAAATTTTTCTGCCATCATTTTCCGAAAAATGATTCAAATTTCAACACAGGTAAAAAAAATTTTTTTTTTCAATTTTCAAGTCGTAATATTTCCCAGACAAGTACTCAAAAGTAAATTTCCAATACATCTTTAAAAAGTCCTTACAAATACGTTTAAAATGAGTGGTCGGAGAGTTCTGTACGACCCTTATTTGTTGAGATACAAAATTTTTTAATTAGTACTTTTTTTCTCAAGGGTGGCTCTTTTTTATTGGACCCCACTGTATATATTTATAATTATTCATATATAGGCTGATTCCATTTCAAATTGAACAGTCAGTATACACTCAAGTCACCAATTACTGCGCTAATGGAGTATGTTATTCTACCCTAAAAATAAGGGTATACGTATTTTTTTATTTTGCTGCAATATCAAAATTGCATCAGATATGCACTTTTGAAAATTGCATACAAAAACTAAATGTTAAAACTGAAAATGTTGGGAATAACTTTAGAGGGCTATCGTTTTACCAATTTTCAATGAATTTTGGTAAACCTTATTTTGTTTTATAATGTTTTAAGCCCTCTTTAATTCAGTGCAAGAAATTTCAAAAAAGACTAAAAAATGACTAAGATATGTGCATTTTACCAAAAAATGCACTTTTTATGCACATGCATTTTTCTCGAAAAACCCATTTTTTTTTTTGCTGAAATTTTTTGTGCTCATAGAGGACCAAATTACCTATCTAATGGTACTTGGTTGATCCCGTACTTATTTGTTTGAAACGAGAAAAAAAATTCACAAATTTTATTGGTGAAAAATTTTTGTATATACGTTCGGAAATTTTAAGCAATGTAGATTTAAACACTATCCTTCTTTTAGCATTACCCAGGAACAACGACGTGGACGTAGAAGGTTTCTGTTTCCTTCGGGGTGCTTTTTTAAAGTGAGTTCCCCTTGCCTCTCACTGTTGGGATGCGTCAAAAATATAATTATAAATAATTACTTTTTTTTATTTTTGCACTTATTATTTTTAGTTCTAAGTGTAGCCTTACGACGTTTGACTTTTTTATTCTTGTCTTTCACTTTAGTCAGTGCGTGTATAGCTGTTCTGCCAACAAATATATGCGATTTCCATTCCCCAAGTTGTTTTAACCACATATGACTTTTTTGAATCCCATTATATTTAGGAACTGTACTCCATTCAATATTTTTTTCTTTTCTAAATTTTTCAATCTCATTTATTGGTAATAATATGATTTTGATTGCACTGGTGTACTTTTGAACCCAATTTATAAAATCGTCAGCATTTTGCATCGATTCTTCATGAAATCTTTTTAAGTTATGTGAAGTAGCATAATGCTTTAGAAGCCCACCTATTCCATCAACGGCTCCTTACCCATGACCAGTCGCAGAAAATAACCATTTCATTTGATAAGAAAAATGTTTGAATTCATGTAGCAAAATACGATTTTTAAATTGGCTTGCAGCTCCATCTGATATAATAGTGACTTTAGTAACTGAATCATTTTTCATAAGATCGATAATTTTATTTATTGCTAATAGCGCATATGCAGTATCATGCTTTTTGTCGTCACTAACGATCGCAAAGCTTTGCGTTATCTCTCCTTGGTAACAGACTGCAGTGAAAATAGAAATTTGGTTATTTACCCAATCATTTCCCTGAACCGCTTTATTATTTATTACAGACCAATTTTCTGCAAAATCAACGTGGATAATTAACTTAGTAGGATCAGCTTTACCTTCTTCTTTTTCTTTTTTTATAGCTTCACGTTGAATATTTTTTATGTATACGTGAGTACTTGCTTTTAGTGCGCTGATTGAAAATTTTTCTTTAAAAACTGATAAGCTTACTGTTTGTTTGATAAGATTACTACTATCCCACAAAGCAAACGTAATTTCATCTTCACAATTTTCTTTCAGTTTTAACAATTTTAATGTGATACCCTCACTACCGGAGCAATAATTGCATTCTTGCAAGAAACACGAATCAGATGGTTCAGAACACAACATTGCGTTAGTTATTTCTGAACGAATTAAATCTAATTCAGAATTATTATCGCCTCTAAAACGAATTAAACTTGTAAGAAACAGTTCAAAATTTTCGCAATGTACACAAAGACAAGTTTCCTTCACAGGGCTTGTTAAGACGAAACTTGGTCTTAGACTATAGAATTTCGATTTTCCTATTTGTAAGTTTGAATTTTCTTGTCTTAATTGACTATATGTTTCTTTTAAGCTTCGAGTAAGAAACCGTTTAACTTTTTTAGTTTTTGTATTATTAACTTTAACAGTAACAATATCAGATTTATTTGGACTTTGTCTACTGCAACTAAAATCATCATTTAAAAAATATTCCATAGCGATATTTTTTGTATTTTCATCAATAGGATGACCAGTATATGAATCTGGCTCCGAATAAACTCCTTTATTTTTCACGAGATTTCTTGATTTATTTATCATATACTCGCTTATATTCGGGAATAGTGAACAAATTTTTATTTTGCTTAATTTTGAAGGTAGTAGAGTTAGAAGTTTTATTTTCTCCGAAACAGAAGAACATTTCTAAAGCCGATTTAAAATTTTCTACAAATTCGTTCCAATAGTTTTCAGTCGAACTTTTGTCCGATTCAATTGATTCAACTGAAATGCCATACGCATCTTCTAATTTACTTCCGACAGTAGCAGAAAAAGCTGAAATTAAAGATTTTTTCTTTTTAGATACGTAATTTTCTGTTAAATTTTTAGGTATTGCAGTTTTTCTTTTTAGCAGCGAGACGCATTGAGGTAAAATTGTATTAATACTCTCGTTTGATTCCTGTATTCGTTCGGGTGTCTTGGGGATAAAATCATCATGTTTTCCGCTAAAAAGCTCAGTGATTTCATTTTCAGATGTAGATTCAAGATCACTTAAAATCATTTTTGATATGCGTTCATGGCAATTTTTGCATACATTAGTAGAGGGCAGTATCTTTAAATCTGGATAAAGCTGTGCCAAATTGATGGCCAAATCTTCCAACGGTCTAAAACGTAAATTTCTGCTCTTATAAACTACCTTCTTATGCATTTGAAAAAAATCGGGACATCGAATTCTTGTAGAAGAGTGAATTTCGGACATCGTAATTGCAGAGTTTTGTTTACTTTTTCACAAGTCCGAAAAGTACCTTTCAAAGCAGACGTGTAACCTTCCTCCCTATTTCCCGATTAATTTATTATTTATTTAGATGGTTCTTGCCTAATAACGCGTTAAAGGATCGTTAAATAGCTAGCGCGCCATGCCTAGCTATTGCGGACCCTGTATTTCCTTTTATTATTGTTAAAGTCGTTTATAGCTAGGACGCCTTGCCTAGCTATAGCTGACTTTTAAAATATATTTGTTAATAATGTTGGGTTTGTTATGTGTAAAGTCTGTTGTTGTTGAAAACCAAACGCTTCAACATTCGGGGCTTAACACTGGGTTAATAGGAGAGGAATGTTGCTTGGATAAGCTCTTTATTGAAAAATGTACGACAAACTATTACAAAGTCGTGTATTAAACACGTGTATATAAATTATCTTGCTTAAGACAATGCCATGGCCAAGCGCCCGCCGTTGTCTTCAGCAAGGTACAACCGCACAGTAGAAGAGCCGATCTAAGAGTGACGAGAGTCACGAGTTCCTCGCACTGCATGCATCAGCTCTCTTAGGTCTCTCTCCCACTCTTCTCACTTAGTAGAAGAGAGGGAGAGTCGCCGTATATTTTCAGCGGTACTTACACATGCAAGTGCGTGTACGTACATACGCGCGCTTGCATGTTCAACCACTTTGGTCTTTTTGGGTGTTTGCGCGCGCATCTTCCAGTATCGTACGGTTTCAGGGCCGTACATACTCGGGCGCTCACATTGCCCCTCAAATTAAAATGGATTTTGCTTTTTAATTGATTAAGTTCAAAGAAAAAATCTATTTTATTTTTAATAATGCGACTTATGAAGATGCGCGCACAAACACCCAATTACGCACTTAATATTACCCTGGTGTTGAAGTATGCCCCCCAAAATAAAATGGATTTTTTCATAGAGGTAAAAATAAAATATACTCTTTTCCTTTTTTATTCAAATTTGAAAATATGATTACTTTATTTCATTTAAACCAAAAAAAATTTTCTTCCATCTAATTGTTTTTTAATTTAGTTTTAATTTTTTCTATATTTAATGGCTTTAATTCCTTTTTTGATTTTTACATTTAACATTAATTGACAAGAAATAAAGTCTTTCTTTTTATTATAAACTTAAATTTATTTATTTTACAACAACTTAACCTAATTATTTCTATTCTATTTAATTTAATTTAAAAAATAATTTGTTTCTTTAATTTTCACTTCTTTCTTCTATTCTGCCTTTTTCTTTTTCTTCCATTGTTTTTTGTCTTAGTACATTTTTGGTTTTTTTTCTTTGACCTCTACTGTACTATAAGTGTAAGAGCGCATAAATACATTATTACTATATAGCTACTGTACTGTGCGTTACTTATTTATCTTTTCTGCATTCTTTGCTTTTTAATATATTTATATTATGTTTAAGATGATATTTGATTATATTATTTTTGCCTTAAATGGTTATAGAACAGTTATAAGTGTTCTATGTGGGACTTTTCATGTTCTACATTTTTTATGCCCCCCTTTGTACTTTTTTAGATTTATAATTTATTGTTTTCGAGATGAAACTTTTTATCAAATTATTGTATATTTATGTTTTGGTCCACTATGGCCATAACTTTTTTTTATTTCATTTTGTGCATCTCTTATTAATGCATAGGGTATTATGGATTTATTCAATGTTTTATCTTCATTTTTGCATAACTCAGATTTTTTATAATTATTTGTTAAATAACATTTTAATGCATTTCCGAATAACTTTTTGCCACCATACTTGTAGTTTTTCTCTATTCTTTCATTTGAAGAATAAAGAGGTGCTTTTTTAATAGTTTTCGTTCCATGTTTATACGTTGATAATTGAGCAGATACATTGCTAGATACTTTTTTATGTTTCGAAATTAAATCGATTGGTTCAATTTCTAGTTTTGGTGATATTATTTCACCTTTATGAATCTCATCATTGGTGAGTTCATAATTATTTTCCTCATGAAATAAATTTTCTTTATTTTCATTCGAGGTGAATACACATGAATATGAGTCACTATCGCTCTCATGTGATTCAATAGTTTTTACCTGAGCGTACTCATTTGATTTGAGTTTTTGCTCAGGATTTTTTAGATTAGCATATTTGCCATCTATGTATAAAAGTATCTTTTCATGTACTCTCCTCAAAATCATGTTTAACATTTCCTGAAAACCATGTTTTGTATTACTTTCTTTAATACCATTTGGAATTTTAAAGTGTACATTTATTCTTTTTGCATTTATATGTATATTTAACCTGTTTTGTTTTTTGATTGTTTTAATTAATTTACCCTTTTCAGGTAATATTTTTGAATTTAGAATTTTTTGTATTTTTGGGGTATTAGCATTTGTTGCAACCTTACCCCTTATATTATTTAATTTAGGTGCAACTTTATTCAGTTTTCCTGAAGTGCATCTATTTCATCATAACATTTTTCTAAAATGTTCTTATCCACAGGAGCTTTAAGTATTTCTCTTGTGGGATTTTTCTGTTTATTTGGATTTTTATCCATTAATTTTGTTGCATTTATATTTTGATTATTATTATTTTGATTATAATAAGCTTTATTTATATTCTCGTTTTTATTGAATGGTTTTTGTTGATTATTGTTTTTATATTGTTCATTTCTATTTGCTGCTCTTTTTTCCTGCAATTTATCATCATTGTCAAAATCTGACAAAATTTTAAATAAAGTATTTTTATCTTTCTTTTGAGAGAATTGCATGGCTTGCCTAACATTTCTGCTGAAATGTTTGCTAATTTTTTCAGCTAATTCTTCATCAGAGTATTGAAGATTTAACTCTTTGGCGAAACCATATACTTGCGTGGCATAAGCCATACGACTTAATTTGCCATTCTCATAATATTGTCCAAACTCAACTTTCCTTCGAGTTGTTCTTTGGACATCTTCATTCCAATATCTATCAAGGAATAATGTAAAATATTACGTTAAATTATTTAAAATTTAGGAAATTTAAAAAAAATATACTTTTAGATATTAAGTATATGGCGCAATAAAGTTAAGCAATGCAATTCAATTTTATTTTAAGCTTATATTTAATCCGTAGCCTAATCCGTACTTAGAACAATTAAACCCACCCTCTTTCAGGACCTTTTCAATAGGTGACAATAAACTAATTTTGCGCACAATAGCATTTAAGAACAACATAAACAGATTTTAAAATAATAGTAAGATATAACAGTACGTAATGTTATATATATATTAGTCTCCAAGAGGCTGGGAAAAACCGAAAAACCGTTACACATGGCTACACGTGCAAGTCGTAAAAATGCAGATAAGATGCACTTGTGACTATGTGGGACCTTTTTGAGCGTTTTTCCAAGCCTAAAAATTTCTGTACACGAAAAAGTTTTTAAAAATAATAATTCTATTTTCATTCATTTTATTAAAAAATAATTAACATTAAGCAAATTGTATTTACATTATTTCATTGCAATAATTTTTGCCTACCAATAGATATAAATTTCAGGTTAAAATTCAAGTTTTAATAGTTAGAACAATAATAATTATTAATAGATTATTAAAAATATTCTAATTAAATTTAAATAATTTCTTTTTCTCTTTAAAACCTTTTTCGTTCATTTTTTTGCATAACCAAATATTTAGTTAAGTTAGCAATTATTTAGTTATAAAACTGATATTTTTAAACAGTTATTAATAGTAATTTAAGTTCTTTTTCTATACATATATACACTAGTTAATATTTTTAAATTCAATATATTTCTTTAATTACATTATAAGGCCTACAAGCTTAATTCTTTATAATAAACAAATTTCATTATTTCGTTTACGACATTTTATACAATTATATAGTTTTAGGTAGTTTGTTCAATAGTTTTTAGAAATATCATATATTTTAAACAATAAGACACTCAGCTATATTTTATTATAGTTTCTAAATTAGTTAAGGAATAGTAATTAAAAATTATAATTAATGTAAACGTTTCTATGCTTTTATATGTTCTTTTTTTGGAATAATAATTAAATTTATTATGTATTCTTAATTTTAAGCTTTATGTATAACTTTTTATATTTTTGTATTTTTCATAGTTTTAAGAAGTTTTGTATTTAATATCATATCTGTAAAAGATAGAGGAAAAAGACGCAAGCAAGTAGAAGGAGGAAAATCTTTTCTCTCCGTCTTATGCATACTCTTGCTTCTATCTTCTTTCTCTCTCTTACCAATATTTTTGAAGGAAAACTAAGGAAAGTAGGGGTGATGCATAGGGAAGCATATAGATTTGGGGACTACACCCACTACTACACATGCTTTTCTATGTACATGAATACTCCAAGCGGGGTATATAAGGGCTGGATAAACCAGTAATATCATCATTTGATCATTGTCTCTCTTGGTAGAGATTTCTATTTCGTTTCCAAATCTATTTTTTTCTATTTCCAAAATTTTTACTTAAAAATTATTTTTCTATTTTCTTTTTCAAATAAAAAAATAGAAAATTTTTTAAACAGTCATTTAAGGCTTAAAAATTTTTCTAAGTTCTATAATTTTTCTAAAATCAAAATTTTTTCAATTGAACACTAGAAATATTCTAAGTTCAATTTCAGTCTAAAATAAATTTTTTTAAACACTTAGTTTTCCATTAGAAAAATATTTTTAATTTTTGTACATTTAATCTTTGATCAAATAAAAAAACTACTGCAACATAGCAACAGTAAGTATTTTTTTATACGCATATAGACACACTTTGACCAGTGTATATGCGTATGTATAACAAGGGTTCTAAGAGAGTGAAAACGCAAGTTGCTCACTCTCTCTGATGCCTAGAATATAAAGAGTAAGGCCAACACTGTCCTTTGACTGTTGATACTTACTCGAGTATTCAGGACTCTAAGAGGTACAGAACTTTTTGTTTAACTACCTCCCTGACGTCCGCAATTATATATACGTATGTACACATATGCATTGTGTGCATAAGAGTATAGATTAATCCTTCTTATTTCTAAATTTTTTTGATTTTTATTTTTTTATTTAGTTACGAAAGGTTTAGGGCAATACGGGTCACGCCGTCCTTTGACCGTGAACGATTGCCACGAGACCTATAAGGAGTCCTTATCGGATTCAACACTATAGGAGAAATCCGGTCGGCGCAAAGGCCTTACGGAGCCTTCTATAGTAGGGAGACATATCTATTAGAGATACGTCCCCCCGTCTTAGAGTAGAGTGTAAAGCGTTCAGGAACGCTGAGGCACGAAGCTCTAAGCAAAGCCAAGTCAGGAGAAATCCGATCGGCGCAAAGGCCTTACGGAGCCTTCTGACTATTTAAAGAGTTAGGTAGGAATTATTAATTCAATAATTTTTAATCAATTTCCTTTTTATCGGGGTATAATAAAGTCGCGGTAATTCCTTTTTCAACCTTACCTTCTCCCTTTTATATTCACTTCAATCTTTTTCTTATACGAATCACATTTAACTCTTTATCGAAGGCTCAATCCCTGCCCGTGAGCGAAAGCTCAGGCAAAAAGTGAGCGTAATTAAAATAGTTTCGTTCAGTGAAAGCTGAACGTTACAATAAATCCTTAAAACCTTCATAGGTCAGTACATCATCTTGATAGATGTACCACCACTCATTTGCACCTTTTTGCAGAACCGTGTGTAAAAGTTCAAGAGTTTCTTCCTCTTCTAATTTTTTCAACGCAATATATTTTTCGAATTCATTAAGGAATTTCATAGGCCTTTCAACCTCAGTGCCTTCATACTTTGGCAAAGGAATTTTTATCTTGTTATTGTAAGGTTCGAAACCTTGCGTTCGAATCCCATTGTTTTTTTAATTTTTCTTTTAATTCATTAATTTTTTCTTCTTGCTCTTGAGCAGTATCATCTATTTTTTGAGTTAGATTATCACGAACCATTTTAATGACTTCATCATCATTTATTGTTTTTTTTTAATTTAATAAGTTCTTCATTTAGGGATTCATTTTTAATGACTAAGTCTTCATACTCTTTTTTATATTTGTTTAATAGGTTTTTAATTACAATATTATCATCTGACAAGTTTTTTATCTTGTTTGATAATTCATTTATTTGTTCTTTAAAATTTATTGTTCCCGCATCTGCGTTTTTTTCTAAGTTAAAGACTATAACTTTGTCTGGACTAGCTGTAATTTTGTCATCCAACTCTTGTTGTTTATTAAACAACAATGTCAGCTCATATGACACAGCTTTCATCCATTCGCTTTGCTTTGTGTTAACATCTTCCTCTATGGTCCCATCAAGATTATCTAATTCTTGCATCAGTATCTCTGACCTTCTTTTCGCCATTTTTATTTTTATTCGCAATTACAATATTTATTATATTTCCGAAATTAAAATTTAATCTATTTTTATTTCACTGTTTCCTTATTTAAATCAATTTTTCAATAAGGTATTTATACTTTTAATAAATTTAATTTATCAAAAATGAAATTTCAAAATTTTAATTTCGTTTACACTTATTTTTTATTATGGCTCTTTTAATCTTTTAATATAATTATTTTGTTTTTATTTTATTTAAGAGCGTATACTTTTATTACAATGATTGTTCCCATTCGCGTTGAGAACCTATGCATAAGAATTCCTTCTGTCTATTTCTTAGCTATCGACCTTTTAACTTTGCTATTTGACATTCTTTAAAAATATTCGCGCTTTAGACTTGAGTTTGCGCGGCTATAACAAAAGATTTTAAGAAAAAATTTAATGTGTACATTGTAACACTCAATCTTCTTGTTTTACCTCGCGACCTTCAAGTCTTTTTATTATTATCATTGACGAATACTTTATTTAAGAATTTAACATCAAGTAAAATTTTTGGTCGATGTTTTATTTGCTCTTATTCAGAACAAAGGAAATTCTTTTACATAATTATTTTATTATTTTTTTACTAATGGTGTTTTATATACCATCTTTTGTGCATTTTCATGCCCTTTTTTTTTATTTTCATTGTTTTATTATTTTTATTTTTGAATTTCATCAATTTTTATTTTTATATATATATATATATTTTTAAGTTTTTATTATTTTTATTCTATTATTTTTTATAATTTTATTTTTAATTTTTATTTTTTGTTTTATAATAATTTTATAAAAATTTTATTATATAATAAAAGTGTTAATACGTGACTCTATTTTCGCGTGAGTTTTCTCAACGACGGTTGAGAACCAGTGGGCGCCAATGTTGCAGCCGCGCCAATGTGCAAGCGCGCGTATGTACGTACACGCACTTGCATGTTCAACCACTTTGGTCTTTTTGGGTGTTTGCGCGCGCATCTTCCAGTATCATACGGTTTCAGGGCCGTACATACTCGGGCGCTCACAGACGTAAGAATAACTAGCTTGTATATAACAATTCTAATATGCTGTTTTGGTTACGCGAGGTATTTGTCCGCGAATGAGCCTCCTATTGTCTGTACATCGAAACATACATAATATAGATATACACAAATAGAATTATTATTTTCCATTTTTTAATATTTATTTTTATATTACGAATTTATATATATATATATATATCACTATTGATGATATATACATACATACAAAGGTAAACAAATAATGAGCGAAGCATGCGACAGCGTTGGAATGAACATTGCTTAAGACTTTCGAACGTATATACAAAGATTTTTCACCAATAAAATTTGTGAATTTTTTTTCTCGCTTCAAACAAATAAGTACGGGATCAACCAAGTACCATTAGATAGGTAATTTGGTCCTCTATGAGCACAAAAAATTTCAGCAAAAAAAAAAAATGGGTTTTTCGAGAAAAATGCATGTGCATAAAAAGTGCATTTTTTGGTAAAATGCACATATCTTAGTCATTTTTTAGTCTTTTTTGAAATTTCTTGCACTGAATTAAAGAGGGCTTATAACATTATAAAACAAAATAAGGTTTACCAAAATTCATTGAAAATTGGTAAAACGATAGCCCTCTAAAGTTATTTCCAACATTTTCAGTTTTAACATTTAGTTTTTGTATGCAATTTTCAAAAGTGCATATCTGATGCAATTTTGATATTTCAGCAAAATAAAAAAATACGTATACCCTAATTTTTAGGGTAGAATAACATACTCCATTAGCGCAGTAATTGGTGACTTGAGTGTATACTGACTGTTCGATTTGAAATGGAATCAGCCTTATATATTTTTGATTTGATTTTTCACACCACATACACACGTACGCATACACAGACACACATACACACACACATTTACATATGTACATACACACATACACATGCAATCACATCCATTTGGTGATTGCATCGAATCTATTTCATCGTAAAATTTAGAAAACATAATATCGTCAAAAATTTTTAATCTACTTAAAAACTACTTTTTAATCCCTTTTTTTACGCTGCTACTCCATCTTATGTCGATAACTGCCCACCACAGGGTTAAGTCTTGTGTCTTATGAATAGTCGTAGCGAATGCCAGTTTTAAGCAAATAAAAAAAGATGTATTTTTTTATATAGAATAACCTTAACTTTTCTCAAAATTTTTTGTGCATTTTAATTTTTTTTATATTGTTGCGATATTCTTATATGCATGTATACCATACTCTTATAAGAGTACCGCAACAATATCAAAAAAATTAAAATGCACAAAAACTTTTGAGAAAATATAAGGTTATTCTACATACAAAAATACCCTTTTTTTATTTGGCATTTTTGTATATCTCCTCTCATTAAGCAGATATCGGAAAAATAAAAAAGACCCTTTTTTCAACAAAAATCGCTAAATCTTGGTCAATTTTGAACCTATAAAAACTAAAATATAAATTTTCAGTTAAGCAAAATACCTTCAAAACTAGTCGTGTAAAATTTTTCTATCATTTTCCAAAAAATAATTAAAACTAAAACACAGGCGAAAGAAAAATTTTTTTTTCTTTTTTCAAGTCGTAATATTTTCCAGACAAATACTTAAAATTGAATTGCCAATACATCATTAAAAAGTCCTTACAAATACGTTTAAAATGAGTGGTGGTAGAGTTCTGTACGACCCTTATTTGTTGAGATACACAATTTTTTAATTAGTACTTTTTTTCTCAAGAATGGCTCTTTTTTATTAGACCCCACTGTACGTATGAATGAAAATGTACTACGAAATGCAATGATATTTCAAAAATATACGAAAATTTTTTTTTTTAAATAGACATTGGAAACCTTTATGACTATTGATACCAAAAAGAATAGGGTTCTTCCTCGACCTACTTGACAACATTTTTGACTTGATTTGACCAGATATATCGAATGGGCTTTGCACAATTAAAGACGAAAGGAAGGTGAAAGAAACAGCGAAATAGATCTAGAGACGACTTCGCTGCGCTCAGCGTAATAAAGAGCCCGAACAGATTTAGCAATACTCGCAATATTAATGGACCAATCATTTGAGCAACTATTTTGACGAACTACTAAGTAGGTTCTGTCACGTAAATAAGAAGCAAACTATATGATTACTTTATCCGAATGATTACAGGTTCTCAGTTTTTTTTTATGATTTGCCATGGGAAATTCTGTTAAATGTTTTTTAAACATTAAAAAGCAGAACCCATACAGCAGGTTCCATCAAATCATTGAGCAAAAGGTTTTACTTCGAAAAAACCTTATAGTACCCTTGCAGAAACGTATTTTTTAATATTTCACGAAATATCGTTGCAACATTTCCTAAAAATTTTGTTAAATTATTTTTGCAAGGTTGTTGTAAAGTTTATTTGATATGTATCCATATAACCTCTTTGCGACATTACTGCAAGGTTTCAATATTATCTTTCTTTAAAGTCTTTTTACTAAATTATTGAAAAAATGTCTGTATGTTTGTCTCTAGGACCTATTAGTACGAAAGAAAATTTAACTAATTAATTTTTTTCATAAAAGAATCATATCCCGCAGTTTCAGCCGAATCCGTTTCCCGTAGGTGGAGTGTTACTCTCCTTGTAAGTTAAGAGTGATTATTTTTTCAAAACATTTTGCAAAATCAAGTAGTTTTCAGTAATTTTTTCAACTTCGGCTTTGAGATACTTTTTCTTAATAGAAAACCTAAAAGATGTGTCGTAAAAAAGCAAATTCAACCCAAGTATACTTCTTATTTGTTAAATTGTATTTTTCCATCAATCAAATAAGCTAAAAATTCTGCATATTGTAATTTGCAATAAGCGGGTATATTCTATGTTATTTAAAAAAAAAAGTATTTCTTAAAGATTTACCAAAAATTGATAATTTTCGAGTCGGAAATTCATTAAAAAATTCATTTGACAAATATATTGAAAAAATAGAAACATTTTAGCACCCCTAACTCTTAACCCTTTTGACTTGGAGAACTCTAAAAATTTTTTGCATATTTTGGGTACGAAGTAGAACATGTACCGAGACTTTTTAGGGATTTTTATTTTTTAACTGTACGAATGAAATGTCCCAAATTTTTGTTTAAATAATTTTTTACAATTAAATTTATACAAGGATAAATAGATATTAATTTATTCTGTAAAAGAGTACAAAAAGGCGTGTAATATATCAAGCAATAAATAATAATTCTGTATAAAGTATTACACATAATATGATAAGATATCACAGTCAAATATTAAAATTAATATATAATAATGCATCAGTAAATCACTATATAGAAGCGATATCACAGACTACTCTAAATACACGCAGGAAGCATGAAAACATAAATTACAATAAAAACAATCTTAAATATCTATCAGTCATAAAATTAAAATCAAATTAAAATCAAATAACACAATTTAAAAGATAAAGCATAAAGCATAGTCATGACATCAAATAAAAATAAAATTGGACAAAACAATGTAACAATAAATAACAAAAAATAATATAATAATAAAATTCAAAGAATAAAAACTTGATACCGAAGATGTCATGACTGTTAATAAAAAGAAACAGAATCACTCATTCTTTCTGCATTCATTAAACCATCATTCGCGCTAATAAATACATTCACACCTTAAATCTATATATAAGACAAAACAAAATAAATTAACATAAAATTAAAATACTTAAAATTAAGATCACTCGAGGTCGAGTAAGTACCTCCTCAAAGCCGACTTGAACCTGCCGAGCGATGGAAGATTTTTTATATCGGCAGGCAGGGAGTTTCAAAAATGGGCACCTTCAACTTAAAAGGAATTTCTTCCAGTCTCAGTACGCATGAAGGGCACTGCGAAGTCCTTAATCTCTCCTCTAGTGGCTACCCTAGGTACATATCTAGTAAAGAGACTCACTAGATACTCTGGAGTATTCATGCGCACGATTTTGTACATAAGTACAGCTATAAAATACTGTCTCCTTAAATCAGTATGCAACCAACCAAGAGCAGCTTTATGAGGAGAGATATGACCGCCCATTCTCACACCCATTGCGTATCTCACACAGGATCTTCCCTTCTCATTATTTCAAAGCTCTCGTGAAAGCTCTACTCAACCTCCTTAATTATCTTCAAAAGTGTAAAACAATTGAATTAATCTTTTTAAAAATTAAGATTACGTATTGTACCTTATAAAGAGTAAATTGATGAAATTACATTTTATAAGGTAAGATACGTACGTTCTGCACTTTATCATAAGTGTATCGTAAAAAAGCAAATTTAACCCAAGTATACTTCTTATTTGTTGAATTGTATTTTTCCATCAATCAAATAAGCTAAAAATTCTGCATATTGTAATTTGCTATAAGCGGTTATATTCTATGTTATTTAAAAAAAAGTATTTCTTAAAGATTTACCAAAAATTTCTAATTTCCAAGTCGGCAATTCATTAAAAAATTCATTTAACAAATATATTGAAAAAATAGAAACATTTTAGCACCCCTAACTCTTAACCCTTTTGACTTAAAGAACTCTAAAAATTTTTCGCATATTTTGGGTACAAAATAGAACATGTATCGAGACTTTTTAGCGATTTTTATTTTTTAACTGTACGAGAGAAATGTCACAAATTTGTTTAAATAATTTTTTACAAATAAATTAACACAAAGATCGTCCCTTCTCATTATTTCAAAGCTCTCGTGAAAGCTCTACTCAACCTCCTTAATTATCTTCAAAAGTGTAAAACAATTGAATTAATCTTTTTAAAAATTAAGATTACGTATTGTACCTTATAAAGAGTAAATTGATGAAATTACATTGTATAAGGTAAGATACGTACGTTCTACACTTTATTATAAGTGTAGATCAATTAAATTAATCTTTTCAAAAATTAAGATTACGTATTATACCTTACAAAGAGTAAAATGATGAAATTACATTTTATAAGGTGTAGGCGTGCGTTTTACACATTCCATAAGTGTAAATCAATTAAATTAATCTTTCTAAAAACGGAGATAACGTTTTACACCTTACAAAGTATAAATTGATCGAATTATAATTCATAAGATGTAAAACGAACGTTTTACACTTTATCAAAAGTGTGAATATATCAGATTTCTCTTTTGCAAATTAAAATAAAATTTTAAACCTGAAAAAGTGTAAAACCTACGTTTTGCACTTTATCAAAAGCGTAAAATTATAATTTTACACGTTAGAGGTTCAATTTTTACACTTTATGGTTAAGAGTGTAGATAATAAGGTTCTTTAATATAAAATTTTTTTAAATTATGCAAATAAATGCAAATAAATGCAAATAAATACAAATTTTCTGGGAAATAGGTCCATGAGAGTTAAAGTTTAAATATTGTCCTGAATGTGTGTCCTTGAAATACCAATCTGTTGCTACATTGTTTTTATCATTATAATCAATATTAAGATCGAGGTAATGCAGAGTATTATTAACTGGTGTTCCCAAAAATTTGTTTATAAAAATTACCAATAAAAGTAAAATAATTGTTGTTCATAATAAAATTAATAACATCTATAAATTTCTGAAGTGACATATCTGTGCAATTATGTAAGTGAGTCAATCTTATTTTAATAACTGCTGAAATTACCTTCATGTGAACATTATTTTAAAGAGCATGCGCAATTCTATATTTTTTTGCATGGTAGTGTATCATGCTACTCTAATATATATTGCTAGTCTATGTTATATACTGCTGTTTTGAGATTGGACTCTACCTTGTTGTGTAATACTTTGTGTCAGAATTGTTTACAAATGACAAAGCTTTTTATGCATCGTAATCATATTTTACTCTCAAGCAATGTATTTTAATAACAATCATTATGTTGTTGCTAGTAAGAAAAAATATTTAGGTATCTATATAATAAGATATGCAATTTTGAATTAATTTGTTACACTGAAAAAAATAGAATTTAGGAGTAAGAGGAAAAATCTGTTTGATTCTCAGTTCTTGAATCATTTAGAAATCTAGTTGAACTTAATGATCATAATCATCCGGCAAAATCGCTATAATCTAGGTTCTAGCAGAAAATCCTCCATTTTCAAGAACTCTATTAGAATTTAAAGATATTTATTTATTAATAAAATATAATAGAAACAACAGATATTACATTGGAAACAATTAATTCTAGAATTATCAATTTTAATAACGGTACGCACTAAAATGACAGACCTCGTCCAATAACAGAGGCTTATTTAATTAACAATAGTAAATATGTATGCTTCAGAAATGCTTACTTTAATTTTGTATTTACCGCTGTTAATAGGTGATCTTATACCAGAAGATAGAGAAAGCTAGAAATGGTTTGTAACAACGAGAAAAATTATAGATATAATTTTCTCGAAACAAATTCAAATTAAGTTGCTACCGTATTTAAAATCATTGATAAAAGAATATTTAGATTTAAGATTAGAATTGTTTCTAAATGATCCTTTGAAATTGAAATACCATTATTTATTACATTACCTAGATTCATTATAAAGATAGCACCAATAATTAACACTTGGTCTATGCGCTTCGAAACAAAACATAGAGTTATTATTTCTTACGGTAGATTCTCATAAAATAAAGTCAATTTAGCTCTATCTTTATGTAAAAAAATCAATTATCTCTTGCTTATACTTTTTTGACTAAGAATTTATTAAAAAAACTCGTTTATGGACCTTCAAAGACGCAATCTTTGAGTTCTTTACTTGAATTTCAAAAATTCTAATCAATTTATAACTCTCGAGATTTTGACGCCCCAAAGCGCCCCGTTTTTCTTCCCTTTTTTATTTTTTTAAATATTATTAAAATTTGCATTTTTATTTGATTTTATTTTCTTATTTTTCATTAGTATTTGTTATATGTTTTACTATTTAATATTTAAACAATTTTTTTATTTTAATTTTAATTTATTTTTTATTATTTTCGAATTATTTATTTATTTAATTCGTTATCTAATTATTTCTTTTAAATAATATATTTTTTTTCTTTATTAAATCATTAGTTATTCATATTTTAATTTTATTTCATTACTTTATTAATAAATTATAAGCGCATAAAGGCATAGTAAGCGCGTGACCTATATACAAGGTTGTATATAGGTCAACGCACAGCTGGCTTACAGCGCGCGAGGCAACCTCACAGCGCGCTTACTATGTCTTAATATTTAAGCATATAAGAGCGAGCGAAACGGAGAAATAAAACTCCGAAACTTTGTGAAGCCTGTAAGCGCGCGCAACTTTAAAAGCTCCCCACCATTGTAAGAGAGATGGAGAGAAGCTCGGCGCGTATAAAAGCCCGAGTCTCGCTGACTCGCGCGCCTTATTCTTGAATCGACTCAGACCGGTAACAATTGGGATATACAAGCGCTTAGGCTTAACGCCCTTTGTTTACCTGAGTTAACATTTAATAAAGAACCTAATATAAATTTCTTGGCCGTAGAATATTTTTCGCTTAGCAATTGGGACATACAAGCGCTTAAGCTTAACGCCCTTTGCTTTTTAAAGCGAAAAATTAAAATAAACTTAACAAACCGATAACAATTGGGACATATGAGCGCCTAAGCTTAACGCCCTTTGTTACCTAAGGTTTTGAATAAAAAAGAAATTCGAATTGAGCTCTATTTAACTCTGGGGACATACAAGCGCTCTAGGCTTAACCCCCCAGGTTAATATTAAGAGCTTTCAAATAAAATAAATTGAGCTTACATCTTTAAAGAGCTTCTCTTTTTCTCTCACCGGAGAGTTTTCTTTTTTTCTTTGTAATTACATACCTATATTTTTGCTTAAAATAAAAGAATATTTAATATAATATATATTTCCTTTTATTATTAAAAATAATAATACATTAAATATTAACAAAGGAAACGCCTAGCTTTATTAATAAGCTGACGTTTCATTAACAAAATATTTAACAGCTACCCTCCAATCTGGCCCATTGCCCGAACGGAGCTTGTGTAGTTTGTTAAATAGGGACCTAGCAGCTACACTCCAATCCGGCCTACTGCCCGAACGGAGCTTTTGTAGTTTGCTAGTAAAGTATTTAATAGCTACCCTCCAATCTGGCCCACTGCCCGAACGGAGCTTGCGTAGTTTATTAAATACGTTAAAGAAAATTATACAAGTCGCGTACATGAAATTAAAAATCTATCGCGTTTATATTATACGCTAATTAATCTAGCATCGAATTTAGACCATAATTTATTTTTTTTTAAAAAGTAACCATTACCCACTTGGGTACGTTACAACTGGCGATCCTGCCAGGATTAGTTTCGTAAAATTTAAACGCAAAAAATATATACGTTTTAATATATACGTGCAGTCGCAAATTGCCGAGCTATTTGCACATATCGGACGCGTTGAAGGCCTTGATGCCGATCGTTGGGATACGGTGTCTGTATTAACTGATAACGTAGAATTTTTACGCGAACAAAATATTAAATTGATCGATACCGTGGATAAACAAGCGCGAGAAATCGAGAATTTAAAAAATACAAATAAAGCTTTATGCGAAGCCGTGAGATGTCTGGCGAATAAGAAAGAAAATATTTGTGTTCGTTTAGGCATTTTTACGAGTGTCGTGATTAAAAACTTTGCTAATTATAAAATAAAAAATGAAGAGCTTGATAATAAATTAAATGAGTTAACTGCTCCAATTGCGAAATTAACTTTAAATTAACTCATAACATAAAATATAAATCAAAAAATTTCTTTTTATGTTAAATAAAATAAGCTTGGGTCCTAAATAAATCAATACCATAAAAATTTAAAATAAATTAATAAAGTGAAAAAAATCTATTCATGATGTCGCACGCAAAGAAAATTCTTCGTGCACGTTACCAGGACATTCAAACGTCTTTGCGAGATGATAGTATATCTGAGGATAGTAAAAAGCATCTCGAGTGGCAAGCGGCGGTTTCTGAGGAATTTAAAACCTCAGACGAACGCCAAGATGCCCTAGACAAAAAGGTAATCGATCTAAATAAAACTGTAGATGAATTGCCTGAGAAATCCGCGTATAGATGCGATGAAAAATTCGATTCTTTAACTAATACGTTATAAAAGGTTCAAGATGATATTGAAAAATTAAACAATAAAATTAATTCGCTTGAGAATAAAAACAAAGAAGTAACCAAAGAAAACGATAAATTAAAAGATACCTTAAACGGAATAATTAAACGTTTAGACGATAACGCCGATTTAGCCGCGTTAAAGAAATATTGCTTGGAGCAAATTGATGATGCTGCGTCTAAAAGTGATAAAGACATTAAAGATATAGAATTGAGAATATCACTCATATGACCCCTGACGGTACTAGTACACCAATTAATAAAGCGACTCGTAAAATAAACATCGATTTACCTAAATTCAAAGGGCTAGATACAGAAAGCCCGATGAAATTCTTGCACGAGTTAAATAAATACATAGAATTCGTTAAGCCAAACTTACACAAATTAATATGTATTATTTCACAGACTCTCGAGGACTCAGTGAAAAGCTGGTGGTTCCTTGAGCAAGATGAAGTTGAAGATTTCAACAATTTTGTAAATCGATTTAAACAGAGGTACTGGAATTCCAGTATTCAGCGCACCGCGAGGCGTAAAGTCGAGTTCGGTAGATATACACCCGGGGGAAAGTTAACACGCGTTGATTACGCGATTGAAATGTTCGGTTTAGCAAAAGAACTAGAAATTGACGAAACCGAGCAAGATTTCATCAATCGAATAACTGATCATTACGATCGAGTAGTGAGACACGCGATTATTGGCAGAAATGTCAAAGAAAAAGCTGAATTATTTAAAATCTTAGCTGATTTCGATGACGACGACAAAAAAGAAAAAGTTAAAGTCTTCTCTTTAAATAAACCATCACTCAATCAAGAAACGGATAAAAAGCCAAGTGTTTTCAATAAGCCCTGGCAATCCAAACACGTAAATACGTTGCAAGCTTCGGGAACGGAAAAAAATCCTAGTAAAAAGGAATCAACCGCGAATAAAGAAAAAGCTCACGTAGATTCGCGTAATAAAAGTCAGAAGGAAAATGATGTCATCGAAGATTTATTAAAAATTAATCCGAAAGAGACGCCAATTCCGAGTAAATGTACCATCTTGGGAAACGCAAAGTAGTTGCATCTCGTTTCTCGGGTAAAAAATTAAATTCATCGCGTGGTGCAACTAAAGTAAATAAAAAACCTAAAACTAAGTTAAATTATAATAGAAAATTTAATAAATTAAAAAACCCCCATTATGATTTAACCAAATTAAATAATAAATTATCAGACGAAAACATAATTGCTTCGATTTTAAACGATCCTCGCGAAGATTTATTATATGATATAAATCCGGAAGAATCAAACGCAAACGTCATACACTGTCCGGAAATAACTATTGAAATAGAAAACGTTTTGACTAAAGTCTTGATAGATACCAGAAGTGAGATAACGTGCATTTCTGAAGAATATTATTATTCTAACTTAAATAAATTTAAAGACAAGCCGACTCTACCAATAAGCGGGAAAATCATTAAAGGTGCTACGGGAGCAAAATCCACGCGTCTAAAATTTCAAGTTCAATTAAAAGTAAAATTTGATACTTTAGAAAAAGAACTAATATTTATTGTGGTTCCTAAACTTGTAAAACCATGCATTTTAGGCTACGACTCGCAAAAAGCTCTTAAAATGATAATAAACACGGTAACCGAAGAAATACTCTTTGAAATCAATGGTATCGATGGAATCATCGAGTACGCAGATGTAAAGTTCGATTCAAAAGAATTTACCTCTCTGTGTATACAAGAGTCTTATGAAGATTTCTTTGAAAATGAAGAAACTTCGAAGCTCTTAAAAAACTTTAATAATCAAATTAGTAATAAAAATTTTACTAACGATTATTATTCGTACGAGCTTTCCTTAAAGGAAATCGACGAAAAAATAAACTTATGTGTAAATCTAAATGATGCACAAAAAGAAAAATTAAAACAAACAATTATCGAGTTCAAAGAAGTATTCGTAAAACGGCCCGGTTTATTAACAAATTATAAATATAAATTACATTTAAAAGACGAGTCACCGTTCTATTCTAAACCTTATCCGATTCCTTTGAATTATCGTGAAAAAGTAAAAGCCGAAATAAATAAAATGCTAGAACTTGGAATAATACGCCGCTCTAATAGCCCTTATATTAATCCAATAGTTATCGTAAAAAAGAAGGATGACTCTATCAGATTATGCTTAGATGCTCGTAAGTTAAACGAGCGGTTAAGCGACGATTATGAGGCTCCTCCGGGCATTGAAGAGGTTTTTCAAAGTGCATTAATAGCAAATGCATGACAAGCCTCGACCTTACCAACAGCTATTGGCAGATCGAGCTTGCAGAAGAAAGCAAGAAATTTACAGCTTTCAAATGCGATAATCACGTTTACGAATTTAACGTCGCAGCTTTCGGTATAAAGACGAGCAGTGCTGCTTTAATACACGGCCTAGATGAAGCTATTTCTAGCTTAGATGATTTTTTATTAGTATTCGTTGATGATTTACTAATAAAATCAACAAATTTTGACGAACACTTACAGCACTTG
The DNA here is from genome assembly GCA_017163975.1 of Anastatus disparis. Taxonomy (NCBI): domain Eukaryota; kingdom Metazoa; phylum Arthropoda; class Insecta; order Hymenoptera; family Eupelmidae; genus Anastatus; species Anastatus disparis. The sequence continues at coordinate 4,138,372 of JAFFSR010000302.1, forward strand.
AGAACGCTATTCCAGCGTTTACTCAAGCACAACTTGCGCTTAAATTTTAAAAAATCTAAATTTATAAGCGATCAAGTTGAGTTCCTCGGGCATATAATATCCGCTGAAGGATTAAGGCCTGATCCGAACAAAATAAGATCCATAAAAAATTTTCGTAAACCGCGAAACATTAAAGAATTGCAAAGCTTTCTCGGTTTCGTAAATTTTTATACGAAATTCGTAAAGAATTTTTCTGAAAGTGCTAAGCCTTTAATAGATTTATTAAAAAAGGGCAAAAAATATGAATGGCTTGAAGAACACAACCAAGCATTCATAAATGTAAAGAATCTATTCGATGAGAATATAATCTTAAAATTTGCAAATCCTAAGCGTCCTTATATCTTAACTACAGACGCGAGTGATTATGCTATATCAGGCGTACTTTCGCAAGTTAACGATGACGACAAAGAACAAATAATTTGCTTCATAAGCCGCACGTTAAAGGGTAGTGAATGCTTTTATTTCACTACAGAAAAAGAGCTTTTAGCGATAGTATGGTCGCTAGAAAAACTTGATTCTTACTTGCGAGGAGCTTCAAAAATTATCGTGAGAACTGATCACGAAGCACTTGCATTTTTGCGTAGTAGCAAGTACAATAATGCTCGACTACGCAGGTGGATATTAGCAATTCAAGACTTTAATATTTATCCTGAGTATCTACCAGGAAAGAAAAATGCAGTCGCTGACTATTTAAATCGTGTAGTTGACCCTGATTTTATAAAAAATGACGCTGAAATAATAATAGCTGTGTTAAAAACGATAAAATCATGTAAAGAATTAATAAATGATCTAAAAAATTTACGTGATTTGCAATTAAAAGATAGTTACATCCTGAAAATAATTGATAAAATTAAAACAAATGAAAGCTCTCAAAAACGTTTCATAATTGAAAACGATCTAATTTGTAAAAATACTCTTCATAGATTAAAAATCATATTACCGGAAATTGTCTTTAAAAAGCTCGTGTTGGAAATTCACGAACTTTACGGTCATGTAGGATCTAAAAAGGTTTACAAAATGATTCATGAGCACTTTTTTGCTTATAAAATGCGTAAAAAAGTGCGCCTATTCTTAAAAAACTGCGATACATGTCAAAGAACTAAGCACTTAACTATTAAATACGAGGAACTTTTCCAACCGATACTCGTAGAAAAGCCTAATGACTTACTTTCAATCGATTTTTACGGGCCTTTGCCGACGTCAACGGGGGGCGTAAAATTCATTTTATCGACTATAGACGATTTTTCTAAATACGTGGTCTTGTATCCGTTAAAACGTGCAAATACAGTTACGGTAATTAAGAAAATTTTCAATGACTATATTGAAAAATACGTTAAACCGGAAGCTATAATAGCTGATCACGGTAGACAATTTGTATCTGATAAATGGATGAAAAAACTAAATAACGAAGGAATTCGACCGATTTTTTCGTCTATAAGACATCCGCAGAGCAACGTGGTAGAACGCGTGCATCGCGAACTTGGTCGTTTTTTCCGTACTTTTGTAGGTGACAAGCATACAAGTTGGATGAAATACGTTGATTTAATTCAACTAATAATCAACGAGACGCATCACGAAACAACGACATGTACGCCATTAGAGCTACATTTAAATAAAAAACCGATAAGGCTTTGGGAAAAATATCTAAAAATCCCAGAAGAAAAACTTAAACAAAAAACATTTCGTATTCCACGAAAATGATTTAGTATTGATAAAAGAACAAAATCTATCGGATGCGATTGATAGAAAGATCGCAAAATTCTTTCACGTATATAGTGGTCCTTTTTTAGTAAAAGAAAAAATAGGAATTGATACGTATTTATTAATAGATAAAAATTCATTAAAAGATCGTGGTAAATTTCATGTATCGAATTTAAAACCCTATTACGCGTGAAAAAATTTTGTGATATAAATTTAGTTTGTAAATAATTTATTTATAGTTTAAATAAATGAATTTAAAATATTATGCCGTACAACACATAAAATTACATGCGAAACGAAAGAAAAAAATTTTTTGTTTATTTTTATAATACATTATTTACATTTATATTATTTTATATTTACACTTTTACACGTTAATGAAAGCCAAGTATTTATTTGCGCACCTATGTTAATTGCTACGTTGAAAAAAAACTGTAAATACTTAAAAAAAAAATTTTTTTTTTCAATAGAAATGATTTTTAAAAAAATCATTATTATAAAGACATAGTTTTTTATTTAAGAATGTGAATTTTGGAAAAACTAATTTGTTTAAAAAAAAAGAAAACATTTTTTATTTTAAGAATATATTGAAATTCTTGGAAAAATATTTCTTTGTAAAGTGTTAATGTTAATTCGTTTAAGCTTGGCAATAGCGCGCAAGATTTCTAAAAACAAGAATTATCACAGTTAACGCGTGTATATGTAAATAGTTTAAAAGAAAAAAGCTCGATAACTAATGAATTTTATAATATAATTCAATAGAAAAAAATTATTCAATTACTGTTACGAAAAAGAATCAGTTTCTTACGCCGCGTTTAAATGTAATTAATTATTAAATTTAAATGAATATTAGAAAGGGACAGAGCGCCTAGTACGATAGTTTGAAGCGCGCGCCGTGAAGACTTGTGGGCCCTATATACGCTGCGCGCGCATCAGAGTAGGGGAAAGCTTGACTGCCGCGACTTACAAACAGCAGCTTGCGCGCTCTTATCAGTCGCGCCAATCAAGCCATAGCCAGTATCAAGCATGGACGCCTCCACGCAAACTGGCTTATATGGCACGTGCCATGCCACCACTCAGGCTACGGCATATTTAATAGACAAAAATATTATTGACTGCACATGGGAGCCTCATCAACATCTCCCATGTCAGTCAATAAAGCGGAGGCGAAATAAATTCGTTTTAATTACGAATAAAAAACCTGCCAGGGGCAGGTTTTGCGAAACGCGTCTCGCCAGCGTATTCAAACCGACGATGACGCCCCTGGTATTTCCAACGGCCGCGGAGATAGCGCTCCTTGAAGAGGAGCAGGAGAGGATAGGAAGAGTTTGAGTCCGCACGGCCAGGATACCGAATCCTTTTCGGTCGCCGTCTCCTTCGCCACCTCCGACGCCGCCACCAACGCCAACACCTTCGCCACCACCAACGACAGTCGCTCCACGGATGAGGACCCTCACCGTGGAGGACTTTAAGATGTTAGCCGCCAAAAAGCGCTGGATGGCTGCCACCATCACCTCAAATAACGGGGAAGAATATGACCCGGGCCCATCGACATCGTGCGCAACCTACGTGCCGACGCCCATTAAAAGGCTTCGCCCTGGGTCGTCCTTAGAGGACATTTTTCAAGATATGGAGGGGTTGGGTGTTTCTTCCAACCAGGACGACATTCATCTGCTTAATATTGAGGATTTTGATTCATGGGTAAAGGCCCTCAGCCCATAGTGCCTTCGTTTAATTTAAAAAAGAAACAGTGATTTGTTTTAGTGTGTTTTGTGATTTTTTATTTTAAAAAGAAAAAAAGTGCGTATTTTTAGTTTATTTAATTTCAAAAGACATTTTTTTTCTCGTTTTATGTGAAATTCTAGTTTTTTTTTTGTGTGCGTTAAATTTGTTTGCTAAAAAATATGAAAAAAAAGACAATTTTTAAGTTTAATTTTAATTAGGAAAAAATAAACATTTTTTAGTTTAATTTATTGAATGAAAAGACTTTTTTGATTTCTATTGTAAAAAGATTTTTATTTTGTAAATATGAAAATAAAAAATTTTTTGTTTCCGCCTTAAAAAAAAAAATTTTATTTGGGGGGCAATCTGACGTCCCAAAGCGCCCCGTTTTTCTTCCCTTTTTTATTTTTTTAAATATTATTAAAATTTGCATTTTTATTTGATTTTATTTTCTTATTTTTCATTAGTATTTGTTATATGTTTTACTATTTAATATTTAAACGATTTTTTCATTTTAATTTTAATTTATTTTTTATTATTTTCGAATTATTTATTTATTTAATTCGTTATCTAATTATTTCTTTTAAATAATATATTTTTTTTCTTTATTAAATCATTAGTTATTCATATTTTAATTTTATTTCATTACTTTATTAATAAATTATAAGCGCATAAAGGCATAGTAAGCGCGTGACCTATATACAAGGTTGTATATAGGTCAACGCACAGCTGGCTTACAGCGCGCGAGGCAACCTCACAGCGCGCTTACTATGTCTTAATATTTAAGCATATAAGAGCGAGCGAAACGGAGAAATAAAACTCCGAAACTTTGTGAAGCCTGTAAGCGTGCGCAACTTTAAAAGCTCCCCACCATTGTAAGAGAGATGGAGAGAAGCTCGGCGCGTATAAAAGCCCGAGTCTCGCTGACTCGCGCGCCTTATTCTTGAATCGACTCAGACCGGTAACAATTGGGATATACAAGCGCTTAGGCTTAACGCCCTTTGTTTACCTGAGTTAACATTTAATCAAGAACCTAATATAAATTTCTTGGCCGTAGAATATTTTTCGCTTAGCAATTGGGACATACAAGCGCTTAAGCTTAACGCCCTTTGCTTTTTAAAGCGAAAAATTAAAATAAACTTAACAAACCGATAACAATTGGGACATATGAGTGCCTAAGCTTAACGCCCTTTGTTACCTAAGGTTTTGATTAAAAAAGAAATTCGAATTGAGCTCTATTTAACTCTGGGGACATACAAGCGCTCTAGGCTTAACCCCCCAGGTTAATATTAAGAGCTTTCAAATAAAATAAATTGAGCTTACATCTTTAAAGAGCTTCTCTTTTTCTCTCACCGGAGAGTTTTCTTTTTTTCTTTGTAATTACATACCTATATTTTTGCTTAAAATAAAAGAATATTTAATATAATATATATTTCCTTTTATTATTAAAAATAATAATACATTAAATATTAACAAAGGAAACGCCTAGCTTTATTAATAAGCTGACGTTTCATTAACAAAATATTTAACAGCTACCCTCCAATCTGGCCCATTGCCCGAACGGAGCTTGTGTAGTTTGTTAAATAGGGACCTAGCAGCTACACTCCAATCCGGCCTACTGCCCGAACGGAGCTTTTGTAGTTTGCTAGTAAAGTATTTAATAGCTACCCTCCAATCTGGCCCACTGCCCGAACGGAGCTTGCGTAGTTTATTAAATACGTTAAAGAAAATTATACAAGTCGCGTACATAAAATTAAAAATCTATCGCGTTTATATTATACGCTAATTAATCTAGCATCGAATTCGGACCATAATTTATTTTTTTTTAAAAAGTAACCATTACCCACTTGGGTACGTTACAAGATAATCTTAGTACATCGACGTTTATATTAAATTGGTTTGAGGAAAATGGAATTGTATTTAAACCAGGTCTCTTTTCATGTTGGAAAAATATTGATGTTCTACCTGTTTTCGTGGAAATAATTTATATATTTAAATATGATGAAAATTTAAATATTTATTTAATACGTAAAAATGGCATTTTTAGGTTTCAATGAGCATATTCATGCGCCTTGGGTAGAAAATGAATGTTACATGTTACTTTAAAGAATTGCACAGCGAGATAATACACGGAAAAAAGTTAGGCTGTGATAACATAAAAGTTGGGCAGTTTCAGAGTTGAAGTCAGTTTGAATCTTCTCAATCAAGCACTCTAGTTTCCAAATACGTAGTTTATTTTATGAAAATTAAATGATAAATTAATTTATGACAATAAAAAATTATAAAACACGCGCTGTATCACTTTTGCAGCACTATAAATTTAACAGGAGTATAGACGCGCCTCCTATGTAACTATAGCAAAGTTTGATGATAATCTTACTTATACTAAACAGTTACGCAAAAACTGCGGATCTCTACCGCCGTTGAAGTATTAGCAGTTCCAAGCCGACGCCACATGTTTAATTCAAGCACATTGAACAGAACTTTTCTTTCCGTCTAATGTATAAGATTCAATTTGTTGATGGAAAAAATTATGTTATGTTTTATATGTAAATATATATTATTAATTATTGTAACAATAAATTTCCTAAAAATGATCAACTTTTTTTTACTTAAATCATATGAATAAGAACATGTAAGCTAATGCTTACGTAGTTAGAGGGATATATAGTCAATAATTCCAAATAAAAATTAAATTAACAAATTTCAAATGGAATTTTCAGATTTATAAAATATATTTTCAAATTTACTAATTTTCCTCTTGGTGAATGCAGATTTAATTTTTTTTAAGGTTAAGTTGCTTGAAAAACAATTCTGCTAGGCGGTAGCAGAATATATATTAGAAGGAAGTCTATATCATTGAAATAGATTTTCCTCTTGAGTGAAATAGAATTCTACGATAGCTTAAAACAAAACGAAAATCTTCTACCACCAAGCGGATTCTCATTGATTCTAGATTCTTTTTTTATAGTATATTATTAGTATATATAAGAGAATTTACTTTATTATTATTGTTTTAAATAATTGATTAAGTTATGTGTATCTTTTACGTCTGTTTTGCCTGAAGAGAGTCATTAAAAATATGACTGAAACATTGCTTATATAAGATAAAATAAATACTTTGACAGTAAAAGTTGTTGGAATCATTTCAATAAACTTTTATTATTTTTACACGCTATACCTTAGATTTAAAAAAAAACATCTCAATCAGACCATATTTCGCTAAAATATTGTTAATTTTATTCGCAATGTCATTTCGAACTTTCGAAAAATTTTCCTCATCCTTACGTGCAAAAAAACATACTACCATGCACATGCGTGCTGGCAGTTCATGTACTCTGTCAGCTTACATTTGCACTCAACGTAATGCGTAAAAAATTTACAAACGATGATATGTATTAGAAGCACTTTGTATATAATAATGATTTTTTTACTAATAAATAAACTATATCATAAACTGGCTGTTAAGCTTTGAAGCAAGTTTAAATGTTTATGAACAATGGCGCAATTGTTGATCGAAGTGAAAGCTTCATTATTCTTATAATACTTATAATAGATGACTTTGAAAAAATTCAAATTTAAGTTTTTAGAAAGACCTTTCTCTTCTATTTTATAAAATTGAAAAATATTAAAAATTGACTGACAAGGAAGGGTCCCTAGGTGCACCTCACCGATTTTCATCATTTTGTGATATGTTGTAGTACTTGAGAAGATATCAGACATGCGTTTTTCTTACGTGCTGACTCCTCGATTTAAGGGGTGAAAATCACCCCTAAAGTTTGCCCCAAAAAACAGGTTTTTTCCAATATCTCAAAAACTATTTGGAGTTTTTAAATAAAACCAACGTCAAATTCTTTATTATACAAAGACGCTACTATAGGCATAACTTTTACCCCGAAGGGTGTCAACGCCTATTTTTTTTAGAAGTAAATGTGCAATTTTTCATTATTGTTTCAATATAAAATTGATCAAATCAGCTAGATTTGGTTAAAAATTGCACTATCATAAAGAAAATAAAAAATTAGAGTTAAGGTGTTTCGAGATTTACGAAGAAAAAATTTTTTTTCTTGATTGTTTTACCCTTGAAGTTATGTTTTTATTTTATCATTTAATGAAAAATTATATTCATAAATAATTTTTCAATTTTAAAATGTTTTGTAAGCGATATAAAATTAAAACATATTTACTTCCTGATTTTTTTTCCATTTATTTGTAGAGTTTCTTTGATGATTTATTTTAAAATTCTATAATTTTAAACTATTAATTTATAAATCATTCTGACAATATTTAACAAGATTAGATAATTTTAAACAATGACATATTTCAGGATTCTTAAAATTTGTATCATACCAAAAATTAAAAAAATACACCCTTTATTAAAAGTGCATTCACACGTAAATCTTATAGGAAATCTTATACAAAAATCATAGTAGTCATTAGTATTTTAAAATTTTCCAAATGTATACAATATATATATTACATTAAAATTTTAAAACATATGATGATATGTTATTGAAATACATCTTAAATTAAGTAAATATATCTACATGTTCAATAATATTTAATAATAGTACTTGCTATATATATCATATGCTAATGATAATGCTATTGACCTGTTGATAATAGTTATCTGTGATATCCGCGAGTCTTCGTGATAAATTTATTTTTATTTGTAATTTTGTAACTTGTGAAAGCATTGAAATCGGCATTTTTAATTACTCTGATCAGTTCTACTGTATGTTTCTTTGAATTTAAAAGTGTACTTTAACGTGTTAAATATAACAGTATAAAAACAACAAGAACAGTTTTTCATTTTACAGTATTAAATCTTTAGAGCGAAATAAAATGATGGCAAATCCTATGAACGTGATAAACTTGCTGTTAATAATATTTCAAGCACTTAATCTGAAAGAAACTCCAATAGCACAGCGAGAAAGAGATTTAAAAGAGCATATTGAACAAATTTTATTAAACTATGCATGAATTTAATGAATTTGGAGTTGTTGAGAATGAAACTCTTGATTTTGCAAAACCTTATAAAGATATTCAAATGCAGGTTGTAGAAGATTATGAAAGAAATAGTATTACAGATGAAAGTTTTCAGCAGCACACATCAGACGTTGAAGAATTAGATCATGATTATAAGCGAGAGCAGTAGAGTTTTGGAGAAGTGGTGTTAATAAAAATTAAATTTAGAAACCGTACAAAATAGATTTCGAAAGGTAACATCAATAACACAATTAAAACGTTGGACAAAAACTTTAAATAAAGGCGGAACTTATAGAGAAAAAATAGCTAGAATTCATTCATTTGTGTTAAAAAATTTCAAAGCTGCTGTTAATGCTGGACATATTATCCATGATATAGATTTACAGAAATGGGCCCTACAAGCACAAAAGAATATTAGTCATGAAGATTTTCGTTTCAACGCATCAAAACATTGGGTATAAAATTTTAAGAGAGCCCATAGAATTGTTGGAAGAAAAATTAATAAATTTATTACCAAAAAAACAATAGAAGGAGCTGATTATTTACAAAAAAAGCTGGTGAATTTATTATTGATGTGAAAAATCTTTTAAGAAAAAGGAATAGAAAGTGTTTATAATTCAGATCAAAGTGGATTTCAATTAGAAGTTCATTCTGGCCGTACATTAGCAATCGAAGGGGAAAGGCAAGTAGAATGCTTGGTGCAATCTATAGCTGCTACGACTCATAGCTATACAATATAACCAACAATATCTGGTGATGGTAGACTTCTTTCCCCTCTTTTTATCGTTCTTAAGAGCAGGCCGGATTCGCTGCCCTTGTTTAATTGATATTTTTGTTATTTACTCAAGTATTAATCGGTGTATCTGCAAATTGAAGGTCAAGCGCAATAGATATTATTATTACAAATATTTATGCACAAGAAAAAAAAATCTATCGCTTTGTTTTTGAGAAAAGTAAGTAACGCGAAAATATTATAAACATGAACTTTTACTTTAGCGTTACTTACTTTTCTCAAAAACAAAGCGGTAGATTTTTTTTTCTTGTGCACAGATGTTCATGATAATAATATCTATTGCGCTCGTCCTTTAATTTGAAGATAAACCGATTAATACTTGAGTAAATAACAAAAAACTCAATTGTTACTCGGTCGGTATCAGGTTCTACTCCGGCCTGGTCTTAACGGCAGGCCGGAGTAGAACCTGATACCGACCGAGTAACAATTGAGTTGTTTGTTATTTACTTAAGTATTAATCGGTGTATTTTCAAAATAAAGGTTGATCGCAATAGATATTATTATTATGAATATCTATGCACAAGAAAAAAAAAATCTACCGATTTGTTTTTGAGAAAAGTAAGGAACGTCGAAGTAAAAGATTATGTTTATAATATTTTCGCGTTCCTTACTTTTCTCAAAAACAAAGCGATAGATTTTTTTTTTCTTGTGCATAAATATTTGTAATAGTAATATCTATTGCGCTTAACCTTCAATTTGCAGATACACCGATGAATACTTGAGTAAATAACAAAAATGCCAATTAGACAAGGACAGCGAATCCGGCCTGCTCTTAAAGAAAAAACTGGTGAATTTGGGTCAATTGTATTACAAGAGTTGTTCAGACCAGTTAACATTTATGCAATGGCTTCTAAATCAGAAAAATTAACTTCAGGTATTATTTCATATTAGCCGTATTCGAATAATTATGATATTATTTTGAATTCAGAAGACATCCTGTGTTATTATTAATGATCATTTTTTTGTTTTAATTTGTATTCTATTAAAAATTACTAAAATTTGAAATTCGTCTGATTTTAGATAATTTTAAAACATAGCTCAAAGAAGTATATTTTCCGAATGTTGGTTTATCAAGTGTACTTTTGGTAGACTTATGGACTGGGCACTGTCCTTCATCCGTAGAAAAAGTAAAACCTATTAATAAAGAAATAACTTTAAAAATAATTCCAAAAGGAACATCAGGCAAAATATAACCGCTAGATGTTTTTGGATTTAGGGTTTGGAAAAATTATGTAAGACACTTTTCGGACAGCGTGATATTGATAAATGAAGAATTAAATCTCCATTTCATAAACAATATCATTAAACTTTAATCTTTAGTGCACAATAAACTATCTTCTCCTAGATACATAAATTTGTTTTAATATTCATGGTATAAAAGTGGTTACATCATGTAACTTACATGGATGTTTATCCTGAAAATTTTGAAAATCCAGTAAATTTTGCTTTTAGATCACAATCTAATATACTTTGTAAAATTGCAAGGTGCTCTAATACCACAATTGTTCAATGTTCATGGTATCAAAAATCTTTATGTTCGAAACACTTTTTTGATGCTTATCATTATTGTTCTACTTATGATCCTTGATAACAATTAAGTAAATTATAAAATTTTTATTTACCGATGTATTACACATAAATTGCATGTTGTAAACAATTGTAATATTATAAGTTTGCCCTCCTGAAAATGATCACGGAACTTATGATGCAATATTTTGTGTCACTTTCTGCGTCACTTTTTATATCACTTTTCGTGTCGCTTTATCGAGCCAAAAGTGACGCAACTTTTTGCACAACTAATTGCGCAACTTTTCCAAAAATATAATATAAAATAAATTATGAATATTTTATTTTTGATTTTATTTTGCATAATTTAAAAGATGTTAAAATACAGAATCAAAAATATTTAGAGCATGATTTAATTGTCTACGTTTAAAGCATTAATTTGGAAAAATCTTTGAAATAAATTGAAAGTTCTTCGTCTAAATTATTAAAGGAGTGTTAATAAAATAAAAACATTATTGAAAATTGAGAAGTTCAATTTTTTATGATAGAATGTGTATGTGCATAGGCGTGTATGTATGTGTACTTGTACATATGTGCATATATATATCGATGGTGGCTACGAAAACAATCACAGCTGTGTAATTGACTACGGAAAAAAACACATTTCCAAAAGTGCGGCGAAAAAAAACACATCTTTAACCTTTAGAGGACGGAGATTTGGGTTTACTGTTTTCACTCACTTTTCTATAGAAATCGAGTTTTTGTGATGTCTCACATCTTAAAACTAACACATGTAAAGGGTTGATCATGGGCATGGCCCGTATAGGGGCCATCTTAACCTCTAAAGGTTAAAAGCGCGGCGAAAAAACACATCTCCAAAAGTGCGGCGAGAAAACACATCTCCAAAAGTGCGGCGAGAAAACACATCTCCAAAAGTGCGGTGAAAAAAAACACATCTTCAAGAGTGTGGCGAAAAAAGACAGCCCTTGAAAATTTTCACCGTGTTTTCAAGGGGTATTTTTCTTCGTCGCACTTCGCCGCACTTTTGGAAATGTGTTTTTTTTCGCCACGCTTTTGAAGATGTGTTTCTTTTTTGCCGCACATTTAGAGATGCGTTTTTTTTGGCTGCACCTTTAAAGATTTGTTTTTTTCGTAGTCAATTACACAGCTGTGATAGTTTTCGTAGCCACCGTCGATATATACATGCACATGTATACCAATACACACACATACACGCCTACACACATACACATTCTAACATAAAAAATTGAACTTTTTAATTTTCAATAAAGTTTTTATTTTATTATAGTCAAATTAATAGACACATTTTGAGGACATTAATTAGGGGCTTAATGAAACCTATATAGAGTTGTTAAGGGCGATGAAAAAACATACCCTATATAAAATGTAACCAAAAAAAACGGTAGAAAATGCTCCAGGAGGCTGCAAAGTTGGCCAAAACAGCTTTTTTAATTCAATAAAGCAACCTATGCATTTTAGCAAAAAAAGTAATTAATAAAAGTATTAGAGAATAAAAAAACCTACAATTTGAGTACTGCCGCGATTATTTTCTTCAATTGAGTAAACATATTGAGTTGCATAAGGGCTTAAACTCTTCATGAAGGTTCAAATTTTCATATTTCATTAAGAGCAAATGAGAAAATTGAATTGCAATATTTTTTATAACACTTTAAAAAGAGGGTGCTTTTTTTATAAATAAATAAAGCTGGGGCTTTATTTATAACTTTTACGAATTTGCTGTTTGAATATTCTTATAGCTCTGTTCGAAATGAAGATTTAAAAAAAAAAGAACTCTCTAAGCCCAATAGGAGCCAAAATAAGATTTTTTTTTAAATCACAGCCACTTTGTTTATAACAATTAAGAGCATGACGAAGCAGTCCGCCTTCTAATAATATTTCCAATCCTAACTTATGAATAAACGATGCGTTTAATCGAGTTTTTTTGCTATAAAGAAAAAGTTTGTAAGATTAAACTCTAGTGCGGACAACTCAAGAAAACCACCGAAATATTATAAATACAAAGTTATAATAAAAACTTTCAATATATCGTATTTTAAGGTTAGGTTTGTCGAGTTTAATATCTAATTTCCAATCCAAGCTCATAAAAAAATAACAAGTTCAAATGATTTTTTATTTTAACAAAAATTATTGTATTAATATAACTTTAGTGCGGACAAGTCATTATATTTGTTTAATTTAAGAATTTAAAAAGATATCGATAAAATAAAAAAAGCAAAACTCGATTGCTGCAGCTCCGACATGCCGTTAAGAAACGAATCAAGCGTCATTTTTTAGTTGAAGATTTATATTTTAAAAATCTATGATTAGATTCAAAAAAATGCGACTTTTTATTACTAAAACTAAAATAATAATAACATACCAATAATTACGTCAAAGTCGGAATCGTGGTGATATCTTTGCGCGTAAGAAAAGTTAACAAAGGACCCTGTTCCAATAAAATTCGTAAAAATTAACCGTATCTCCGTAAATAATGGACCAATTTTTAAGTTTTTTTTAACCTGGGTTACCTTGAAAAATTATCAATATTGGTGCAAATAGTTTTTCGAAATAGGGTGTATTTAACCCTTTAACGTCACAAAGTCACTTTCTGTAGGTACCCTTTTCCACTGTGTTATTAACTATAAAATTGTCTATGAAAAATATTGTGAGGTGTCAATTTTACTATTTTCAAAGTCACTTTTTTCGATGGTGTCATTTAAATTACGGTAAAATATCATTATTTATTATATTTTTGCAAAATAAAGTAAAAAAATACAATTTTTTGAAGCACATTTTTTTTATTGTACATTTTGGAAGCCATATCGTACTACTATCCAATTATAAAATGCAATAATCGTGTCCTCAATGGTTAAACTTTCGAAATATGCACTTGGTTTTTTTTCTGTGAAGGTTTTTTGTTGCAAAACTTGGGTAAAATCAATAACAAATTTTTTTAATTTTCAGAATATCCTTATTTTGTGATTGTATCGTGTTATATATAAAATATATAGTTTCTGATATTTTTTGGATTGCCGATCACGAATTTGACATCGTTTTTGCGAAATTAATTTATTTAAGTAAATTCAACAAAAAAATCAAAATTTTTCAAAATTGTTACCAAAATTGTAATTTACGAGAAAAATACTTAAAGTCTTTATGAATAGGAATTTTTATTATTTGTCTTGATTTTCTGATCATATTTATTATAAACAAATAGTTCCTTAGTAGGAACGCCTGAAAACCTAAAATATCGGAAACTATATATTTTATGCATATTGAATATGTTTAACACGATGCAATCACAAAACACGGATATTCTGGAAATTAAAAAAATTTGTTATTGATTTTGCCAAAGTTTTGCAAACAAAAACCTTTACAGAAAAAAAAACCAAGTGCATATTTCGAAAATTTAACTATTGAGGACACGATTATTGCATTTTATAATTGCATAATAGTACGATATGGCTTCCAAAATGTACAATGAAAAAAAAAGTGCTTGAAAAAATTGCATTTTTTTACTTTATTTTGCAAAAATATAATAAATAATAATATTTTACCGTTGTAACGTAGCGTGCTCGCGTTTTGGGAATTTGATAGACATTAATGAAATTATAAGTTTAACTCGATTTTTCTATTTTATTTGCCATAAATCTTAAAGGTGTTTCAATTAATATTATCGCTCCACTCCCCGACTTTAGCGAGGACGAGCACACTATGATACAAAAGGAGTGAGGACTTTCTCGCTCTTGCTCCTACTAGCTGAGTCGTAGATCAAGCGACTCCAAAGATATGAATGATTTAAATATTAATCATATTTTCTCTAGGGTGAATTCTCAACCCTGGCAATTTATAATAAGGAGCGATATAGAGGAGCATGCAGGAAATTGATTCTAGGTTATATTAAATCTGTTAACACATTGATTATATAAAAGAAATCTGCGAGTGTATTATACTAAATGAAATATTTACAATGAGAATCTTAAAATTAAAGTTTACAAAATATCGAATGGTTTCTCGATATAAAACGAGACCGTTACGCTCGCAAAACAATTATATTAAAGTCGTGAGAAAGAGAGAGATGGAGATTACTTTACTGTGACTCGCGCCGCGTTTTACAATAATTAATCTTTACCAGGACTTACGCTACTGAGGTTAATGAGGCGGGCCCACCTCCTGCGGATCTTTCTCTCCGCATTTTCTCTCTGCAGCTTCCTGGCCTTGGTATACGAGCTCGGGATGGAGAACCGAACACGTGGCGATGAATGGGCTTCTACGGCTCACGAAGAACCTTGGGCTGGAGTCAAGTAAGAGAGCGACTGGCTCTGCTGGCGGTCAGGCGACGAGAGAGCGAGCTTTGCGTTACGCTTGCTGTGCGAGGCTCTCTCGGCTATCCCTTCCTACTTCCTAATCATTAGCTTATTCTTTCTAACTTGTTACTTACTTAGTTAATCTCTCTTTCTCATTAGCTTTCTTAGTCGCGCTTTCGCGAGTACATATCTTTTGTTCTTTATCTAAGCGTGCGAACAGCGCCTCTTGGTGCTATTTAATCTTACTTAAATTAAAATAGTAACCATGCTTCGGTACATGGTTACACCGTAATTTAAATGACACCATCGAAAAGAGTGACCTCGAAAAAAGTAAAATTGACACCTCGCAATATTTTTTATAGACAATATTATAGTTAATAACACAGTGGAAGAGGGTAGCTACAGAAAGTGTCTTTGTGACCTTAAAGGGTTAAGTTAAAACAACTGTACCTAATACGGACACCTTAGACGCAAATGATTGTTGTGGCTCACTAAATCAATATTTTTAGACGTGTAGTATCTCATTTTAAAGCTAAAAGAAAGAACTTTAAAATGGGATATTATGAGTCTTATTACGATCAATATTTACGAAATGCGCGCGGATTTACGTAAATGTTGTAAATGAACTTACCTTATTATTCCTCGTAATTATTACTTTTGGAATCTGGAGACAAGTTTAATTAAAATTTTTATTTTTTCTATATTTTAACTAATTATTATAATTAATTTTTAGTTTCAATAAATAAAAAAGTAATTATTAAAAATTGCAAAAATTTTAATAGTAGTGTGACGTGGTACGTCATAATAATTAGTCGTCAAAAATAAAATTTTTTTCTAATTTTCCATGTATACATTATTTGCGGCACGTTATAGGAAAATTAAAATTGTAATATCACAGGGGCACCTAGACACACCACCGGCGTACTCATCGACCTGGGTGCATATTATTTAATTAAAATAAAGTAACTAATTGAAGGAAACTTCTTTTCTTTCTTTTGTATACTGGCACGCGAGGATATCGACGATGCTAGCAGAAGCGCGCGGCAGCCATTACGTACACACTCATAGACCGTGTGTGTGAGCGCTAGTGCTGCTTACGTAGACCATAGGTAGGATGCATCTACTACCACTACATAGCAGCGACCGTACGTGCGCTAGGAGTTGATGCACGATGAAGATGATGTAGAAACAGAGGGAGACTTAAGAGGGAAGAAGAAAATAGATAGAAAGATTAGCATACTATGAGAGCGAACTGAAAATGATGGCAAGCCTATTTCTCGTGCAGTGAGAAAAGAGGGAGACGCTGTATGCGAAAGAGAGATGGATAGGGTGTAGAGAAAGGGAGATTACCACTTCTTTCTCTTTGCTTGAGTACGTATGCACTGTATAATCATGCATATCTGTATATATACATAGATATCTACACCTGCAAGTATTCTCTCTCTCTCTCTCTCTCTATCTTTCTCTTTTTCTGACGAATAAAGGAAGAGGAAAAAAACACGAATTAAAAAGAAGAATATTTAGATTGAATTTCCCGCAGTAATGGTGGCGCGCAGGTTGAAGACTTGAGTTTGAGGACCGGAAAGCGAGATTTACTAATCAGAGGTAGGTATTTGGACAACTGATTGGCTATTGGAAGAAATAAAATTAAAAAGAGACAATAGATAAGGAAGAGCGAGAAATAGACTCGAAGAAGAAGGAAGTGGCCATTAAAGGATCACTGTCCTCGTGCCGTATCAGAGCCTATAATCGCTTCAACGTTTTTTTCTTCTAAAGTAAAGTCTTAGATATTTTTCTGTGCGTTGTTTGGAGCTGTGCAGAGACCTGGGAGCTCGCTGAGAGAATAGCAGAGTCGACCGTGGAGATAGAGATTGCCAGAAGGGGGATTTCATCGGCCGATTTCTTTGCGGTTCCTTGCAGCCGACGTCGACCAGCTGACCTAGGCACAGAGAGAAAGAGAGAGAGAGATATCGCGACCAACCCTGAAGCCCATCACCGCCATCGTAGACCTTATTGTCGCCATCGCCGACCGGTTCTCCTGTTTGTTAACGATTTCATCAACGGTGAGTAGACTGTAGTCCAAATTAATAAAGATTTATTGTGAGCTAACGGCTCTCGCCAATCAAAATTGTAAATTCAGTGCGGGCGCATTAAGCAAAGATTAGAGTGATTGTGACGTTGCTAAATAGTGAAATAGAATAATTGTTTTTTTTAAGAAATTCAATTGTAATCAGTATAAAATTTAGAATTAGAGCATCGTAAAAGTTTAATGGAAAGTTCGTTCTTTTCCATTGTGATTCGCGAAAGAGAAAAACCGTGACCACGTGTCCAACGATTTCGTTGACCGAGTAAACCATTAGATTATCTTAATAAAGATTTCTTTATAAAATTTCTTTTAAGTGACCGGTGAATAACAATTTATAATTGAGATTGGTGGACACAGTGGCATGTGTTATGTAAAGAAACGAATTTCATGACGCGGGCCTTGGCGGCCATCTTGTTCATATAAATTCTTTCGAAAACCAGTTTGCGCTGACTAGTAAATTAAATTAAATTGGTATCTTGATTGTAAAAATTATTAAAAATCTTATGAGCATATGTAAATCTTATTTTGAAAAAAAAAAATTATACCGTGAAATTCGAGAGTGCGGTAGTGTGAGGAATCGACCACGTGTCTAACGGTTTCGTTGACCGTTACGCTAAATAAATTAAATAGTGAGTCGATAGAAAGATATTTTTTTGTCGTTGAAAATTTCAAAAAGACCGATAGTTAAATTTAGAATAGTGAAACTGACAGACACGTCGGTACAGAGTGACTAGTGTGAGAGAGAGAGAGATAATCACGCGGACTCTTGGCAGCCATCTTGTTCAATAAATAAGAGTGAGGTCACTTGCGCCGACCAGGAAGTAAAAATTCATTTTTTTTGTTGATTATTATTATATTGAGAAACGAATAATTTATTCAATTAGAAGTGCGAGTAAAATTAAAAATTAGAAGTATGTGAATGGATTATGAGTATGCGCGATAAAATAAATTCATAGATTAGTTTAGTAAACAAAGTTTCCATAGTTTTTTTTTATTCAATAAAATGTTAAATTCTTAAACTCAAATTCTCGAGATTTAAACAAGTGGAAAATTATTTTTTTTTGTGTGCACACCTCTCCACATTTCAGCTTAATAAATTTGCCTCTAGAGGTCGCCCACCTCCCGTTCCAAATAGGGACCGTCTAGGAAGAAACAAAAAAATGTTGCCACCATACTGATCTAAACCAGAAAGGAACGGATAAAGTGCTTATAGAAAACATCACGGGTCGTCTTCGTGGGGAATATTTACTGTCTCTTTCTAACATATTACTTTCTTATGTAGTTTCCGGTTTAGATATCTTGTTTGTAACAGCTAATAGAAAACGCAGAACGAGGTTTCCAGTCCCTTTCCAAAGGGTCTCTAGTTCCAAAGAAGCCTGAGGTTCACTTAGAGCATATATACTATGGAGGAAGCATGCCGTGTTAAAAGTGGTGGTAACTTTAGATGAAGAGAAAGAAAATATTAACTTACATCCTATCTCTCTCACGCAACGCTCCTGTAAGCGGTGCACCAGAGAAACAGTATGTAAGTAGTTATTTTCTTCCTCTTTCATCGTTAAAATAGCCACCACTCTTTATGTAACATGATGCCTCCATGTATATATGCTCGAAGGAGGTTCATGCTTGCCAACGAGTTAGCTGGAGGTCTGTCTGGCGCCTTATAATAAATTAAAGATTCTTTTTTTTTTGTTTCTTAGACCGAAGTTGCATGCGGGGACGGGCAACGTTATAATAAATGAATTAATAATTTACTTATTGATAATTCAAAATATCTAAATTTTCACATCGCAGTAGTAATAAAAATTGTTATCTCGTTTTTTTTTATTTTTCTTTGTTTTTCATGTAAAAAAATTTTTTCATCATAAAATATATTTTTATTTTCTTTCTAAAATTAAACTTCTACGATTTTCATGTGAGGAATATTTTCTAGATGTAATAAAAAAATTGATATGAAAATTGCTTTTTAATTGGAACTATTTTTATTTTTTATTTCATTGTAAAATATTAATATATATCGAAAAAATTATGATATGAAAGGATGAAATTTTTGGAAGAAGGATAATAAAGTTTATTTCTGTGTAAAATATATTTTTATTAAATATTTATTTTTCTTTTTTTTGCGGTTGGTGATTTTTTTCGTTTTCCTCTATTAAAATATTACTATTTATATTATCGCTTTCTTCGCACGCGTCGTTTTCAATTTCGATTGCCTTGACATTGGAACAACTCTTCCCATTACAATTGCTAGAAATAATAACTTTAATCTATATAATATATGAGAAGCTGTTGCTGAAATTCAATATTATTTAAATACAAATTTAAATTTTGTGATAACCCTTTGTTTATCAATTTTTTCTGTGTTATTTTAAAAATGTTTCTCACATCAAAATCTTAGAAGTTTAATTTTAGGAAGAAAATAAAAATATATTTATTGATGAAACAATTTTTTTGCATGAAAAACAAAGAAAAGAAAAAAAAAAGACGAGATAACAATTTTTATCATTACTATTACGATTTTTGCAATTATTAATAATTACTTTATTATTTATTGAAACTTAAAATTAATTATAATAATTAGTTGAAATATAGAAACAATAAAAATTTCAACTAAACTTGTCTCCAGGTTCCAAATGTAATAATTACAAGGAATAATAAGGTAAGTTCATTTACAACATTTACCTAAATCCGCGCACATTTTGTAAATATTGATCGTAATAAAACTAATAATATCTCATTTTAAAGTTCTTTCTTTAAGCTTTAAAATGAGATGTTAAACGTCTGAAAATATTGATTTAGTGAGCCACAACAATCATTTGCGTTTAAGGTATCCGTGTTAGGTACAGTTGTTTTAACTTGAATACACCCTATTTTAAAAAACTATTTGCACCAATATTGATAATTTTTCAAGGTACCCCACATTTAAAAAAAACTTAAAAATTGGTCCATTATTTACGGAGACACGGTTAATTTTTACGAATTTTATTGGAACGGGGTCTTTGTTAACTTTTCTTACGCGCAAAGATAAGCATCTTCACGACGACTCCGACTTTGACGTAATTATTTGTATGTTATTATTATTTTAGTTTTAATAATAAAAAGTCGCATTTTTTAAAATCTAATCATAGATTTTTAAAATATAAATCTTCAACTAAAAAATGACGCTTGATTCGTTTCTTAATTGTTATAAACAAAGTGGCTGTGATTTAAAAAAAAAAATCTTATCTCGGCTCCTATTGGCCTTAGAGAGTTCTTTTTTTTTATATCTTCGTTTTGAACAGAGCTATAAGAATATTCAAATAGCAAATTCGTAAAAGTTATAAATAAAGCCCCAGCTTCATTTATTTATAAAAAAAACACCCTCTTTTTTAAAGCGTTATAAAAAATATTGTAATTCAATTTTCTCATTCGCTTTTCACGAAATATGAAAATTTGAACTTTCATAAAGAGGTTAAGCCCTTATGCAACTCAATATGTTCAGCCAAAAATAAAGAATGGCAATAAACATTATGCGTGTTAGAATAAGTAATAAGGAATATCTCAGCAACAAATTAACCAATTTGCTGTTACAACCTCTCTTTCTGTTCGTATTTATAAAGACTTCCTTTTAAAAGTTTAAAAATATTTCAAAAATTATTTTTGCATAAAATAATTGATATCCAAGAAATAGCCATTTTTTATGGTTTTTTGGCTTTTTTGCAATAACTGATTGACAAAAATAATCGCGGCAGTACTCAAATTGTAAGTTTTTTTATTCTCTAATACTTTTATTTATTGTTTTTTTTGCTAAAATGCATAGGTTTTTTCGGAGAATTGAAAAAGCTGTTTTGGCCAACTTTTCAGCCTCCTGGAGCATTTTATACCGTTTTTTTATTACATTTTATACAGGGTATGTTTTGACAACTTTATATAGGTTTTATTAAGCCTAATTAATGTATAAAATAGCCTTTTTTTCGCTCTATTGATTGGACTATTAATAATTTAGATAAAGAATTTTCAATTTATTTAAGAGATTTTTTCCAAATTAATTCTTTAAACGTGGACAATTAAATCATGCTCTAAATATTTTCAATTCTGTATTTTAACATCTTTTAAATTATGTAAAATAAAATTGAAAAAAAAAATTTATAATTTATTTAATATTATATTTTTAAAAAAGTTGCGCAATTATTTGCGCAAAAAATTGCGTCGATAAAGCGACACGAAAAGTGATATAAAAAGTGACGCAAGAAGTGACACAAAAAGTGACGCAAATAGTCTAGGCGCCCAGAGGGTTTCGTATGTAGTTAGAGGTCCCGCCAAGCAAGTAGGTGATTCGTATGTATTTTAAGCCGCTGAATCCGAATTTGCAACTTGCTTTTCGCGCAAGTTGTCGAGTAATTTGTTATAAACAAATTAATTGTTTAAATGGCTATAGTTTATGAACTACAATAGATGCAGTAATTTTCTCTTCGAAAACTTGTACTTTAATAAAAAAACAAAAAAAAAATCGTTTTTGTTGCATGTCGATTCGATAAGTAGAACCAGAGATATGGCAAATATATTGCAAAAAAACATAGAGACGTAGCGCAAGCGCGGAAAGCCCTGGTAAAAACCTTATAACTCGAATACTAATTGATATTTTTTGAAGTTTAACATGTATTTAAAAAATGTCAGAGTCTCAGCTTTTATGATAAATTGTTATATATTACTTTTTAATGTTGATAAATGAGCTAGAATGATTTGCAGCAGAAAAAATTTTCAATTTTTCAGAATTTTGTTTGTTTATAACGAAATAATATAGGTTAGCGAACAAAATATTTGTATATTTTTTATATAGAATGATAGAAAATTTCATCTAGTTTAAGAATCTGTCCGGTTTTTTCAAATTTAAGTAAGTAGAACCTGAGATATCGCAAATTTAACCCTTTCAGTCACAGGAGCCACTATAGTGGCACCCTTTCTCATTTTCTTTTTTTTATTGTTTAATTCGAACTTTAAGTTTAATCTTTATTCTTTTTGCATTTTCATATAAATGAGCGTTCATTTTATAAGTATCATATGATCTATTTTGAATATATGATTGTAAATAAATCTAAAAAATTAATGTATGATAGAAAATACATGTTTTGGCGAAAATAATTCGTGACTGAAAGGGTTAAGCTGTAGCGCCAACTCCTTGCAATACGACATATGTGTGCAATATAGCGATTGCTTTCCTTATTAAAAATTCTTTTATTATAAGGTAAGTAATCTTATTCTTTTCTAATAAAATTACTTTTGACTCTATTTTATATACTTTGTCATAATATTAATGATGCATAATACATGGAGATGAAGTAGATTTAGGGTTTTAAATAATCATTGATTTTTCTACTACAATAATAAACAATTTACTCAACTTATGGAGTATTTTTACATTTATTTTTTTTTTTCAATTGCAAAAAGAACAACAATCTATTTTATTCAAAAAATTTGTTCAACTTTCCGATTTATTAGAGTCATCTATTTTTAGCTGAATCCTTTTTTATTAAATTTTTATTTAATTTCTTAATACAGAGTTAAAATTAATTTTATTACAAAAGAATGAAATTACTTACCTTATAATGAAAGAATTTTTTATAAGGAAAGTGATCGCCATATTGCACACATATGTCGTATTGAAAGGAGTTGGCGCTACAGCTTAAATTTGCGATATCTCAGGTTCTACTAATTAAAATTTAAAAAACCGGACAGATTCTTAAACTAGATGAAATTTCCTATCATTCTATATCAAAAATATAGAAATATTTTTGAATAAAATTGAAAATATTTTCTGCTTTAAATCATTCTAGCTTATTTATCAACATTTAAAAGTAATATATAACAATTCATCATTAAAGCTGAGACTGTGACATTTTTCAAACACATTTTGAACTTCAAAAAATATTAATTAATTGTCGAGTTATGAGGTTTTTTACCTGAGCGTTCCGCGCTTGCGCTACGTCTCTATGTTTTTTAACAATATATTTGTCATATCTCTGGTTCTAATTATCGAATCGACATGCAACAAAAACAATTTTTTTTTGTTTTTTTATTAAAGAACAAGTTTTCGAAGAGAAAATTACTGCATCTATTGTAGTTCATAAACTATAGCCATTTAAACAATTAATTTGTTTATAACAAATTACTCGACAACTTGCGCGAAAAGCAAGTTGCGAATTCGGATTCAGCGGCTCAAAATACATATAAATCACCTACTTGCATGGTGGGACCCCTAACTTCATACGAAACCCTCTGGGCGCCTAGGCTAAAAATATTGCATAATAAGTTCTGCGATTATTTTCTGGAGGGTGTAGAATGTATTTGAAATGTAATTGATCACACAAGAGTTAAAAATTCAAATTTATTTCAAACGTGCAATAATTCATTGTAAAATGAAATGATTTTAATCGATATTTAATGTTGTTCTATTAAAAATTAAAAAATATACAATAAATGTGTAAACCTGCAAATGAATTAAAAAAATTTTAAAATATTTCAAGAATATGATTTTTGATTAAATGATAAAATAAAAAAATAACCTCAAGGGTAAAACAATCAAGAAAAAAAAATTTTTCTTCGTAAATCTCGAAACACCTCAACTTTAATTTTTTATTCTCTTGATGATAGTGCAATTTCTAACTAAATCTAGCTGATTTGATCAATTTTATATTGAAACAATAACGAAAAATTGCACATTTACTTCTAAAAAAAATAGGCGTTGACACCCTTCGAGGTAAAAGTTATGCCTATAGTAGCGTCTTTGTATAATAAAGAATTTGGCGTTGGTTTTATTTAAAAACTTTAAATAGTTTTCGAGATATGAGAAAAAATAAAATTTTGGGAATATGACGCTATAAATCAAAAACAAAAGAGTCATTTTCATTTTATTTTACAATTTTACTGTACATAAATACACGCACAACAATATAAACATATTTTTAAGACAATGTTTAATACAATAATGCTCAAATATCTGCGTGGACCATCTACGCGGATTTTGATTCGAATTCATATGGAATCCATGTTCACCTACATTAATATCTACGTAAATGATCCATGTTGAAAATTTTAAAATCGGTAAAACGCTAAAAGACAATTAATAAAAATGAAAAATTCTAATTTTTACGATCGTTTATATCCTACCTTCACATGCTCAAGAAGTTAGACATATCCGCATTAATTATTGTAAACTTGACACCAATTTTAATTACCAACTTTTTTTAATAAACAAATTAATCGTCTTTTTTCTTGTTGACCGATACAAATCGGCTTGGAGGGAGATTAGATACAATAGAATATCTTTCTTGTTTCAAGGTTTCATTCAATTTAGAATAAAATATCTATTTCAAACTCAAATTTGAATAATAATACATTTAAAAAAAAAAACCGATTTTTCAATATTTGAAAATTTTTGAAAATTGCATATAAATAGTCTTGAAGAAAGTTTTGTAGAAAAAAATTCGGATCCATCTATTATCCTAGATAAATAATTATCATCCTAAAGGCAAAGGTTGATGTTTCATGAGAGAATGTCATTGATTTAAGTAATTAAAGGAAAGATGAGTCCCTCAGCGTTGCAGTAAGATCATTCGATAGTTGTGATGACACAAGAAGAGATGACCTTTGGTATTATCTTGTAGCAGTGAAAGAAATGGTCGAAGGCCTCATACCACTCATCAGTGTCCTAACCGGCTGGCTCCACAGGTATCTGGAATGTAGGTGAGATGGTGAGTACTATAAAATTATTTAAAAGAGAAACATATCAGAAAAGTAATTTTTTGCTGAGAATAACTAGCCTAGAGAGGACCTATAAACAGAGATATGCTCACGCCCACCCACACAATAAATGTAGCGCATTTGAAAGTTAATAACCCTCTGAAGACTGAAGTTAATGTAGGCAAGCTGGAGATAGATATGAATAAGATACACACAGCTTAAGATGTAGACAAGACAGCAATAATCCCACAAAGGATACAACAGAGTATGAATAAGGAGCTTAGGTGAAGTGAGAGTAGTGCTTTTTCCAAATAAGTTAGGCCTACAAAGTAATAATTAAGTGTCATATGCTTCTTCTATTTTAACTTACTATCTAACCAAATGCCCAGAATATAGTTAAAAGACTTGAACTTGATGATATTACTATTAATTGGAATGTCAGTTATAGACTGTAACATGCACAACTGCACCCCTTTCTACTACTATCAAAATTAAATTATTTAATTTACTAAATTTATAGAATTTGGTAAATTATTAAATCCTATATAATAATTAATTAATACTTTATTAAACAAATTGCTAAATTATATCTAATTAGAATTGAAAAAAATAGAATCAAAAGCTAATCAAATAACTATAGAGAAATGCAGTGCACACATAGATACACATACATACATAGTATTATAATAAGCGCTACTTAAAACTGGAAGGAGAAAGAATCGAGAGGAGAGGCAAGAGAGATTTATAAAAACAAGAAATCAGTCAAATATGAATTAATTTATGTAAATAGGTGTGAGTGTAGATGCGCGCACCAGCAACAGCGGTAGGGACTCACTTTTCTAGTGAATCGCGAACGAGCGGTCTCTGGCAAAGTTAGTCTTGCTTGGGAGCCTTGGCCAAGTGAACCTGCAGCTTGCGACTTCCTCGATAAAAAAAAGTCTAGACGTGAGCCGTGTGCAAGGCAGTTGAGTTGCTAATGGTTGTGCTAGATTGATCTATTGTTACAGTCATTTGCAGCCTAATGGATGATATTATTTCCAGAATATATTGTTTATAATTTATTAATGATAAATCTGGTGTTGTTATTTATGGGACCTTTTTCCTTTTAATAAGTATTTGCATTTGGCCTTATAATTAATTAAAATACATAAATTCAAAGGACAAAAATCGAACCTTTTACAAGATAATGAAGGCATATGCCCACATAACAATAGAAGCCAATGATAATCGCTTTAATTTTACGTACGTTTAAGTTTAGATGTTTACTTGAAGTCCAATTAGAGATTAGTGAAGCGTGATCACTCAGGAGAGAGGTGTAAAAGTCTAGTTGAGCAATTGGAAAATATTATAAAAACTGACAAATTATCAGCGTAAGCTAGATATTGGACGTTTGAGTAAAAGCTAGCATTTGCGTTTCTAATGCAAATGGAAAACAGGAGAGATCCAAGGACGGAGCTTTGAGGAATCTCAGCGTTGAGTAGAAAAAATCCGTCAGGTCACCAGCAGCATCAATAAAGGCCTAGCGACAATCGGACAGATAGGATGCAACCTATTTGACGACAGTGGGCGAGATATCAAGAGTAAGCAATTTACGGAGTAAGATAGTATGGCACACCATTTCAAATGTCTTGCTAAAGTTAAGTAATAAGAGCATGATCTCGTAACGTTTGTTCATATTAAGTCTAATGTCCTCAGCTAATTTAGATAAGGTGATTTGAATGCTATGTCTAGTCCTAAATCCAATCAGAGCGTCCAGTTACTATCTTGTTGATGAGTAAGATTTAAGTTGATATAAACAAAACGCTCAAAAACCAAGAAAGGCAGCAGAAGTATTGGCCCGATATGACCAATGGTGCATGGGGGTAAGGTTTTATTGATTGTAATAATTCACGAGATTTCCCAACAAGAAGAAAAGATGCACCCACGCAGTCATTACAAATACGACGTAGCAAGGGCCGAATAATCGGAAAAGAAGTATGAATAATAGGTAGGGGAATCGCGTCAAATCCCCTAGCTTGTAAATTAGAATGACAAATAGTCATTCTAATCTCCTTCAAGATAATATCAATAAATATAAACATAGGATTAAAAGATTCATCCTTAGACAATGAATTTACGTAATTGTAAACAAAAAGTATCGGAGGATCGAACGCAATTCAACCAAAATGCCGATTAAGTTCATTAATGAAAAATAAGTGACTACAGCTACTACTATTCGAATATATAACAAAATTCTTGAACTCCTTCCAGATCTGTCGAGATTCGATAATCTCAGATAGTCTGTCATAGTGGTAGAATAGTTTCGTCGATTCAATGCACTCATGAACTTGATCACGAGCGGCTTTATAGTACAATAGATCGGTGTACAGTTAAAAGCGTTTATAACAGCTGTAAAGTAGATCTCTTTTGCGAATGAAATGGTGATTCCTAGTAGTGGACTAAGAACAACGACTCTCTCGAGTGATTCGCCTTTCATTGCTGATCATAATTTAATTCAGTTAAAATATGGTATTCTTAAATTGAATATTTCTCTAAAAAAATTTTTTTTACTCGTAATCCTAAATCTATAAATGCTGCTACACTTAATCATTATCTGACAACTTCTTTAAACACTAAGTGGCATGAGACCCAGTCCTCTTGTAATTATTCAAATGATCTATATGATTCATTTCAGTCTACTCCAAATGCTCTCACTTGTGCTCAACTCGACAACATTGTTAATTTTACTTCTCGAACCATTATTCAGGCCTTTGACAGATTTGCTCCGTCGAAGTTAATAACCATTCGTCCTCGTTGCAAACCATGGGTGTCCTATGATATTAGGCTTTTGATGAAGAAACGAGATCGAGCTTATTATAGTGAGGACTGGACGCATCGAGGATATTCAAAGACATAAGTCATTGAGAAGTGAGTTAAATGCTGCTTCGAGTGCCAAGGCTAAATGGTTGACGTTGCACATATTGGGATTGGCGAAGAAAACTTTTTGTTTGCCTCTACAGTATCTCTCTTCGAGAGCCTTGCTCTCTCATTACTCGTCTGTGGCTAGGAATAGCTAACCACTTACTCAGGCTGAAGTAGATGAGATACTGGCGATCCCGTTGTTTGTTTCGCCTCATATAGCTTATACAGAAAATAAAACATTGTTAATAATTATGTATTGATTAAAATTCATTTGTCTAACCGATTATACTTACCTACTATACTTGTTAATATTAATTTAAATTTGTATTAGTTAATTTAATATCAATCAACGGTGCTATTGTTAAATTCAATTTAATCAATTGCTTATAAATCTTTTAGAATTACTAATATTATATAAACTCACTAGTTAAATACCTATTGCTCATGTGATTGCCTGATATTATTAAAAAATTTGTTACACGTCGTTGTATCATGCTTTAAGTACCAGGCAGGGATTTATCCCAAGGTCGAAATAAATAAAGTTGAAGTCTAAGTACTCATCCAAGGGCATAAGAGAATTACCAACAATCTGTCCCAATTTAGTCTCAGTAACAGCTATCACGTGGAAATAAGAGTGAACAGCCAGAAAGAGTCTAATTATATTACATTAACATTAATATGCACTCGTATAGAGTTGACATTAAAATAATAGACCCTGGGATCATTTTTAGTAAAGAAATGAATATTAATGGAAAAGAAAACTGATTTAGTAGTAAGCAATAGATTAGTCTAAGGAGGAAAAGAAAATGGATTTATTATACAACCTAAAATGTTGTCTTATTTTCTGAGGACATCAGTAATAGCTTTGTTGGAAAAACATTTTAGTTCTTCTTTCCAACGCATATCTCACCATATTTTAGAAACATATCAAAATTATACTCTCTCACTTTAGTGAGCAATCGCAACTTCAACTAATATAAGGGAATAGGAAGATATTTATTGATGTCATCGTAGATGCAATTAAAGAATCAACAGTTTTGATCCAATAAAGCA
Source organism: Anastatus disparis (assembly GCA_017163975.1). NCBI lineage: Eukaryota > Metazoa > Arthropoda > Insecta > Hymenoptera > Eupelmidae > Anastatus > Anastatus disparis. Next base: position 4,167,206 of record JAFFSR010000302.1, read on the forward strand.
AATATTCTCTAATTTTTCTGCATGCAATTTGCCCGTTTTTATCTTGGCACCAATGACAGCACGAGACAATGTAGTGCTCTTGATGGTTACAAGCAATGGTACAACGGATAAGTGATTCTACTCTTGAGACGGAGCAGACGCAGCATTTGTAGGAGCGGATATAAAGGTAGATGTAAAAACAGTCGCAGCAGAACGTTTACATGAGGTCCAATCACTAATTAACGAGCCATGCTCAGCCATGAGTGAGATGTAAAAATCAAGTTGAGTAATCGGAAAGTGTACATATACCTGCAGATCCTTGGCATAAATCAGATATTGTTCATAAGAGTGAAAATCAGCAACAACGTGATCAGTATAAATCGAGAACAAAAGAGGTCCAAGGACAGAGCCCTGAGGAACACCAGTGTTCAGAGTGACGAAATTTGTCTGATTACCAGCATTATCAACTACAGCCTGACGCCGATCAGTTAGGTAAGAGGCAACCCATCTAACAACAGAGTGTGATTATCAAGAAAAGACAATTTACGAAATAAGGTGGTATGGCAGACTGTGTCAAATGCCTTGCTGAAATCAAACAATAAAAGCATAGTCACGTAACGTCCATCCATGTTCAGTTTAATGTCATCAGTCAATTTAAGTAAGCAGTCTGAGTACTGTGTCCAGTCCTAAAGCCAGTCTGATAAGCATCAAGTAATTGTCTTGTTGTTAAGTAGTAGTAGAGCTAGTCGTAGACAAGGCGCTCAAAAACCTTGGACATGAAATAGAGTAAGGAGATTGGCCTAATATCGCCCATAGTGCGCGGAGAAGAAACCTTGTTGATTGTCATGATCAACAAGGCCTTCCAACAAGAAGGAAAAATACACTCACGCAGAGAGTCGTTGTAAATGCGGCATAGAAAGGGCCCAATGACGGGAAAAGCAGTGGAGATAAAAGATTGTGGAATCGCATTACATCCTCTAGCTTATGAGCTAGCATGGCTAATAGCCATTTTGACATCTTCTAAGGTGACCTCTTTAAAGCTAAACAAAGGTTTAAATGAGCTGTCATCGGACAGTGAACTTAGAAATTCAGAAACAGGTGATATCAGTGGATCACACGTGACTCCAGCAAAATGTCGATTGAGTTCATTGATGGAAAAAGAGTGAGTAGAACTGGCACCAGCAGAACAAACACCAAGATTCTTGAGCTCCTTCCAGATCTGCCGGGAGTCGGTGATCACAAATAGTCTGTCGTAATAGTAGAGTAGTTTTGCCGATTCAATGCACTCGTGAGCCTGATCACGAGTGCTCTCTCTCTAGCGTAAGTAACGACACACACGCTTTTTTCTGCTGTTGCTTTTTTTCCTCTTAATAACTTTTTATCACTCTACTGAGTGAAATTTTTTTTCAGAAAGTCGACCCATGGGAGTCCTGAAGCCTTGGCTATATTTTTCTTACAAATTGTAGCTGCATTTCTTGGACTCTGGGCGATTTTTCTGATTCTGAAGCATAGATAGTCACACTACTATTTTTTATTTGCTGCTGTTGCTGCTCAATCTTTTTTATTGGGATTTGCTGCTTGGCTTGGTGCTCTGTGGAGTGTGGTTAGTGTCTCTGTGTGGGCATAGTGTTTCAATTGCATTAAATGCAATTGTTTGTGTTTATTGCATCCTAACCTACAAATTACTTGGTGCTGGCTTGCTTCGTTCAATACATGCTTTATTATTATAAGATTTTTATTTAGTAATCATTACAAAAATATACAGCCATAACGCTTTAAGTCAGTACATAAGTATATTACATTCGAAGTATAAAATAAGTTTGAGCGCGCAAATACAAAATATTTAGTGAACGTATCACTACAGTCAATTTAATACATAGTAACTAGGGTGCCTCGGGGTCGTTAGGCCCGTCTTATAATAATTATAAGCCCTGAGGTAGTTCAATACATGCACAATTTTGATATCAGTGGCTCCATCTCTTGGTTGTCTTGAGTACTAAATTTGTAACTTGATTGGTAAATGACTGTGGAGTCTCATATTTAAGGTGCTTTTCCACTTGTCATTATTATGAGTTATTTACTACGTATAATTCAGATCTGTATTATTATGCTGTTTTTCCACCTTCTGGAAATTATTCACTAACTAGGAGAGTGTCACACCTCCGGATCACGGATTTTGCTCAAACTTCGGGATAAGTTTTCAGATGATAAAATATGGAAAAAGCTAAAGTTATAGTCATAAATACTCAATATTTCCCTAGTTACAGGCAATTAAAGAAAATCACTAAAAAAGTTACTAAATTTTTAAACACATATAGTTCTTTAGCGTCGATAGCCACAAGCTTGAAACTTTTTTTAAATTAAAGCTGAGCTCAAATACTTTCGAATTAGTAGCTATAGCATGTAAAAATATTATTTTTTCCCAAAGTAAGAGCGTAATTAGGATTGGACCTCATTTCAGCTTTTATTATTAATTAATGTTTTTAAAAGAAAAATCAGGTCCAATGTTTATCACGCTCTAACTTTGGGAAAAAATAATATTTTTACATGCTATAGCTACTAATTCGAAAGTATTTGAGCTCAGCTTTAATTTAAAAAAAGTTTCAAGCTTGTGACTATCGACGCTAAAGAACTATATGTGTTTAAAAATCTAGTAACTTTTTTAGTGATTTTCTTTAATTGCCTGTAACTAGGGAAATATTGAGTATTTATGACTATAACTTTAGCTTTTTCCATATTTTATCATCTGAAAACTTATCCCGAAGTTTGAGCAAAATCCGTGATCCGGAGGTGTGACACTCTCCTAGTAAGTTATTGACGGACCAACAACTTCATAGCATACATGTTATGCTGCTACCCCACTAGCATATTTAATACTACACCACTACTGTTTCTTTGAGTGCTACAATTTTGTTTTACTGGATTTCTTGAATTTTGATAATTCATTCTATTTATTTAAATGGATATGCAGCAATTTAATGATATTCTTACTACGATACTTGAGAAGATGAGTAAGCTGGATAAATTGGACTCAATCGAATCCTCTGTTTCCAAGGTGAGCAGTCTGCTTACTGTGCTAGCTAATAAATTTTCTGTTCTTGAGTCAAGAGTTAGTGCACTTTCTACTGCATTTGACAAACGAATTACTGAGAATGAAGCCAAACTTGAACAGGTCTGTCGCGAACAAGAAGAGCTGAAGGCGAGAGTTGAGAGTGTGCTTGCTACTACTACCAATACAACAATATCTAGAACGGACTCTGCTATTAATATGGATCATCTTAGAACTCTATCACAGCGATGTGATGCTTTGAAAGCACAGCAGCTTCGTATTGAAAGGACTTCTGACTTGGTACCGGGTGGTCTTGTGCCATCGGAATTTTCTAATCTTAAGGCAGGAGTATCTGCTCTCTTCTACTTTGGATGCTAGTTTCTCAATTGAGGATATAGAATTTGTTCGGCCACTAAGACGTTCGGTTTCTGACTCTTTCACCTCAACTTCTTCTACTACTGCTGTTATTCATGCTGGTACATCATCTGAAGTGATGTCCCCATCTACACGGCAGCGTGATTGCCGCCTCTCAACTGTGCCACTGCTCATAACAATGAAGAGTCCTGCACTTGCACATGGGATCGTAGCTGCTAAGATTAAGACTAGGAGACTTCATACTTCTCAGATTGGTGAGAATCTTCTTTCTGGAGCTGAATGCGTCATTGCTCTTTCGCCATCGTTAATCAACATCAACGAATTCCTTCCTCCCTCACTGCATCAGCTGAAGATGAAAGTGCTTACGAAATCGAAAGACAAGAAACTAAATTTTCTTTCATTCGTGAAAAATGGAAGAATTTTTGTGAGAAGGAAGAATGAGGATACTTTTACCCAAGTTGCTTCTGTTGAGGACCTGGATGCTTTTTTAGCCAAGACGAAGCTGGTCAGCGTCAGTCTAGCACCGGAGCTTCTAGTACTGAGGTAGGTCCACTCTCTCCTCCATTCCTCTCTAATACACTACTCTCTATTAATAATCCTGTTTCATCATTCATTAATAATCATTTCACTGCAAATGATGGTCTCAGAGTTTGTCATTTCAATGCTAACTCTATTAGAGCACACCTTGAGATGATAAGACTCTTTCTGGCTCCTCACCCCTACTTTCATGTTATAGCTGTAACTGAGACCAAGCTGGGCCAGATTGTTGGTGACTCTCTGATAGAGCTTGATGACTACATGCTTCACAGGCAGGATCGTAACACTAGAGGTGGTGGTGTTGCTTTATATATTCACAACTCTATCACTTCGCAGCGCCTTTGTTCTTCTTCTGGTAAATGGAGTGGTAAGCCTGGTCTTCCTGAATATTTGTTTTGTGAGGTTAATTCTCTGGACTTGGCTTCACCTATTTTTGTTGGTGTAGTCTACAGGCCACTACATGCTCCCTTCTTGGCTAACACAGATTTCATACCTGACTTAACATCGTATATGCATAATTACAGTTCGAAGATCATCCTCGGTGATTTTAATACTAACTTGTGCGTTGGTTCTGATGACTCTAAGTTTCTTAGAGGTGTGATTACTGAGAATTCACTTTTCTTGGTTCCTTATGGCACAACTCATACTTATTCTTCTGACACCTGGCTTGATTTGTGTCTTGTCGATGCCAACGACATTGTACTCGACTTTTGGAAGACTGATATACCATTCATTGACGGCCACGATTTCATAGCTGCAACTGTTAAGTCCTCTCTCTCTCTAAACCTATGCTTAAAGACTTTACCTTTCTGGATTATAAGGTTGATGATGTTGCACTCCTTCAGTATTTTCGCTCTTTAAGGTGCGCTACATGTGATGGTGATTCCTCTCTTACTGCTTGCCTTGAATGTCTTCACAACCATATCAATGAGGCAATTGCGCAATTCGTGCCTTTCAGGAAGGTCAGGCAGGGTAGGGCTCATCGTCCGTGGATCACCTCTGAACATCGTCGCTTGATCAATGAGAGAGATCGACTTTATAGACACTACAAACGTACTCGACTGTATATTGACTTACTATGCTATAGGACTACTCGGGACAAGGCATATGAGTGCATTGAATCAGCTAAACTGTTATATTACTATGACAGACTGTCGGGTATTACGGACTCGCGACAGATCTGGAGAGAGCTCAGGAACCTTGGTATGTGTTCTACTGATAATAACTCGCGACACTCATTTTCTATAAATTAGCTTAATCGATATTTTGGTGGGATTGCGTTTGATCCACTTGCCCCTTCTGTTTCTGAGTATGTGAATACTATTAATGTAGATGAGCCTTATAAGCCTTTATTCAGGTTTAATGAGGTTACTTTGGAGGAGGTCAAAATGGCAATATGTCATTCTACTTCTCAGGCTAGGGGGTTTGATGCGGTCCCTCAGTCTATTGTTCATGGGGCTTTTCCAGTTATTGGGCCCTTGCTATGTCGTATTTTTAATGATTCGTTTCGTGAGTGTGTGTTTCCCTCATGTTGGAAGATTTCGTTGATTACCACAATCAACAAGGTCTCTTCTCCATGCACTATGAGTGATATACGATCTATTTTCTTGTTTTCATTCATGTCCAAGGTTCTTGTTTCGTCCATCAACAACTTTATTATTACCTGTCCACCAGACATCTGTTGGATTCTCATCAGACTGGGTTTAGAACTGGAGATCAATCAATCAATTTCTCTCTCTCTCTCTCTCTCAAGAGAGAGAGAGAGAGAGAGAGAAATTGATTGATTGATACATTCGTTTGGGATCATGGAGTTTAACTCCGTGTGACTCATTTGATATACAAAAGTATAACAAAATATAAAATACATGAAATAACATAGTGAACGTAATGCATAAGTATAAAAGTATAACAAAATCAGTTTTTCTGTGGTGATAAACAAAATAATACAAATTTAAATTAAGTACACTTCTCTACACATGTTTTTGCCATCTCTAGATACAAATTTGATAACACAAAAAGTTTTATAACTTCATAACCAATAGTCGTAGAGTGAAAATTCCATCGCGATTTCAAAGTTTGGATAAAAACCTTTAATAAACTATTTCTTTTATTTCTAAAATACAGAAACTGACTCCTTAAACAAAATTATAAAAAAATGAAAAAATTGAAAAAATAGAAAAAATTTTGATGAATATCAAACTTGAGTAATTTTAGGTGCGATTGTCGTAGGGTGAAAAAGAAAAATTGGTTTGAATGAGTATTTATTCAGTTTAACAATGAGACGTGTAACGTTGAATTTGGTCCATCTAAACCAATTAGAGAGTATTGAATAAATTTAACACTCTGCCTAAGCATCTAAAGTACGAAGCCACGTACATACTCTGTAAGCTCAATATTTAGTAGTTCTTCAAATAATCGCGATTGGAATGAATGAGTAAGCTCTGGGTGAAAGTTAGTGAAAATATAAGTGTTATTATTAATAAATTTGGACGCTGTAAATGAATTGCTATAGAAGTGAATGAATTGAAAAGTGCAGCAGTCAGCGAGATATGGCAAACCAGTAGGTGCTGTGGTAGTCGAGACGGCGTTCTAACAGCTGTGTCAACATTTGCACGTATAAATCTAGATGATCAAGTAAAGTATATTTAAGTACAAAAATAAAGAGAAAGCAAGGGTAGCTTTAAAATAAGACGGCTGTCGTTAATAAATAATAACTCTAGTTCCAAACGATAGCGGCTAACTCTGTCCTGTCTACCGATATTACAGAACACATATCTAATGCAAACGTTTAGAGCACGATGGAGTTTAAGATTTAGTGTTTAAGGTACGTCATCATAGACTACAGAACAATAATTCGAAATTAGGAAAATCAAGACCTCAACTAGTACCTTTCTGACCTTCCTAGATAAAATTTGAGAAACTGAAGAGTGTCAAAGACTCGGCCCATAGAGCAAGCCTGTTTGTTCCACTTTAACGGACTATTTATTCAGACTCCCAAATTTTTTACAATATCAGTATAAGTTATAGGAGTGTCAATAAAAAAGATTTTAGGACACGACAAAGGGTCAACCCTAGCTATATACTGCTCACTATCGAGAAAGATAGCCTGCATTTTGTTAGGATTTAACGGGGGCCCATTTTCCCTTGCCCAACGGACAACAGCAATAACCTCTTCATTTATGGAATCAATTTCTTGATCCAGATAAGCAGGCCCAAAGGAATAATAGAGCTGCAGGTCGTCAGTGAAGAGTATGCTGAGCTTTGATAAAAACTAAGGACAGGTCATTGATAAAAATCGAGAAAAGTCAGTGACTCAGGACACTACCCTACGACAAACCTACTGTGCAGGAGACCCAAACGTCCACACAATTGTCCAAATCAGGAACTGCATTGAGTCTGCCTTGCAAATAAGAAGCGAATTATCGTATAACCAAGTCAGAGCAATTGAATGTTTGAAGCTTAGAAAGAAGTCGAGAATGAGGGACTGTATTAAATACCTTGAAAAAATCAAAGAGGAGCAAAAGAGAAAGAGAGAAAATAAATAAAAGAAAGCGGCAATCTTTTGCCAAGTGTCAACTTCATGAAAAGTGAGGAAGATAAATAGATTTAAAATGTTTCGCGATTAAAAGAGACAAATAATTTTAAGTTTTTCGTGCACTGTAGTGTGTAAAAAGCTTACTTCAAATTCTGAAATAAGGCACAAAAAACTGTGTTTCGTACACGAATATGTTAAAAAGATCTTGGATATTTCTTTTAAATGTATTTTGTGAAAGATTTCTGTGAAAGATTTCTGTGAAAGCTCTTAGCAATCTTGAATTGCAGCTTAAGTAAACAAAAAATCTTACAGAGAAACATTACTGAACTATTTTTGAAATATGTCTTGGAGCTTTCTCTGTAAAATTGCAGCCACATTTTTCATGGATACTTTATTCAAGATTATGTTAAGACTTTGAAATACAATAAAAAGAGTGCCAATGAAAAATGATTAACACCCTTCGGCCTGAATTTTTATTTTATCATAAAATGTTATACACTCAATTATCGCTATTACGAGCAACTCGGGAATAATTTCTCTCGCTATTACGAGCGTGAGAGGGGCCCCCACCACTGAATGCTACTGAATTCAGGTGCGAAATAGATTGGATGGAAGGGGAAGAAGAGGAGGTATTTCCTTAAAAATATACAGAGTAGTGGGGGAAGAAGGGGAGGAATTTTGCTGGCTATAGCGAGACAAAAATGCTCGTTATATCGAACGCTCGTTATATCGAAGCTTGTTATAGCGAGAATCGAGTGTAATATCTATTTTAAGATGATGAGTGTTTATTTATTAAATAGTTTTTGCAATAGAAAAAAAATTTTTTTTTCTTTATCATTTTAAGTTTTCTTAGTTTCTATGGCAATTATGAATAAGTAAGGCCCCCAGTTCGAGATTGCAAATAGCTCAAGGTAATCCATATATTTATTTGAAAAACTTTTTAATTACTTTTGCACACGAAAAAAAATTATGAACGTACATTCTAATGTAAATTAGATCTGAAAACGATGTATCTTTTAAATATTTTTCGTGAAAAATTTTCATAAAATATTTTATCAAGATTTCATAAAATTAAAAAAAAATATTTTCGCATTATTTTTCACCGATTTCATTATAAGATTATAATTTGTCGATTGTTAGTAAGAAATATTGCAGTAGAATTTAGAAAATATTTTTTTTGAATTCTTTCACTGAATTATTTTAATTATTTTACTGTTTCATTTCATGTTATGTATAAAAAAATTATTATCTTAATATAACATAGAAATACGTTTTGCTTACTAACGGGTTTATAATATAACTTGGTTCAACATTCGAAAAGCTTATTGAGTAGAGCCATCTAATTTTTTGCAATTGCGAACATTGCAAATGTACATGAGATAAGATCGATTCCATCTCAAATCATGCAGACCGACTGCACCTATCTCTCCGAACTGCTTAAAAATTTTTTATATTATTCTACTTTGAAAATAAGCGTATACGTATTTTTTTATTTTTCAATATCATCAAAAATGCAGTTTTTATGCACTTTTTAAAAATGACTTATAAATTTTTAATTCTCAAAAATCGAAAATTTTTATTTTTTTTTTAATCGTTTTTATCCCTGTAGTGATCTTTATAAATAAATTTAGGCTCTTTCAATGCTACAGAGGATGCTCTTTTAATTCCACCGTCTTTTATTTTTTTTAACCCTTTGAAGCACACATTTTTCTATTAAGAGTTATTCGATGAAAATTGGTATACTAAGGTTTTTGGGGTCGCTGATTATGAATCTGATGTCAGATTTATGAAATTCTGTATCCAAGATGGTGGATTCAAGATGGTGGATATTTATTTTTCCGTCTATGAGCTCAAATCTTGCGAGACTCTGCTTAGGAGGATTCCTGCGTGCACTGATTACGAATCTGATGTCAGAATCATGAAAAGACGCATCCAAGATGGCGGATTGAAGATGGTAGATATTTATTTTCCCGTCTATGAGCTCAAATCTTGTGAAACTCTGCATAGAAGGATTCCTGCGTGCACTGATTACGAATCTGATGTCAGAATCATGAAAAGACGCATCCAAGATGGCGGATTGAAGATGGTAGATATTTATTTTCCAGTCTATGAGCTCAAATCTTGTGAAACTCTGCATAGAAGGATTCCTGTGTGCACTGATTACGAACCTGATGTCAGAATCATGAAAAGACGCATCCAAGATGGCGGATTGAAGATGGTAGATATTTATTTTCCCGTCTATGAGCTCAAATCTTGTGAAACTCTGCATAGAAGGATTCCTGCGTGCACTGATTACGAATATGATATCAGATTTATGAAATGAGGCACACATTCGGTGAGGCAAGTCGGTGGATTCAAGATGATGGATACTATTTATCCTACCTACGGGTTCCAATTTTATAAAACCAATCATGTAAGGATTTTTTGAGTAGCTGGGGACGAATCTGACATAGCATCTTTGAAAATTTGTGTTCAAGACGGTAAATTCAAGATGATAAACGAAAATTTTCTCATTCTTGGCGTGATCCAGAGCTAACGACGAGGACGTGATGAGATGTAGCTCCATTTTTTTTTTTTTGTCTTTTTTTGTTTTTTTTTTGTCTTTTTTTGTCTTTTTTTTTTTTTTTTTTGTCTTTTTTTGTTTTTTTTTTGTCTTTTTTTGTTTTTTTAATTTTTTTTTTGTATTTTTAAAATTTTTTAGTTATTTTTTGGTAATTTTTTAATTTTTCAATAAATTATAAATTGAATTTATTAGTTTTATTTCCATTGGTCTACTTTCCTTGTTTTCAAATGTCATAATAGTATAAAGTGAGAAATTTTTTCGTCCTAAAATAGTTGTAATTATTCATAGAATATTATTCATGCCATGCTCGGAAACAATTACGATTTGACACAAGACATAAAAGTACTTTACAGGTGACACAAATCCAGGTTGTTCTTTTTTGATTCCTCTTTGTACTACAATGTGAGCATCTTTTAGACTCATCCGTGCATTCAGGCATATGAGCTGCTTGAGAGTGCCTTTTTTCTATTGATACTTGAGGCTTGTTTGTTGTGCGAGTGTCTGATCTATCTTGTCGTTTCCTTCCCTTCTTGGTGGGAATTTTAGAGCCTACTAGTTCTTCAACTAGCAAACCTCGAAATTGTTTCAATGTCATGGCTGGCTGTAAATTCTTACTTGTGTATAAAATATATGCATTTACTACTGTGACGTCAACAAAATGCCAAAATATTCTCAACCACCATCTTTTTGATTTTCTATCAATCCTGTAAGAAGCTACGAGTCGATCAGAATAATCAACATAACCCATATGATGATTATAATCTGAACTCATTACAGGGCAACTTATGGAGCGCACAGAACCATCCTTCTGTCTACGATTGACAACAGTCATTTCAGAAGGATCATGATAGTTTGACAAAGAAAAAAACTGGTTTCTTGTCCATCCATTTCATCCATATCAAACCTGTATTAGAAGTTTTGAACTGAGATTCTCCAGTGTCCAATTTTTGGTCAGTTTTTTTATCAGATTTAGGCAAACCAGCCCGATTTTGTCTCACTGTACCACATGCAAAAATCTGATCCTGTTTCAGAGTTATCATTAGTTGAACTCCAGTAAAAAAGTTATCAAAAAATACTCTATGATTGCCACCAATAAGTTCTCGTGTAAGATCTTTTACTACTCTCAGTCCTAATCCTTTCTCAGCACTTTCAGTTTTGCCGGTGTAAACTTGAAATTCACAAACAAACCCAGATTCATCTGCTCTAACCCAAACCTTATACCCTCGTTTGACTGGTTTGGCTGGCATATACTGCTTCATACTGCTTCTTCCTTTGAATTTAATCATAGATTCATCAACTGATTGATTCTGTCCTGGTCTCCAGCTATTTTTGAAAGTCTGAGTAAGTTCGTATAGAAGAGGTCTCAACTTATACAATTTATCGTACCCAGGCTCCCCTTTTTTTGGTTCCTTAGAACTATCATTCATATGAAGATGAGATAAAAAGAATCCAAATCGATTCACGGTCATCAGAGGAGATATGTAAGAGTCATGCCACTGAGGATTGGTACTCCAGTAATCTCGATAGGAAGGTAGTTTTTTCACACCCATCAGAATATTGATACCTAAAAATATTTTAAGTTCATCTGTGGTAATAGGATCGTGTTTTGTTTTTTTTTTTAGTAGCATACAAATTTGTTTGTTGTACAATATGATCGAGAAGGTGCTCAGGAAATAGATGGAGAAATATTTTTGACGGAGAATCAACAGAATCTGAAATATTAGGGCCAAAATCTTTGGAGAATAGGATATCTGTTCTAGGTCGAGCCATAGATGTCCAAACTTGACTCCCTGAAGCAGGTTCAGTATCTTCTTCATCTGACGTTTGAGCATCTGGACCAATATCATCCAAGGGAGGGCTAAGTCCTTTCGTTAGTATTCTTGGAACAAGAACCTCTTCTTCGTTTTCGGAATCACACATTCCATCAACTGATTCCGAATCACTCGGAATATCAGTTATTACTACCCTCCTTTTACTTTTTCCCATATTCTTCATATAACAAAATTCCAGTGATCACGAGTTTTCCTATAGTATTATAATCTAGCCAGTATCAACAAATTTTGCGTAATTTATAAGCAGAAAATATTTAGCAAAAGAGGAACCTATATACTTTCAATAAAGTATCGAGTTTTGAATTGTATCTAAATACAGTTATAGTTCGTACATTATTTTGATTTCCTAAATGTTATTGATACATAATCTTTTTCTAATCAAGCATACAGTCATGGATTCACATACTTCTGAAGAGTTTAAAATTAGTGATCTTGGGAAACCACCTTGTAGCGAGTAGGTAAAGAAAAATAATTTGAACAGAAATTTTAAGAATATCGGTTTCGTTGGACTTCAAGTCATATGAATATGAAAAAATTTCTAAAGGATTTCACGCATATTGGTTCTTATCCGTCAACGTTTTTGAGCCTCTGGGACATGTAATCTAAGAAAATCAATAACGATTATCAGTTTTGATATATGTGAAGCTGCGAATTTTCGAACATCTTTTACAGGATTCATCAATCATCAACGTCCCTCACTCGGAAATATTCAAATTAATTTTTTAGAAACTCTAAAAAACTGAGTGACACTAAATGATTGTGTAATTCTTCGTCAAAATTGTGAATAATTAAGTCATAATAATTTTCAGAAGTCAGATTTCAAACTCTTACAAAAGAATTTCAGATCTCTGATCATTCAATAAGATACTCGAACACTAATTTTCTAGGAAAAGAGCAAGATCTATGAAAATTGATATTATATTGCCATTTTGCTCCTGCAGTTGTGAATTTCGTATAATTAATTCAAATATTATAATCAGCGTCTTCGAAAACTAAAATACCCACATATTTCTCAAAAAATCTAAAAAAAAAAACTAGAATCCACGTAAATTATCGTTTTTTTGGCCACCATTTTGGATCCGCCATTTTTTATTTTGCCAAACCTGATACTAAATTTATAATTAATGACTTCGAGAACTGGAATATGATTTTTCCAAGGAAATAAAGAAAAAAGCCGGATTTACGTGAATTTTCATTCATTTAGCCGCCATTTTGAATCCGCCATTTTGAATTTTCAAAATCTGACGCCAAATTCGTATTCAGCGACCCTCAAAACCCTTGTGTATAAATTTTCATAAGAATAAGACCAAAAACGTGGTCGAAAATGAATTTCTCCCGAAAAATCACGTTTTTTTTGCATATGATTGTTTATAAACAATAAAATATTGTTGTCCAAGGAATGTGCAATTTTTCTACGTGTCCTTTAACATCTTGGGGATGAACGAAAAGTAAAAAACCCATTTTAAACCCGTTGTAACGAAAATAAATAATTAAATAGAGAAAGAATTTAGGTGGTAAGTATACTTACCACTATGCTTCAAAGGGTTAACAAAAAAACGGAAGTGCAATTGCACTTTTTGTAAAAAATGAAAAATGCATTTTTCTCAAAAAAGCCATTTTTTTTGTCTCAAATTTTTTTTATGGATAGGTGGCCTTAAGACCTATATTTTCATCGGTGTGGAATTTGGAATATTTTGGTTTAGTAAGAGATATAAAAAAAATTGAGAAAAAAATTTTCATATTTACATAACAGATGTATATATACGTAGATATCTAGATATACCAGGTTCTCGTGGTATTAATTTAAATTTGTTAGGATTGGAAACCATAAATGAACATGATGAGATCGTTTTTGCTTTGTGGAAAAATGGGCAACTCGTAAAGAAAACATTAATAATGTCCAATTTTATAAATATATAATCTTGCTATTTGGGCGGTGAAAACAAGCGTCCACATGTATATTAAAAACATACAACGAAAAGCCATAAAAGAGGAAAAAGAGATGGCCAGAACTAATTCTAAACATCTTGTACTGCATGGTGATTTTGCTGAAAATTGGGCGGTGATTCTCAGTAGTCCTGTTCAAGGCAATCACTGGGTCAATCAACAGATTTCTATTTTTACAGCTGTTTGTTATCAAGGAACAGTAACAAAAAGTTTTGCTGTCGTCAGTGATGATACAAAACATGATTCCGCTCATGCCCTGTTGGCGATGCAAAAAATCATTGATTTGATGAAAAATGATGTAACTGATTCAATAGAACAAATATCAATTATAACAGATGGAGCCGCAAGTCATTTCAAAAATCGATTTCAATTACATGAAATGAAAAAAGCTTCTAACAATCAAAAATGGTTGTTTTCAGCTACGGGGCATAGGAAAGGTGCGGTTGATGGCGTCGGTGGATTAGTAAAACACTATGCAACCAGACATAATCTTCAAAATTGTCATGTTGAATCAATACAAGATGCAAATGCTTTTGTAAAAAAAGTTCAACCTAACACTGACGCTATTAAATTAATCTTACTGCCAAAAGAAGATATTGAAGTTTTTAGGCAAAGCAAAATAAAAGAGTGGCTTAAGACCCCTAAATTGGCCGGCATTCAAAAAACCCACGTATGGAAAGTAAAAGTAGGGACAAAGAAAAAATTGTATATGGCTCGAACTGCTGCTCATCCTTTCACAAAATTATTAAATAAAGAGAAAAAAAAGAAAAGAAAAATTACGTCAAAGCAGAATGTGCGCAATAAGAAAAAGTCCAAAACTCATAAGAAAGGAAAAAAAAATAGAACTTTTTTTTTACATAATTTCTTATACTTAACGCAAAATTTATGCACTATATATATATATGTACAGCACAACACCTATGAGTTGCATAAAAGCTATGTACGTACAAATATATATATATATATATATATCTGAAATGCGCTTACTCCTGAAATATTTGTTGTATCTATGACGTATTTACATTTATGTAAATATGAAAATTTTTTTCTCAATTTCTTTTATATCTCTTACTAAACCAAAATATTCCAAATTCCACACCGATGAAAATATAGGTCTTAAGGCCACCTATCCATAAAAAAATTTGAGACAAAAAAAATGGCTTTTTGAGAAAAATGCATTTTTCATTTTTTACAAAAAGTGCAATTGCACTTCCGTTTTTTTGTTAAAAAAAATAAAAGACGTTGGAATTAAAAGAGCATCCTCTGTAGCATTGAAAGAGCCTAAATTTATTTATAAAGATCACTACAGGGATAAAAACGATTAAAAAAAAAAAAAAAAAAATTTCGATTTTTGAGAATTGAAAATTTATAAGTCATTTTTAAAAAGTGCATAAAAACTGCATTTTTGATGATATTGAAAAATAAAAAAATACGTATACGCTTATTTTCAAAGTAGAATAATATAAAAAAATTTTAAGCAGTTCGGAGAGATAGGTGCAGTCGGTCTGCATGATTTGAGATGGAATCGGTCATAATATAATTACACATTTCATTTTTTCGTGAGATTATAGAATTGATGTAAGAATGATAATACAGAAAATAGAAAATACATCAATACAGTAAATAATTTATATAAATATAATTATTCATTTATTTATAAGGTTCGAAGAAATATCAATTGTTTTTTACGTAAATATGTATATTTGAAAACCGTTACTCAAAATTTTTTATGAAACATTTCACTTTTTTGGAAATAGACAAAAGTTGAACGAGCACTGTATAGAATGATTAACAAGTATTACAAAAACTAATAGTTTTAAACATGAATGTAATCGAGATTTGCGTATTACATAATTTAAAATTTTGTTTATGGAATACCTACAAATAGTACTGCACAATAAGGGCTGTTATAGGCTAAAAACTAGAAAATAGGATACAGAAATAAGAAATATATTACTTTTATATGTATATATGCAACGAACAACGAGTTTTTCTTAGAAACAGCGCGCTGTTCTTTATACATATAAATATATGAAAATAATATATAGATATAGAAACAATGCATTTCTTATATCTGATCTGGTTCTCTTTTTGCCATGCAATCGATCCAAGTATTTGATTTTATCCAAATTATTTAACCAGCTTTATTTAAAAATACCCATTATATAACTATAGTATAAGCTCCAACGCATGAGGATGCTTAGCGCGAACGCTTAACCATGGTATAAGCGGTTTAAACAAAAAAATATGTATTTTCGTTTCTATACCATTTTGCTCTCTTATTTTCTTACACACGCTAAACGCTCTCAACGCAAGTATGACATTCGTATGTTTTGCGAGTATATAAGAAATGAGTATAGTATAAGGCACATTGAAACAAATGTGCATCCCTTCTTTATAACGACGGTAAAGAGGGGTTAGCTTGATCAGAAGAGAACAAAATCGAGCACAACTCTTGTGTCAGCTACTATTTAGTAAAGTTTTAAAACCGAATTAAGAGATTTGATTGTATTTATTTTTATTAACTATCCAATATGTAACGGCAAAAAGGATCAACAGGGCGTCTGGTCTTCGTTCTCATTTGGATAAATATTATGCAGTAGGTGTTTAAATACATTTTACTATAATAAAAGTATTAGTGTCTGATTAAAATAAATTTTGTCATTTTGTCAGTCTTTTTTTATGATTTACGATGGATGTTGAAAAGTTTATACACCCAAGTCATACCGACGGCAATAGAATCAGCCTTGTGACTGATCCTTGTACTCGTAACGATTCATGAGTTTTATTATTAAAATTAATAATTATAATTCAAATTTGATATTACTTAAATTCCAATAGTATAATTAAATACGTATGCACTGCTGATTAAAAAGATAAAACCTAAATGACGTATCAGTAACACCTGATCGTTACTTATATTTAATCATTTCCCTTGCAAAATTAGTTAAAAAAAGTCCGAGTAATCTAGCAAAATGCCTAGATTTTCCACGGCTTTGTGAGACGGGTTTAATTAATACATTTAAAAAGTTAACTTGTAAGCAAGTTACAATAGGTGAGTGAATAACGCAGAGATCGTTCTTATTTATTTACATTTCCTTAATATAAATTGAAAATAACATTTCAATTGATGTATGAAATGTGAGCGTTCAAGCACATTTAAAATATTATATTTTACATAATTCTTCGTGAAGTTTTTAATATGTATTATACGTGCATACAAAGTCAAGCTTGACTTTTTTTTATTAATATCAAATATTTTAGCTTAGCCATTTGATCAATAATTTTAAATTAGAAGATATAATTTCATATTTTATTAACAATATCCTTATAAATTTATGAATATAATTTTTGTACTACAAACATAATTAATAACAGTTTATCAAAAATAAATATAGTCAATGTTTTGTTTCAGGATTTTCATCAAGGCCAATCAAATATTACGCCTTGGTCGTTATTTAGAGAACTGCAAGGATTAATTACTTTTGTAGCATTATGGCCTTTCATTACAAAATTTTTCATATTGTTTCGAAGGCATATTCGTCCATTGGATTCATGATTCAGTTTTTGAATATTTTCTCTAAAGATAATAATATCATGATCTTCGATTGTATGTTTCCGAATATTACTGTGCCAAGATACCAATAAAATGTTATAAATTGAGAGAATTTGTATTTTTAAGAATGACAAACATCTCTCCTAAAATGTTTCATAATAAATCGTTATTGGCTGATTCTATTTCTAAAATTTTTCTCGCTAATAAAGGACAAAATTAGCAATTAAATAATGTGTTTGATGACAGGCTTTTGCTTGCAAAGTCAGAAAAAAATTTAGAAAATTATTTATAAAAAAGCTACTTTGATAAAGTTTTAGATAATCTACCCAATCTATACTAATAAATTCTCTGCTGATTGCACGTGTACATGCGCGCTCTTACGCACGTATGTGAGTGTTAACATTAATTTTTTTATTCTGCGTATGTATATATCGACCAATATCCTTTGATATGTGTACGCTAGGTGGCTAACATGCACGTCATTAAAAATAGCACGAGCCAGCTATATATAGAATTGTGTTATTCTTAAGGCTTCTTTTTCTGAATCATTTTTAGACTTACATGATAATAAATTGAATATACATCACAGTGTAATTGAATTAAATATACATGGAATATTGTATACACGGTGGACCATTTTAATCTATGCACCTGAAAAACTCAGTAAGTTCGCATCCTATCAAAAAATGACCTTTATAAAAGTTGTAGGATACAAAAGGGGTCAAACAATAGTGACCTTGAATTTGACCTTCAAGCTGACCTTCAAGGTCAAATCAAGGTCAACTTGAGTTTTTTAAATGGAAACCCCTATTTTTTACACCGGAATCGGAAAGGGCGGGAAATTTTACGTCCGAATATGCTCTCAGGTCATCTGACCTCGATGACCTCAAAGGTCAGATGAAGGTCATAAAAACGAAATAATCGGATGGCTATGAAAAATCTTAGGTAGGGTATTGCCGAAAAAGTAAAGGTCAACACTGAATTTCTCGTTAAAAATTACTCAAATTATGATCTTAATTTTTTCGACAACACCTTACATAAGAATGTTGACAGCTACCCAATTATTTCGTATTTATGACCTTCACCTGACCTTTCGAGGTCAGATGACCTGAGAGCATATTCAGACGTAAAATTTCCCGCCCTTTCCGATTCCGGTGTAAAAAATAGGGGTTTCCATTTAAAAAACTCAAGTTGACCTTGATTTGACCTTAAAGGTCAGCTTGAAAGTCAAATTCAAGGTCACTATTGTTTGACCCCCTTTGTATCCTACAACTTTTATAGAGGTAATTTTTTGATAGGATGCGAACTTACTGAGTTTTTCAGGTGCATAGATTAAAATGGCCCACTGTATATATATATATATATATATATATATATATATATATATTGATAAATATATACATATATACATGGGACATTTCACACTAACTGGAAAAGCAGAAAAATAAAAATCTCTGAAACTCTGAGAATATATTCTTTTTGTTACCTAAAATGTGTAGTTATGACAGTTTAAAATATATATTTTCATGTATAATTTATTTTCAATATAAATATTAAGCATACATGAAAATATATATTTCAAACTGTCATAACTCATTGATGGCTCTTTCTCACACGATCGAAAATTTATTTTAAAGTTCATTGCTGATTCTGAATTTTTTTTTTCTTCTAAGTAATAAAAATACCTTCTATTATGTATACAAAGATAAAATTTAAATCTTAGAATGCTCAAAATTTTTTTTTTTTTTACTACAGCAATTTTAGTGTTGGATGTAAAAACGAAAATTCAAAAATTGAAAATGAACCTCTACTTGTAAATGACTATAGCTCCGTCAATTTTTAACCTTTTTGGGCGTTCTTTTTACGAAAGTGTGCGGAATTCTGTCTAGTTTTAAATGCAATCTCGATTTTTGAAATACAATTTGATCTCACTGAGTTATTTATGAAAAACCGAAAAAAACGATTTTCTTCAAACACGATTTTCTCAAAAACTAGATTTTTTTTTATATGATTTTATACATAAAAAATACTAACTTTGATAGTCCAGTCATTAAAGCATTTTAGCTTGAAATTTTGTCGGTTAGGATGGATTAATATGAAAATTTGTCAGTAGGTAAAGAATAGTCCAAAAAATAAAAGTTATATAATGCTGATGTGCGCTTTTGCCCAGGGGGCGAGAGCCGCCCCTTCTCGGGGGCGGTAAGAAAAAAAAACAACCATATTAGTCGATGTAAGAATCAATTTAGAGCAAAAAGTTTTGAATGAGTTTTTTTGTTAAATGAATACTTTTCGAGTTATAGGTGATTGAAAACATAGATTTTTAGTGTAAAAAAGCATGTTTTCTGACGGTTTTTCATGAAATAACTTGAAAAGTTTTAATTTTATCAAAAAACTCATAAGTAACAAAAATAAAGCTTGTATAAAAAAAAATGATTCCATTTTTAATCATTATTTTATATACAATACATAACGAATTATAAATTATTGAATATTAATACTGTTACGCTTGAAACTTTAAGAGCAATATTCAACGTTAAATAACAGAAAAATGGCATACTTTTTGAGGAAAATGTATATAATATTTTTTGAAGGTATTGAGATTAGCTTTTAAATCAATTTTGTTTCAAGTCAATAGTATAAAAATTACAGGAGTTACAAGGAAAATAAAATTATTTTATATAGTTTGACAATAAAATTTCAATATTAAAACCACTGTCATTAAGACAGGTGTTGAAATATAAAGAAATCCTTTCAGGATTTATCTTATTTAGGTACCAACTATGTGTTTTAGAAGTTTCAGCAATTTAGGATGCTTATTTTTTAAAAAAATCAAGTTTATATGAAAAAAAATTTTTTTTATTTTTCAAAAATTCATCCTTTTTTTAAAATATCTTAATAATTAACAGATGTACGTAAAAAATACTTAAGTTAAAAAATATAGCTTTTTTTCATGAATATTTTGCTTTTTTTTTTATTTTCGTCCGATAAAAATCAACTGAGATATTAGTGTTAGAATTCTGTAATCAGAGCCAAGTACCACCTATTTTTGGCCCTTCAAACTAAAAAATCTCAAAAAATAAAACTTTTTAAAAATTGATATTTACATGACTTAAAGATGATACAATTACCTACAAAATCCATTCTGGAGCAATTAAAAAGCTTAAAAATTAGCGGAGTTATCATAAAAAAACCAATTGTACTTTTTCGGTAAAGTTTTCGAAATTCGTTAATTTTCGAGTATTTTAGATACATACATATAAATATTTTACAGCTTCTTCGAGTCTGTACAGTAGATAACTTCTATTTTTTTCAGTTCTTATATGTATATTTTGTAAGTGGACACACACACACACACACATATATATATATATATATATATATATATATATATATATATATATATATATCATATAAGTATAAACTCAGGTAGAAGAAAAGAAATGAGACTATGTAGCTTGCCGATTTGAAACAGCTGCCGTGTGCGATATATACGTCTATACAAATAAGAGTTCTATACCTTTTCTCTTCTTTTTCTTTCGCGTGTGTGTGTGTGTGTGTGTGCGCGTGGGTGTGCGTGTGCGTGTGCGTGTGCGTGCGTGTCTATTTTGCCGAGCGTCAGTATCTTTCAAAAATTGAAAGTGTAAACACATTCTGTTTTGATAATATTCATAAAATAGTGAATATTGTAATGTTTCTGATTTTTTTTAAAGTGTTAGTGCATTCAAAATGTAACAGATAATTTTTTGACATTGGTTGTTTTTACATTTTAAAAGAGTATATTTGCAAACGCAAATATGGTTGGGAAATAAAAATATTCTTCCGACAAATTGGGGATGGATCCATAAAGATGGTTTTTGACAGCCTACAAGAATGCTAAAGCATCCTGCACCAGAACAGCTTCTAAGAATGATTTTTTGCAACTGTAAGACTACTTGCGGTGCTAATTGCAGTTGCAGAAAATTAGGATTATTTTGTAACTCGACATGTGGAACGTGCTCCGGTGATAATTGTCTAAACTGTCCCCCGATTACAAATCCAGGAGAAGAAGAAGAAGTCGAAATTGATCATGAATAGAATTTTAAAAATTTGTTTGAAATTTAAGTGAAATATTTGTATTTTTTTATTTTGTTCTTATAATAATAATAATAATAATTTTTAAGTTATGATAGTCTTATAATTTTAACCATGAATAGTCATTTTTAAATGTAAAATACTTAAATATATTCTAAATTTTATAATAAGACATAAAAAATATATTATTAATAAAATAAAAGTTATTCAATTATTAAAAGTACTAAAGACTCGTTTTTTGGCATTTTATCATCAAGGGTAGTTTTTAAGGGTTGAAATAATGTAATAAATTAAAAATTATGTCATAAACTTAAAACGTTGATATTTTTCCATAATTGTATCATAAAAATATTTTTTAATATTAAAAACTATATATGCTCTTTTTATTAAGTCAAAGGGGTGGTTTTTAAGGGTTGTAAAAATGCTTAATATCATTAATTATGTTCCACAATATTGAACAATACTTATTTTAGACATTCCAAGATTATTTTAATTATTTATAAGCGTAAATCGGCATTTTTACTATTTTTCAACTTTAAGGGTAGTTTTTACCCCTTTAAAGCAAAAAGCGCTCCTCGCCGATATATAACTTTTGATCTGTAGGGTAATATAAGCTTAGTCCTAAAGTTTTATGAAAATCGGTGCTAACCGAAAGAATTTCTAGATTATATCCTATTTTTGCCTCCAATGACTGGACTTTTAAGGTAGGTGAGAATATGCGATTTTGCCTTATTTTTTTTAACAGATTTTTTAACGTTTTTTTTTATATTTTCGATTTTAAAACGTTGATACCATGGCGCATCGTACTATTTTTTCAACTTTACGTGTTCTTACAACTATTTTTATGCTTTTATTTATTAATATATCAAAAATATCAACAATAATCTTTAAAATAAACCCCCGATCGAATATTTTGATCAATTAGGACCAAAGTTATGACGATTTCAAGTTAAAAAAAAAATGCTGAAACTTTAAATAAATATATTTACTTTGAATTTTGAATTTTGAATTTAAATTTTGAATTTTGAATTTGAATTTTGAAAAGGTGAGTTTTTGAAATACTAAAATATATTATTTGGTCATTTCCAATGAACAAATAATATGCGATACAATTAAGAAAGAACACTAATGAATTGAGAACTAGTGTAAATAAAAAAATCCGAATTTGAATAAAACCTTTCAATTTACTTCTTGCCCCTCATGTCTCGAAGTTTTGGCAGTGTAGATTTGGTTTCGTTCACTTTTCCAACAGTGAATCTTTTGAATACCTTTGATTTCTTTTGCATTCCCTAACCATTCCTTTTTTTTGTCAGTCGAAAAAGTTCTAACTCATCCTTGCGGATAACAAGAATGTTAATCGACTGAGTATATTTTGATACGTGAGTGGCGAAATTTTCAGCGTTTCTAATAAAATCTGCACTTTTCTTGGACAGATTATGCGTGGTAGCATAATGTTTAACTAAACCACCAATACCGTCACAAGCGCCTTTACCATGTCCTGTTGCAGAAAAAAACCATTTTTTGTTTACTTTTGAGTTTTGAAGCTCATAGAATTGATATCTATTTTTAAAATGACTGGCAGCTCCATCGGAAATGGTTATGATTTCATCAAGATCTTGCGCAATATGTTTTTGTTTTAAGTTATTGATAATTAAAGTTATAGCCATTAGGGCATGAGACGAATCATGTTTAATATCGTCAGGGACGGTGACATAACTGACAGTTTTATCATTTCCAAAATAGCATACTGACGTAAATATTGATATTTGGTTTTTACTCCAATGATAGCTTTGAATTTCATTCTGAAGCAGAACTGTCCAATTTGCTGTAAAATCGACATGAATAACTAATTGGAAGTCATTATTTTTCGCTAAAAGTTTAACCTCTTTAATTGCTATACGTTGAATTTCTTTGACCAATTTATGAGCTTTTACAGTGAGAGCGCGCTCTCTTAACTCTATTAAGAAATTTTCAATTGTGCTAGTTTTATTCAGTAAATTTGATTTTTCCCAAACACCATAAATTATTTCTTCATATAAATCTTCTTCTGTCAAAGAAATTACTTGTAAATCAATAGAATCTCCAATTGGACATTCTTTACATTCTCTTAGTACACATTTCATATCATCTTTTGAACAAAAAAGTAAAGAACATATTTTCAATTCCAAATCTGCAATGTCTTGTTTATTCTCTTTTTTATAATTATTCAAAGCATCTAACATAAGTTTAAGATTCTCGCAGTAAACTCAAAGACACGAATCGGTGGGTGGATGTGGTATAACCCACTTCGGTCTTAAAGCGTAGAATGTTGATTTACCAATTTTTGTTTTCATTTCAGGATTTTGATCTTTAAATAATTGATATATTTCTTTTATACTTCGCGTAAGAAAGCGTTTGACTTTTTTAGTTTTTATACGATTTTCTTTGATAGATACTGTGTCGATTTTATTTGCACTTTGACGAGAACAATTGAAATCATCGTTCAGATAATAATCCTTTACTTTCATTACAATTTCACTATTCAAAAAATGGCCACAATAGTTCTCAGACTGCTTGTAAATTTTTTTATTATTTACTAATGATCGTGCTTGATCAATCATATAAATAGTTACATTTGGTAAAACTGATAATAAATAATCTTTGGAAATATCACTTGGTATAATACTCAACAATCGCACTTTCTCAAAAAAATTTGAACTATTATCTAATGCAATTTTAATATTCTCAAGCCATTTATCATTTGTTTTACATTCATTATTTTCATTTAATGCGGGCGAATCTGTTATATCGTAGACTTTCATCATTTTACTTGCTATTTGTGAATCGAATGCATCGCTTATTAGTTTTTTTTTTTCGGAGAGCATAAGATTCTCGCATCTTGATATTGATAGTTTGAGGCATTTTAATTCGTAAAATGTTTAATTTCGAATTACTTGAAGTCTCGTTGAGCTGTTCTACCACAGCCTCACTATGAATAAAATCTTCCAAAGATTGTTGACTCCTTGAAGTCGATGAAATAGACGCATTTTTCACTTCATCTAATAATGTTTTATAACACGAAGGGCATACTTTATCTTCTCTAGAGAAAGAAGTATTTGGATACAAGCGCTTCAAAGACTCCGTCAGATCACCTAATTCTCTAAGCGGACTTTTGGAGCAATCATAAATAACTTTTTTGTGCCTTTCTTTTAAATCCTTGCACTTCATTTTAACAATCAGTGATGCCATTATTGATATTCTGTTCAATGGCAGATCGAAAAAAATAATTTTTCTTAAACAACTTTATTGCTTTCTCATAGAGAAAGCATTGTATTGGTAAAAAAAATTTTTTTCTATTTTTTCATTAATTTGTACATATTTAGACTCAGGGAGTCGAAAAAAGTGGTTTCCAGAAAATGTCTGTATGTGTGTGTGTGTGTGTGTGTGTATGTGTGTATGTATTCAGTACGCCAATAAGATCTTGAGAACTACTCGATGGATCAGCTTCAAATTTTGCATGCAATTTATTTTTTTGTCTAACTGGGGGGAAGCTATTGAAAATTGATCTTCTTAGCTCAGTTTTTTTTTAGAGCCATTTTAAGAATTTTAAAAAAATTTTGATTTTTTATTTTTTTGATATTTTACGTAAACTACTTGAAGAATTTTCTTGAAAATTTGTATGAACATTATTTGCGACTGCCAAAAGAAGAAAAACGTTTACCAACTGATTTTCTTAGCGCACTTTTAATTTTAGAACATTTTGAAAATTTTGAAAAAAATTTTTTTTTTTCATTTATTTTTTATTTTACGACAACCATTCGATAGATTTGCTTCTAAATTTGTATGCAAGTTATTCGCTATTGTCTAAAGAAAACAAGCTTTGGAACACTTATTTTCTTAGTGTAGTTTTAATTTTAGAGCATTTTGAAAATTTTGGAAAAAATCTCTATTTTTCATTTTTTTTCTATTACACAAAAATCATTCGATAGATTTGCTCGGAAATTTTTATGGAAATCATTTGCAATGGCCTAAATAAAACAAGCTTTGAAAAACTTATTTTCTCAGTGCAGTTTTAATTTTAGAGCATTTTGAAAATTTTGAATAAAATTTTTCTAATTTTTTTTATATTTTACGTAAACTACTCGATGAAAGAGCTTCAAATTATGTATAGAAATTATTTACGATTGCCTAAATAAAATGAACTTTTGAAAACTGGTTTTTTTAGCGTAGTTGTAACATTAAAGCGTTTTGAAAATTTTAAAACAATGTTTATTTTTCAATTATTTGGTATTTTTTGTAAACTATTCGATGAAAATGTTCCAAAATTCGTATGCAAGTTATTGGTTATTGTGTTAAGAAGACAAGCTTGGGAAAATTAATTTTATAAACGCATTTTTAATTTTAGAGCATCATAAAATCACATTATGCCAATGGCAAAATTAAGAAAGAGTAAAATTCATATAGTTTTCGTAGGTATTAAGACAGCCTTCAATACAGAGGATAGGGGGGACATTTATATTAAAATCGTATTTAAAAAAATTAAATCAAATTACTCTAAC
Source organism: Anastatus disparis (assembly GCA_017163975.1). NCBI lineage: Eukaryota > Metazoa > Arthropoda > Insecta > Hymenoptera > Eupelmidae > Anastatus > Anastatus disparis. Next base: position 4,193,188 of record JAFFSR010000302.1, read on the forward strand.
TTAATGTGCTCTATGAGAAAGCATTGCGCCAAAGCACTTGGCAGCGTTTTTTTTATCTTCCTTTTCTTATATTTTTAAACGCGTCAAGTCGTTGATGCGAATGCAAAGAACGAATCATCGCCACCTAGTAGTGACATGCGTCAACTCCCTACAAAATTAATTCAAATTCTAGGCGCGAAATTCAAACTGATAAAAAAATTATATTCTTCAACAAAAAAAATTTTTATTATAATAATGTACCATAAAAAGAGGATGAATGGTTATGTATTCTTTCATCAAAATAACTTTTTTTTTAAATTAAAAAATTTATATCTTCAGATTGTAATCTTTAACGAAAATTGCGTTTCCTCAATGTAAATATCATATTTATTTAAAGTTTCAGCATTTTTTTTTAAACTTGAAATCGTCATAACTTTGGTTCTAATTGATCAAAATATTCGATCCGGGGTTTATTTTAAAGATTATTGTTGATATTTTTGATATATTAATAAATAAAAGCATAAAAATAGTTGTAAGAACACGTAAAGTTGGAAAAATAGTACGATGCGCCATGGCATCAATGTTTTAAAATCGAAAATATAAAAAAAACGTTAAAAAATCTGTTAAAAAAAAGTAAGGCAAAATCGCATATTCTTACCTACCCTAAAAGTTAGTATTTTTTATGTATAAAATCATATAAAAATTTCAAAAAAAAAATATATAGTTTTTGAGAAAATCGTGTTTGAAAAAAATCGCTTTTTTCGGTTTTTCGTAAATAACGCAGTGACATCAAATTGTATTACAAAAATCGAGATTGCATTTAAAACTAGACAGAATTCCGCACACTTTCGTAAAAAGAACGCCCAAAAAGGTTAAAAATTGACGGAGCTATAGTCATTTAAAAGTAGAGGTTCATTATCAATTTTTGAATTTTCGTTTTTACATCCAACACTAAAATTGCTGTAGTAAAAAAAAAAAATTTTTGATTGCTCTACGAGGTAAATTTTATTTTTATATACATAATAGAAAGTATTTTTATTACTTAGAAGAAAAAAAAAATTCGATCAGTGACGGCCTGCATGAATCTGAATGGAATCAGCCTCATGTAAAATAGAAAAAAATAAGCCCTCAAAAAGCAATTTCTGAAGTGGCAAATAGAACCAATAGAAAACTTCAAAATTCAAGTCTGTAAAATTCAGGCTAACTCTCCTTTTCATTTACAACAAGAAGTATTCTTATGAATTTCTCTCTAAAACATCAGGATTTTCAGGAAAAAAATGATTAAGTTAGGACTTTTTCAAAAATTTTGGAAAATTTATAAATTTTAAGGATCTATGGCTCTTGATCCTTCTAATCTAAATCCTTGAAAATTTTTTTACACATTTTGGGTAACAAACAGAATGTATTCTTAGAGTTTCAGCGATTTTTATTTTTTTGCTCTTCCAGTTGGTGTGAAACGTCCCATATATATATATATATATATATATATATATATATATATATATATATATATATACTAGGGGTACCCCTGCTCGCTCTGCTCTGCCATAACCCCCATTGGTGATTATGCATATCTTACATATATTTTACCAATAAAAGAAAAATTAATCATTTATAAATCACATGATATATCTGAAAAACAAATAATAATTTAATTATGATTGTTTATACCTTATAAACTAAACGAGTTTCCACACCACCTTACATTTCAAACTAGTTATTATGATGAATTGCATTCATATATTTAATTTAATTGTATAAATTTTTCAATATTTAAATATAGATTTTAATTTAACTAATATATTTTAACTGTGTGAAATATAGAGGTAACGTATATATATATATATATATATATATATATATATATATATATATATATTTATGTCCTCGTAGGCCGTATTCGTGTCAGTATATAAAGAGCATGCTAAATTAGTATTGGCATCCCATATGTCTCAGACGCGTTCCTCTACTTTTTGCAAGATTTATATGTCTTCCTGAGACATATTGAGACTCAATATGTCTCAGGAGAAATCAATAGGGCATCACCGATCCTACTATGTTTCGTTCAATATGTCAAAGAGTAATCATATTGAACGTAGGTTAGTGAAAAAAAAATGACTCGCGCTTCGACAGCAGCTATACTTATTACAAAATGTCAATCTAAGAAACAGAAGAAAAAATCAATAGAACTAAAATTTTATTTTAAAAGTATTGAAAAAAAGATTAATATTTTCAACTAATAAGTTATAGTTCCTCATACGGCCTACTTCGGACATAAAATCATCTATGTCCTTTGGCCGTTTATTCAGGTGGAATCTGAATCTCAAACAATGTTTGCCGCTTGAGCAGATATCTACTTCGGGCGCGCTTCGCGCGCCCTCGGCGATTTCAGCTCAAGCGACAAACATTGTCCTCGATTCATATTCCACCTGAATACGTCCAAAGGACATATATAACTAATATATATATATATATATATATGTGTGTGTGTGTGTGTGTGTGTATGTGTGTGTGTGTGTACGTGTGTGTACGTGTGTGTACGTGTGTATTGGGTGTGTTACGTGTATCCATATATGCAAACAAATCCGTGTTGTAATTTTAAATAGATAAACAAATTTCTTATTCAGACTAAAATTTTTTATTTTTTATTATTATAAACTTGATTAAAAAAATATAATAAATTTATTAATTTAATCATATTAAAACATAAAATGATTGAAAAAATTACATTTTAAAAGGTAAGTTCTTTAAGTAACAAAGCTATCTTTATTTTTTATAATATTCAAATTCTCGTTAAAAGCAAGTGAACATCTGCCAAAAAAGTAGAATATGTTGGGTTCTAATAGGGGGCTGAATTATCTATCCTTGTTTAATAGCGTTTTTAATCATTTATATAAACACCATCCGTTGTAGCAAGAAAAAAATAGTAGCCCCCGCTAGATACAAGTATAATAGGTAAATTTTGTAATAACGATCAAATTACTTTATCGCGTAGTTTTTTAATAATATGAGACCTACCAAAAGAGATAGGTTATATTCTAGTTTGTTAGTAGGTCTCATATTATTCAAAAATTACGCGATAAAATCATTTTCTTGTTATTACAAAATTAACTTACTATACTAATATCTAGCGGGGGCTTCTATTTCCTTCTTGTTACATCGGATGGTGCTTATATAAATGATGAAAGACTCTATTAGACAAAGACAGATAGTTCGGCCTGCTCTTAAAGGTCTAAGAATGAATCGAAATGGCAACAATAGCAGTGATAAAGAAACATCATCCATAAATAATTCTGATGAAGAAATGTAATTTAATGCGGATATATATATTTTTTGTGTATGCATTTTTTTATGTAAAAAAAACATTATTTGAAATATTAAAAATATTGAGGTATTAATTTTTTTTCATTCTTTTTTTTTCTAGAAAAAACATATTAATACAGTAATAAAAAAATTTGGTTTGCAAACAATTCACAACACGGATTCAATAATTTTAATAAGTATATACCTCAATTGAATATACTTAGTTTTTATTTTATACATTATAAATAAGTTTAATTAACATTTTATTAATAAAATTCAGTATACATTATTGTCTTTGGTACTTTCATAACTTTTGAATTGAATGAAAAATTAGGAACTTCTTTATATTCATTTATAAAATCTTAAAATACTTTAGAATACAATAAAATTTACAGCTAAAGCATATCTTTTTTTTCAAATGAGAAAAATTATAACCATCTGCTTTTATGACATTTGTAATCATTTAAAAAAGTAAGTATCTCATTTAAGTACATTTGTTCATTCTATTAAATCTTTAAGACAAGATTAAATTTATTAACATTTTTTCTCGTTTTTTTCATAAAGTAAATTGAAAATTTTTTTAATCTTCTGTTTTTTGCAATTACTTGAAAAACTATATGTTTGATATAAATATATTTATTGATATATTTATATGTTTATGAGAGCGCGGTGGCGTAATGGATAGAGCTCTTGCCTTTAACGCGGAGGGCATGGGTTCAAATCCTGGCCAGATACCTCTAACTTTTTTTTCAAAAGAAAATTAGTGTATGTGCCATTTATATCACGACTCTTAAAAAATCCGACCTCATTGGGTATCGGTTGATTGCTGGTCACAAAAGTGGCTGACCATCCATCGGTAGTCAAAGTTTTTGGTATGGTGGGTCTGACAGTCTAGCCTGACGTAATGTGTTAAGCGGGTACCAGGTGGGGACCCCCTCGACTTCACCATATAAAAAAGTTTAATCATATAGAGGACAATATCCTTTATATATTAATCTTTTCTTTAAAAAAAAAAAAAATAATATTTATATGTTTTTATTAAAAATAGATTAATTAAAATTTCATAGAGATTTTTCTTAATTAAGTGAAAATTCTGTATTTAAAGTGCTTTCATGATGTTTTCAACGTAATTTGAATACATTTATAACTCTTTGTATTAAAATAAGTTATTAATAATTAAAATTTTTGATTATACATGATTTGTTTTATATTTAGCTTTATTGAAATTTAATTAATTTTTTGAAGATTATTTAATATTTAAACTTTTTTTTTTATACTTAATAAAATCAATTTTTTAAATAAAAAAAATTGTTTTTCACATGAAAAAGAAGGGAGAGAATATAGTGGGCGTATGTTACACTTGCATGCTTATAAATTGATTTATTCTATATCTATGACATAGAATGATATTTATAGTGATTAATATAAAACTTTTATCAAATCAAGTCTACATTACTTAGATTCTCTACTATTTCAATTAAGACTACAAGATTAAAAAATATATGTTTTATATACAAGAGATTGTGAGGTACAATGATATTGCATAATATTTTTTGTTGGACTAAAAAAACTTTCCAACATTTTTGTACAAGAACACATCAATTTTTGATTATGCAATACACTCCCACATTAAGTCCTATCCTCGTCCTACTGATGCTTGTCGTTCCAGGGTAGACGTCTACATGATAATTTAGAAGGGGGAACTGGGAAAACCTTTCACACTATTTGCAGGACAAGGTTACCTTTAAATTCAATATAATTTTATCAAACAATGGTATAAAAATCAGCTTGATGTTTATCAATACCCATGTTCAATTAACTATGACATGTTGGGGGTGGGGGACTTGTCATAGGGTAGACTTCTACATGATGATTTCAGAAGGGGGAACTGGAAAAACCTTTTACGCTATTTGTAGGACGAGGTTACTTTTGAATTTAATATAATTTTATCGAACAATGGTATAAAAATCAGCTTAATGTTTATCAATACATGTTCAATTAACTATGACATGTTGGAGGTGGGGGACTTCTCATAGATACCATTGAATTTGTAGGACGAATATTTTTCTGTACTTTTACTAATTTATCTTGAAATTTAACTAAATAACAAGTTGATGCTTGTCAATTTTTAGCACTTACTAATTTGACATGTTTAACGACTGCTGGGAGCTAAAGCTACCGTTTTGTTTAATGTGACAGTGCAAATTAGGTAGGTTCTCTAAAACTACATCTAGGCAATTGTTCATAAGTAATTTTCTGAATTATTTTCTCATTCTAGAAGCTAAACCTCGTCATCAAACACACATCATTTGATAAGTAATTCAATCCTCTACCAGATGAAACAAATTCAATAAATAAATGGGGTTTTCGAGAAAAATGCATATGAATAAAAAGTGCATTTTTCAACAAAATACATATACCTTGGTCATTTTTCAGTCTTTTCTGAAATTTTTTGCACTGAATCAAGGAAGACTCGAAGCGAAACGAAACAAAAAAAGTTCACCGAAATTCATTTAAAATTGATGAGATGGTATCCGTTTAAGGTTATTCTCAAACGTTTTAGTCTGAACATTTAGTTTTGTATGCAATATTTAAATGTGTATATCTTATGCTGTTTTGATGCTACAGCAAAACAAAAAATTACATTATCACTTATTGTAAATTTAGAATAATAAAGTCCATTAACACAGTGATAGGTGACAAGAGGATCCGGCCACTGTTCTAATTAAAATGGAATCAGCCTATTATAAAAATAATCTGCTATTGGTTAGGTTAAAAGGTATATTTTTATTTTTCAAAGCTTAACATATTCTTGAAATTAGAAACTATAGACTGGGACTTCCTGCTCCTCTCGTGCACTCGTCTCACAATAGGATTTAAGGTTGTTCTGGCTATACAGTCTGTGTCAAAAGTTAGTTTTTTTCGATAATCGTTCATATTTGTCGGTAGAAAGTGTTTATTTAATTTTTAGCTTATTAACTTATTAGATAATAGTAAAACAATAATTTTAAACTTTGTTTCATTCAAATATAATTAATTACACAGCTACACAAAACAAAAAAAAATGTCAAAACCCATGGACCAGACCAGGTACACCTTATATTTTTCAAGTTGCTGAATCAGAATCCGTGGTCCGTTTGACCCCATCACCTCAGGATCAAGATTATTTCAAGGTCAAATCTACAAAATTAATGGCAATCATATTTTAACAGTAAATGCATATGTTTTTGGAGTCGCTAAATCCGAATCCGTGGTCCGTTTGACTCCATCACCTCAGAGTGAAAGCTATTTCAAGGTCAAATCTACTAATTTCACGTGGAACAAACCGCAATTTATGCTATTTATTTTTTCTTACCATACCTTACACATTTCTCATCAAAAGATCGGCGCAAGGGTTTCCTTTAACGTTTTTTCTCAGTAGTTTCACATTCTCCTTTCAGCATCAAGCAGTAGTCAGTCAGCATAATAGTATCCCATCTACCTTGATAACGCTTCTACGTTACTTTAATGCCTTGGTAAAAACGTTTCCTCTGTTCTTCAATATAATCTCCACAGTTGTCAGGAAAACTATCCAAGTGATTGCGTAGAAAATTTAATTTGTAATTCATTAGGCAACCCATTTTCCCAAAGTTCTTAACCGTTTTAGGTACAATTTCTGTATAATTTGGGCTTTTGCGATCACCCAAAAAGTTTTCAGTAACTTCCGAAAAGTTAAGTCATGCAGCTCTTTCAATGTTTGAGATGGAACTAATAAACTGATCATCAGACATCATTTTCCAAATTTCTGGACCATCAAAAATACCTTCTTTCAAATTTGCATCTGATTTATTTGGAAATTTGCTTTTATTTTATTAAATTTGCCAAGTATTTGAAGCAATGGCCATCTTTATCTGAAGATTAACAAATTGTTTTATCACACCAAGTTTTATGCGTATTGGCAAAATCAGAACTTTTTTCGGGTCAACCAATGGAATAGCTATGACGTTACTCTTTCCGACTTCAAGAGATTTTCTTTCGAACCATTTATGATTTATATAGTGATTTGCATTATCTTTATTATCCCATAAACACAAAAAACGTGGCGTCTTTGTGAATCCAAACTGCTGTCCTAACAATATACCAGAAACTTTCAAATCGCCACATATAAGCCATTTAAGCTTGTCATACTGAATTTTTCGTAGTATAATTTGAAGATGGTCATGTGTTTCCTTCATTGTAGTGAAGTTCGCTATAGGAACTGAGGCATAGTGGTTGCTGTTGTGTGGTAATACAGCTTTTGATCTTCTGTTTGATGAATATATGAACCATCTCCATTCATCGACTTCATATACTTTAGGCTTAATTTTATTCATCAAACCTTTTGAATCTTTACAATATACTATTTTATCACAATCATGATTCATTTCTTCAATATATTGTTTAAAACTTTTGCTTTTTGTTGTGAAAAAAAATAATTTAGTAATATTTGCCAACTGATTCACGTCACCGTCATCGTCATCGTCATCTTAATTAACATCGTCATCATCATTGTCATCAACATCGTCATCATTATCGTCATCGTCATCGTCATCATCATCATCATTATCGTCGTCGTCATCATCATCATCCTCATCATAGTCATCATTATCATCGTCATCATCATTGTCATCGTCCCCGTCATCGTCATCATCATCGTCATCGTCATTATCATAATCCTCATCATCATCATCATCATTATCGTCGTCATCATCATCATCATCCTCATCATCGTCATCATTATCATCGTCGTTACCATCATTATTGTCATCGTCATCATCATCATCATCATCATTGTCATCATCGTCATCGTCATTATTGTCATCGTCATCGTCATCGTGATCGTCATCATCATCATCATTGTCATCATCGTCATCGTCATCATTGTCATCGTCATCGTCATCGTCATCATCGTCATCGTCGTCATTATCATCGTCATCGTCATCGTCTTTGTCGTCGTCATCATCATCATTATCATTATCATTATCATCGTCATGATCATCATCGTCATCATCATTATCGTCATCCTCATCATCGTCATTATCATCGTCATCATCATCATCATCATCGTCACCGTCATCGTCATCGTCATCATCAGTATTATTTTAAGTTTCTTCATAACTATCGCTTTTATAAGATTTATCTTTTTTATTATTTTTATCAATAGCATCTCCATCAATGCCGTTACTGACGTCGTTATCTTCGTCACCATGTTGACCAGTCAATCTGCATTGTAACGGCTCATATCAATTTTGCATAGAATTATTAAATTGAATATGAATATTTTTATAAATAATTGGACATTATTTAAGACATAGAATAATTTTTTGTAATAATAAATTTAAATTATGTTAAAAAAATAAGTAGGACTTTATAGTTACTTACTGAGGCCGATAATGAAGATAACTCAAAATGTATATATATATAGATATAGTAAAATAAATATAGAAATGGAATGTTCTATTTCTTTCAATGAAAAAGTATTATCAATATTTGATTGTTAATAATAAAATATATAAGATGTAGCTTATTAATATAATTGTTTATACATAAATAGAACATTCAAGTCCTATAATCTGTATAAAAATTATTATTCTATTTAAAGTTTGAAGATATAAATTAAAATATAAAAAATTAGCTTTTTTAGTTAATGAATAATAAAATAAATTAATAAAAATAGTCTTTTGGAATGTAAAGAAAATTGAATGTTTCTTTTACAAGTATATTTATTTCAATTAAATATTTCTTTGGCAAATATATAAAATGAATTTTATCGAACATTCTATTTCCTAATGTATGATTCTTTAGTGAGAAATAGAATTTCATGAAAGATTTATGAAATAATATAAAAAAGAGTGAATCCATCCAAGCTCTCTCATTCTCTCTTAGATGTTTAATCATGTAACATCTAGGATGTATTTTATCGGATTCTTGATCAGTGTCTCTGCGCAACAACATAAAGAGACTAGCTTACTATAAGATTCTCATTTCATTCAATTGTTTATTAAAATAAATTATTATATATTTGTAATTTATTTAAAAAAGTATTAACTATATTAAATAAATTTAATAATTTAAAATTAATAAAAATGACTATAAGTTCAATAAATTAAATCTGTTTTACAATAATTTCAGATAATAAAGATAATAATGCATCTTATCTTTAAAGTGCAGATTATCGCACGTTCAATGGTAAAGCATCCAGCGAACATCGTCGATTATTGTACTTTTAGAAGTTGCATTTATGACAAGGATATGGTATCGCACTTCCAATAGTAAAGCATCTGGAGGAAGTCGTCGATTGTATATCCTTGTATAATTATTAAAATATCAACTATCGCATCAGTGACAGTAAGGCATCTAGAGGAGATCGTCGATTCTAATGTTTTAATCTTTCTTGCTGTATGCATTATGTGACTAGCGCATGTCAAGAACTTATTAATGTAACTTTAATCTATCTTTTGGTAATTTATTATTAAAATTACCTGGCAACCGTGCATCCAGCAAAATGCGCCCGTTACAACACCTTATGTTTTGGAGGTCACTGCATCAGGATCCGTAGTCCGTTTGACCCCATCACCTTAGGGTCAAGGTCATTTCGAGGTCAAATCTACAAAATTAATTTTAAGGTCAAATCTACAAAGGTGATTCCGAGATAAAATTTACTAAATTCATGCAAAACAAACCTAAGCCACGTTATCTTGGAGTCGTAGTAAAATATTGATTCATATCAATTCAATGCAAGATTACTTTAAAGAATAAAAGATCATATTTAATTTTCTCCTATTCGTAAGATCGTACATTATACAATTTCAAAATGCATTAGAGTTTTCTGTAATAAACGTGAAGAATTTTGTAAAAAATTAGTATGCTTTTTCTAATTGTATAAATATACGGTTTAATGAATGAGAAAAATTAAAACATGAATTTTTTTCGTTAAAATAGCCTATCCCTGAGCTTTCTCGACGAAAACTATGACGGTGACACTGCTCCAAATGAAGATGTGTGAAATGATCCGCTCATAAGTTTGTTGAGGTAACGATGCCAGTATAAGCGCACTGCCTTACAGAGGAACTTTAGGGTATGAGGATAAAGCTGTAGTGTGTTAGACGACGAGTTGACATTGTCCTCGTCAAAGTCAGAAAGCTCTTATATTTAGCCTTAGAGAGGTATAAGAGTTATCATCTCTGCGACAGCGGACTCATTTGTGATTGGACCAGGATCCCTTACGTGTGAGGTTATACTAAAAACCAAGGATCATTTACCTTTTAAATTTTTAGGGCATATTTGTCCAAAGAATTGTAATCGTTTTTGTTTTGTCTATGGAGCATTCACTCCGCAAAAACATCGAAGACATTTCAATGAGAATCTCAGAAACATTTACAAAACTAGTTTCAAATTAGAAACAGATGTAGTTATAGAAAAGTGGATTCCATGTAGTATCTGCGAACAATGTTGTCAAATGGTTTGTAAGTGAGATGAAACAAAAGAAGATTGCAAAGTTAAATTTAATAACTGAATGAAATGGTATCAACCAGATAGAAGAGAGGATTGTTACTTCTGCAACACCAAAATTATTGGAATTAATAATAAAAATAAAACAAATATGAATTATTCTGATGTTATTTCTGTAAAAGGACCTATCGAAGAAACGAGAAGAGATGAAGAATTCGATTTTCATGAGAGGTCACCAATCAAATCAGATTGCAACGATGAAAAACATGATGACGAAGATAACGACAAAGTCAGTAATGGCATTGATGGAGATGCAATTATAGCTAATATGGTAAAGAACAGGGAAAGCGTTTTTGCCAAGACATTAAAGTAATGGAGAAGCGTTATTAAGGTAGATGGAATACTAGTATGCTGACCGATTATTGCTACATGTTAAGAAGAGATTGTAAAACTACTGTGAAAAAATGTAAAAGGGAACCTTTGCACCGATCATTTGATGAGAAACGTCTAAGGTATAGTCAGAAAAAATAAATGACATGAATTTCGGTTTGTAATACGCAAATTTTGTATATTTGACTTTGAAATGAGATTCACTCTGAGGTGATGGAGTCAAACGGACCACGGATTCGGAATCAGCAACCCAAAAAACATAAGCATATACTGTTAAAATATTATAGCCATTAATTTTGTAGATTTTACTTTAAAATGACCTTGACCCTGAGGTGGTCAAACGGATCACGGATTCTGATTCAGCAACCTTAAAAATATAAGGTGTACATAATCTGGTCCGTGGTTTTTGACATTTTTTTTGTGTAACTGTGTTATTAAAAGGTTATAACATGTTAAAGTTTACAACTTTTACATAAAGCTAATGCAATCATAAAATATGGTGCCAAAGTTTGAAAAATAATTTTATTCGACCGCAATGAAGTTTATTTTGTTCAATTTAAAATTTAAAATCTGTTGACTATAATATGATTTCAATTTTTATTTATTGTTAAAATTTATTACCAATTTTGTACGATGAAACCGTAATACCATCTAAGACATATGCATTTTTTTACAGGAAATTGGTGATAAATTTTAACGAAAAATGAGAATTAAAAATTTATTATAATCAACGGATTCTCAATTTTAAACTGAACGAAATAAACTTTGTTGCGGTCGAATAAAATAATTTTTCAAACTTTGGCACCATTTGTTTTGATTACATTAGATTTATGTAAAAGTTATAAACTTTAGCATGCTATAACTTTTTATCAATTCATTATGTTTGAATGAAACAACGTTTGAAATGATTTCTCAAATATTTTTTAATAAGTCACTAAGTTAAAAAAAGAATAAACACTTTTTATTGATGAATATAAGCGATTATCGAAAAAAATAACTTTTGACACGGACTGCACAGCCAGAACAACCTAAATTTGTGAAAATGCTTACGTTTTCGCAATGAAGCAGATCCGCTTTATTATTTTGATAAGTTTATAATATACTTTATTGATTAATTGTTAGATTATAAGTTTCACTAGAATGTTTATTTTCAAATAATAATTAATTATTTATTTTATTATTTAATTTCATATTCAGATTTCCAATTTTATTAAATAATAACCACAGCCAAATCAACTAATCTTATCTATTGTATAACATTTTATTCATTTTTTCACTCAATAATTAGTTGCTTTGACCTTATATAATACTTAATTCACTAATTTAATGCTATTATAAATATCAAAATTGAATTTAAAATTTATGATTTTATTACTACGTTTTTATTAACTCGCTTTGGTGTCTGTCTGTCTGTCTGTCTGTCTGTTCGGTACGAATTTTGCAACCGATTGTAAACTAACTTCCTGATGAGCTAGAGACTTGAAATTTTAAATATAGCTCGGAACTGGATGACAATGCAATATTATAAAAAAAATATATATATCTACCGAACAATATATTAATATATTCAATCATATACGGAGATGTTGGCAAAATTGAAGATTTGAAGATTTTATATATAGATACACTTTTAACATTAGTGTCTAAACATCTTCGAAAATTTTAAAAATCTTCTTTTGATATATTAATATATTAATATATTAATATATCAAATATAGTAATATATTAATATAGTAATATATTAATATATTAATATATCAAATATATTAATATATTAATATATCAAATATATTAATATATTAATATATTCAATATTATATTTTTGCATGCATTGTTGGATAATATAATTAAATATATATTCCCACCGAAAAATATATTAATACAATTATATACGGAGATATTGGAAAAATTGAAATTTTGAAGATTTTATATATAGATATACTTTTAACATTAGTGTCTAACCATCTTCGAAAATTTTTAAAATTCTTTAACTTCTCATATTGCAATTAGACATAAATTACAGCATTTTGTATTGTACATATAAAATTTAAGACTGTATTTTATTCATTTTATGGTCTATCAATGCATAAAACAATAAATTTTGGTTGAATTTCTAATAGCGTCATTATCGTCAAAATGGCGGGAAACTCAGCATGCGATTACGTGTTCTCTAAAAAAATAGATGAAACACGTTTTAGTCCCTTGATAACAATATATATGCTATATAATATGCACTGTTGGACAACACGATAAATAATATTAATAATAATAATAATACCAAAAGGTATAAGATAATATCTAAATAAAAAAAAAATTTTCAATCTACCACGTTTTTTAATTGAACTAAAAATATAAAATAATATTAAAAATAAAAAAAAAAACTTTTTAATGTACTACGTTTTTATAATGAACCAAAAAGTATAAAATAATGTGTAATAAAATGAATAATGATTTGAAATAAAAAAACGTGGGGCGCATACAATACATAATAATAAACATGCGCCCCACGTTTTTTTATTTCAAATCATTATTCATTTTATTACACATTATTTTATACTTTTTGGTTCATTATAAAAACGTAGTACATTAAAAAGTTTTTTTTTTATTTTTAATATTATTTACTCCTAACTCTCAATCATGTTAATAATTATTTTATTTGTACTTAATAAGACTTTACTTTGTACCTATGTGAATTATGTGGAAACATGATCAATTGAAAATTTGTAATACAATGAATGAAAAATTTTATTATTTAAATAGTAATGGTAATCATGGAAAAAATAGTACATTATGTACCGAGGGCGTGAGATAGGGCATTTTGGCCCAAGCGTGAATTCGTCGCCCGAGCGAAGCAAGGGCGCCAATTTTACACAAAAGATATAAATTTCCGTCGCGCTCGTAGTATTCATACTATTTTTGAACCCGATGGAAACGAGGGAACACTTTCCCGCCCGTTTAAGCGGGTAAAAAAGTGCTACGTTACGCCCGGAGAGTTATAAAATAATTTATAAGTCCAAACTTTATAAAAATGTAAGCTATTTGTTGATTAAAAATTAGAAGCAATTTATAAATTTTAATTTAAAATTTAATATATTTTAAGTTCAATCAAGTGATGTAAATTATAATTTTATTGAATTATTGATGGTTTAAAATTTTTAAACTGATATTCACAACTATTATTGTAAATAGTATCACTTCTAAAAGGAATATACCCCAGTCATATAATTATTACAGAATCCCTTACATGGGAGAATTTTGAAAATATTCATGGATTCTTTTGGTAATAATTCATAAATCTTTTCATACATCTTCCGTTAAAAGGATTCTGTAAAAACTTTATTCTTTTATATAAATCAATTTAGAATTGATACGTTCATATATATATTATATATATATATATATATATATATATATATATATATATATATACAAAATAACCGCTACAATATATATATATATTGTAGCGGTTATTTTGTACACGTTACAAAAAATAATTATCTTTCAATTTAATATGACTTTTATTTAAGTCTATGAATATTACTAAATGCAGAGTTGCTGAAAATTATACTGAATATGCTAAATATTATGCAACAAACTCCGATAAGGCTAGCTAGTAGATTTGATTGATGTGCGACGAGGTATTGCTCTATAAACTTGTAGCTGTGCGTCTCTGTCTCTCTCTCTTACCTGATTGAGAGACGCGTTGCCGCTAGCACAGTTTTCCTTATTTTATCAGGTTTAACTCTTTCAGTTAAACCTACCCAATACTTTGTATAAAAATATATATTTCATGCAATATTGAAAATAAGGACCGCGGAGGCGTCGCACACTGCAGCTATAGCAAGTATTTCGGTTAAAACCTCGTACTAGTTACAAATTTCATCTAAATTCAAGAGCGTGTTTATTATAACTTTCAAAAGAGACTCTCGAAGCCCGATTTTGAAATTATCTATTCCTTTTTCTAAAATCCCCAAACCTGTAACTTTAAAATTTATTAACCGAAAACACATCAACTCAAAACTCATTAACTCCAGAAACGTGAACCTCAAACTCATAAATTAGAACATAAATTAGAAACACATGAACCCTGACCCATGGATTCAAAACCCCCAAAATCCTTAACCCCAAATTAACGAACGTCTAACTCATAAACCCCAAAATTATGGACTTTGACTCATGAATCTTGTACTTATAAATATCTAATCCATGAATCTCTCATCCTAATAAATTCTATGCCCGTAAATCCTAAATCCATCAACCTTGAATCCATGAATCCTACACCCATAACTCTAAACTGATAGACTCTAAACTTATTAACTCCAAACCCATAAAAGGTGAACCCACAAACCAGTGTACCTGAACCTGTGAATCCTAAAGTCATGAACCTTAAACCCATATACCCCTAACCTATAAACCCTAAGCTCATAAGCTTTAAGCCCAGGACCCTAAACCCGTGAATCCTGAGCTCATGATCTCCAAACTCATATACCCTAAATCCACAAACCCATAAAGCCTAAATCCATAAACTCTTAAGAAGGGGCCGAACTATCTGTCTTTGTCTAATAGCGTTTTTCATCATTTATTTAAACACTATCCGGTATAACAAGAAAAAAATAGCAGCCCCCGCTAGATATTAGTATAATAAGTAAATTTTGTAATAACAACCAAATTTTTTCACTGCGTAGTTTTTGAATAATTAGAGACCTACCAAAAAAAGATAGGTTATATTCTAGATTGCTAGTAGGTCTCTAATTAGTCAAAAACTATGCGGTAAAAAATTTGGTTGTTATTACAAAATTTACTAATTATACTAATATCTAGCGGGGGCTGCTAATTTTTTTCTTGTTATACCGGATAGTGTTTACATAAATGATGAAAAACGCTATTAGACAAAGACAGCTAGTTCGGCCCCTTCTTAAGTCACAAACGCATAAACCCTAAAATAAAAAATTTAGAACTCATAAAGCCCGAAACCATAAACCCCAATCTCATAAACTTCCAATCTAATAATGTTTTAACCCTAAATCCATAGGGTTTACGAGTTCAGACTTAAAAGGCTTAAGGTTTATGGTTTAGGATTCACGGGTCTAGTGTTTATGGATTTAAGGTTTATTAATTCATGGGTTAAGAGTTTATGGGTTTTGGGTTTATGGGTTTAGGATTCATGGCTTATGCGGTTATTGGGTTATGAGTCTTTATCAATTTGAATAGTATATTCATAAACTTGTCCTCAAGCAGATGAAAAACCATTTTAAATAGACAATAAAAACACTAGTTTGCATGTTTTGAGAAAAACTCCCAGTTATATTCTTAACTTAATAACGTTACTCAATATAAAATGGTCTACCTTTAGTTTTCTTTATGTCAAATGTATAAAGTAAGTTCAACTATGTTTTTTAATTAGTTAAATATTTTAGTATACCTTCCCCTAATGTGATAAGACTTTATGATTATTGCAGATATTTTCATTTTAATAAAACAATCTTATAAAGCATATATTCTTATGTCCTTAGTAGATGCGTGTAATATGGTTCATCATAGTTTCTTATTATTCAAAGCATTCGTTAAATACTTGGAGTAATCCAAAAGATTGTAAACACTTGTTTGATTACCGTCATGTTGTAATTCAACAATCAGTTCATGAAATTTCATTCTGTATTAAAAAAATTAGTATTAAATCTGGTCTTTTTATCGAAAATGCTTTTATTGAGTTTGTATATTTATGTATGATATGCCAGAATTTTGAAAACAGAATATTAATATTTATTAACAAGAACAAAATCTAATTATTATATAGTGGGACATATTATGCATATTATACTTAATCTTTATCTATCTTGAGAATAAAATATTTGGTCAGTCAATAAATGTAACATAGCAAAAAGTTAGCATTTTGTGAAATTTTATTCACACTATAGTGTGTCTACTGAATATGTGAAAATTTTTTGGTTCATTAGAACCACTTGTCTTCTCAATTTTTAATGCGACAAAGATTTTTTAATAGTAAAAACAACCTAAATGAGCAATCATTAAAAATCTGAATTAAAGTTGAAAATTATTGTGGAATTAAAAATGATTGACATAATACTACATGAAATATCATAATAAAGTGCTAAATTAATGATTCAAGTTCGCTAATGCAGTAGTGTTGTTGATTCAATATATTGTATAGCTAGCAATGTTATACTTAGTACCTTAATGTAATCAGCACAAAGTAAAAAAAGGACAGTAAAAAAGCAAAAATTACAATGTACAAAACTTGAAAATGCTATGCACTTCTAGCATACAATCAACATTGAAATTTTTTCACTCGTACATTCCAATGCAAAATTCATGATTTTGGCAATGTAATCTATGATATACTTATGTCTAACTTAAACCAAAAAGTTTCTTTAGAAATTCTACTCAAAATCTGCAATTTAATTATAAGTCTATAACTTAGATTATTTTTCTAAACTGATTTTTTATGTAACTATCTTTTCAATGACAAGTTAGGCATTTCGTCAAATTCTTGGATATTGACAAAATGATTAGCTCAAACCAAGTTAATAACGAAAATTAACCTCTTGACAGCAGTTTATGAGACATCTGGGCAGTTAATTAACTGCCAGATTTAACAATTTGCCGACGATATATATATATATATATACATAAAATATAATTCATAAAAGTGTATTTTACTATTTATGTATTAGTTACTAATTAATTTACTGATTTCTAAAAGCTATTTACTTCATATCAATTGACATCATTTATTTAAATATAGATCAATTGCGCGTAATTTATTAAATTTTGAGTTACTATTAATGCAGCCTTCTGACTTATTGTCCAAAATCAATCCATTAAAATTTTGTTTTGAATGAAAAGTAAAATACTTTGTGGACGCATATTCTATGTTAATTTAAGTATTATTCTAAAAGAATTGCTTTATAGCGTTAATTGCATATGAATAACAATAATTGTATAACTAATGTAATTTTTAATACCTAATAAATTTTGTTGAGAATTAATTGAAAAATTATTTATTATTTAAACTAAATATATTATAATCAAATAAGCCAAATTATTTTACTATAAAAAGAAATCAATAATTAATTACAATCAAACAATTTTACTCCAATACATTTATAATTATAAATGTAAATATAAAAAAAATTCCATAATAATTTCATTATAAGTACGCTGAGTTATTACATCACATACATCCTTTTGAAAAATGGAAAGACTCACTCTTTCTCATCAGGGTATGTGTGAAAAACTGTTTAGTGTTCAGTTTAATCAGAGAGATTTTCCGTTTTTAATAGATTATGTAAGTTCTAAATATCCCGATTTAAATGTAGAAATGTTAGAAACAGTTGGGCAAAAATTGAAAAACAGTTTTTTACGAATTTTGAAATCTAAACTTAAAGCAGTCTTTTACAAGCAAGATTTATTTGAAAAGAAGAATCGTAAATGGTTGCAAGAAGATGTTGTCATTGATTTTAAGAAACGTCATTCAAGTGGTGGAAGACCACCAATTAACAATTAAAAAGAAGGTTCTATATCTACTAAGCGTAGTGAAATAGAGGTGTTGGCAGACAGCTATTCAGAAGAAGAATTAAAACTGGTGATTTATAAAAAATTTAAAAAATCTGGAAAACGGAATCTTGTAAAAGTTATTAGAAATTTTTTGAATAATGAGAGTAATAACCACATAAATGTTTCTGATTAAGAATCGTTAGCCCTTATTGAAAATGCAAAACTATTACAATGGCAATATGATACCATTAAAAAAAAACAAAAGAAAAGAATGCCGATGTTTTTATCTCTTATAAAAATCTTGCAGAAGCAAAAAAAGATTGCTATCCTTCATCTTTAAGTATTACAATAACCAAAAAAGGTGCTAAAATAAACCTACAAGCACTACTGAATCATACATGTATATGATTATTGAAAATACCTAATGTTTTCTCTGAATTAAAAGTAACTGAAACAGAAGTCTCTTTCATTATGATTTCAAAATGGGGTTGTGATGGTACTTCAAACCATAGTCAATACAAGCAAAAATTTTCTGATGGGTCAATGGTAAATAACAGCATTTTAATGATTTAAATGGTACCTCTTACTTTAAAAATAGAGGATAAAAATAATATTAAAAACATTTGGTCCAGTCCTCAATGTGGTTCAGCAAGATATAATCGTGTTATTAGTTTTGAATACGCTAAAGAGACACACAAAAAAACTAGATTTGAAGTTAACCAGTTACAATCAGAAATATGGGTTAAAGGTTTATGGGTTTGGGGTTTATGGGCTTAGGATGTATGGGTTTAGGGTTTATGGATTTAGGGTTTATGGGTTTAGGGTTTATGGGTTTAGGGTTTATTGGTTTAGGGTTTATGGGTTTAGGGTTTATGGGTTTAGGGTTTATGGGTTTATGGGTTTAGGGTTTATGGGTTTAGGGTTTATGGGTCTAGGGCTTATGAGTTTGGGGCTAACTTAGAGCATATACTACTGGAGGAAGCACGCCTGAAAAAAAGTGTAGACGATATTGAGAGAGCAGGCAATAGTTTGGGTAACCGTTTTCTCTGAGAAAAAATTGGCGTCAACCAATCAGGTGCCTGCACGAGAGAGAAAGGTGGTACTCAAACTGTCTCTTTTTCTCTTGCTCGTTTGTCTACTTTCTTTCCATAAATGTACTTCCTCCGGTAGTATATGGTTTGAGGGGGTTTATAGGTTTAGGGTTAATGGTTTAGGATTTGAGGGCTTAGGAATCATGGATTTGGGGTTTAGGGTTTAATGGTTTATGGCTTATGTGCTTGGGGCTTATGGGATTGGGGTTTATGGGTTGAGGGTTCACGGGTTTGACGTTTATGGGTTTAGGGTTTAAGGGTTTAGGGTTTATGGGTTTAGGATTTAAGGGTTCAAGGGTTTCGAGTTTAGGGTTTATGATTTTTGTGTTAATAGTTTTTACTATTTTTTCATAAGTTTTATGTTCATAGGTTTGGTTATAGAGTGGTCGATTCGTGGGTTCTTGGAGTCCAAACTTTATGATTTTTTTCTGAAAATCCTGATGTTTTAGAGGAAAATTCATAAGAATACTTCTTGTTGTAAATGAATAGGAGAGTTAGCATAATTTTTTACAGACCTGAATTTAAAAGTTTTCTATTGGTTCTTATATGTATTACATAGTAATTGAAACTACTCATTCTCCGCCACTTCAGAAATTGCTTTTCGAGGGCTTATTTTCTTCCATTTTACATGAACTTTGTAGTAAATTTTTGATTGTGTAAGTTAAAGCCATCAATAAGGACTATGACAGTTTAAAATACATATTCCTATGTCTGATTTATTTTTCATATTGAATATAAATATATATTTTCATGTATGATTTCTTTTTCACATTGAAAATAAATTATACATTGAAATATATATTTCAAATTGTCATAACTTCTTATTGGTGGCCCTTTCTTACACAATCAAGAATTTATTTTGTAGTTAATAAAAAATAAAAGAAAATAATCCCTCGAAAAGGAATTTCTGAAGTGGCAAACAATGAGTAATTTCAATCACCATGTAATGCATGTAAGAACCAATAGAAAAATTCGAAATTCAAGTCTGTAAAAAATCATGCTAACTCTCCTTTAATTTTTTTGTTAATTTTTGTGTTATATTTATACCATATTTCGGGGAGGTTGGCGAGTGGAGCGAGCAGGGGGGTACCCTCCTAGTATATATTTATATATATATGCTAAGGGGGGTACCCCCCTGCTCGCGCTGCTCGCCAACCCCCGTTCATATTTACACTAATGAAAATATCATTCAGTAATGAAATTTGTACTGATAAAAATTATTAATAAAATTAATATTATTTATATATTTGCTCAGACAGATTTCCACACCACCTGAAGAGGTACTGTCAATAATACCTTACAATTAATGATTTATAATATAGATTAAATAATAAAAAATGTATGGCATTACGGCGCGTTGGTTTTTTTTTGTTTTATTTTAAATAATTATATAAAATCAATAATAATAATTTCAAGTTATTTTAAGACATGTTAAAATTAATTAAAATTATTCCTTATTTTTATACAATTATTTAAAATAAAACCATGGTTCCCTTCGCCTGTAGCCCTACACAACCTTGAGAGTCTATATTCCTTCCTCCTCATACCATAGACTCTATTTACAGTCCATCCTCCAGCATCAGTATTACATATTTAAACAAAGTTTTAAAAGTCATTTTATTATTTATACAATTTGTTATTATATTATTGTTATATAAAAATTTTTCAATTAATATTTATCTCTTTTAAATCTTTGTTTAACTATGTTTATTAGAATAATTATTATAACTTGATATTTTTAAATTAAATATTATTGTAACATGTCTTACAATAATATAGAACAGAAATTTTTTTTATTATAATTATTCTAAATTTAAAGCCTAATACCTGATTGAATTCTATGTTTTTTAATATTATTATATACTCGAAATTAATATATTTCTTTTTTTTTAAATAGTAGTTTTAATCAAAGTATATATTTTACAATAAATTTCAATATCATTATGATAAACATAATATTATTAATTAATATATTTCATAAATAAAACGATAAAATTAAACAATATAATTTTTCCTTGTTTATTAATTATTTTAATTTCATTTTTAAAACATCTAAATTTTATTTTTAAGTCTTTTGGATGTATAAAATATATATCTATATTGCTTTTTAATATCCTTGACTTTCTTGCTAGTATTAAAAAAGATATATTAAAATAATTTTTACAAAATCAATAGAATGTATTTTCATGTTTGTTTTTCTTAAAATTGTCGATTATTTATTTAATAATAATGAATTTTTAATTTTTAATTTTTTAATTTCCATTGATTTTATTTTTATAACCTTTTTTAATGATCCTTTTAAATAAATTTTGTTTAATGTAATTTTAACAGTTATACCCAGTAGATTCTTTCATTTAAATTTAAATTTTACACTGTTAGTAAATTTTTTTTTAAAATTTTAAAATTTGACACTTAGCTAAAATATGTGTCGTTAATATATTCTCAATATATTTCATCTATGTTGGGATTGAGATGTAAATAATGCATCACCTAGCATATGAGTGAAAGAGAATGATTCAGATGTTTTCTTTTTTGACAATTTGGATGGAATTGTCATTGAGATTTCGTAGTTCACATTTTGGTCGCTAGGTGGAGCTTATTTTTCTGGCTCCCTTAGCAAGATTTATCACCTCATATCAATATATATTTTCAAAATCGACATAACATTTTGCGCCTACAATAGAATTCTCCTGGTTGTACTGATGATGGCTCACAGGAGAATTTGGAGCCGAAAAGCATTTTTTAATTTTCATTGATTTTATTTTTATAACCTTTTTGATTGATCCTTTAAAATGAATTTTGTTTAGTAATTATTGTTAATGTTTTCATAAATTTTATTATAAACATTATTAGTTTTCCATTCTTATGGTATAATAAATGTATCAACTTTTCCTTCTTCGATATCTAATAAAAATGATGAAAAATTTTAATCATTAGTGTTGGGAATAGAGGTTTTGTGTTCCGGGATCGGAAAGGAAAACACTTTTATTTATAATATTAAATTAGTTGATATATATTCTAATTATCTTTAAGTACAGTAATTATTAATCTAGTACGTTACAAATGGCTGAGCTTTACTTTACATATGCTATTGTGAAGAGCTTGTCTTTATCGCTACATGGCGCTTGTTAGACTCTGTTCAACAGACTGCTTGAGCTCGACTAGAGCCTCTCTTTCTCAACTGATTTGCTGTTTTGTATGTATGGTCGAGTACGCATTTACCGACGGAAGGTGATACGCTTACAAATATAAGACGCAACATTTACATATTACAACACGCCTCCTTAAATTTGCGGCTTTTATTTCTTTTATTTTGTATTCAATTTCGCTTTTACGTGTTTTTAAATTAATCTTAATTCTTTTCTATTTTTAACAAATTTTTCTTTTCATAGACCTTTAGTTAGTATATCAGCTATATTTTTATCAGTTTCAATTTTTAAAATATCTATTACACTGTTTTCATAATTTTCATTAATATAATGATATTGCACTTCAATGTGCTTCGAATTTTTTGTAAGATTACCAAATTTACCTACAGCTATCGCACCAGAATTATCTTTATAAATTTTAATTGGTCTATCTATATTAAATTTAAATGCATTATTTAACAAATCTTTTATAAATAATATTTCTGTCACCGCTTCTGACATAGCAATGTATTCAGCGAAAGTTGAATTTTTTGTTACAGTTTTTTGTTTATGTGTTTTCCAATAAACTACATTACCATATACTCTAATTACGAATCCTGTTGTGGATTTCCTATCAATATGATCACCTGTGTAATCTGAATCGACCATACAATCTAATTTTTCTTTCTTTACATTATTGTAAAAAGTTAATTTTAAGTCTTTAGTTTTATATAAATATTTCAGTATTCTTAAAGCATACTTCAAATGGGTTTCGTTGTAGCAACTTTGATATCTACTTAAATAATTAACACTGTATGATATGTCAGGTCTTGTCCCTGTACTAATGTATAAAAGTTCGTCGATCAAATTTCTATAACTAATTCTTTCATCTATTTCAGTTGCTTGTTCAAGTTTTAAACTTGTCTCTATTGGAGTTTCATAGAGCTTTGCATTTTCTAAATGATATTTCACAGCCAATGATTCAATATATTTTTGTTGACTTAAAGTCATTACACCTTTTTCTTCATCATGATTAATATCAATCCCAATATATCCTGTTATTTTACCTAAATCTTTCATTGCAAATCTTTGCATTAATTTTGTTTTTATATCCTTGATCTTATTTTTATCTTTACAGCAAATCAAAATATCATCTACAAATACCAGCATATATATAGGATCATTGCTTGTGTTATTTACATATAAACAATAGTCATGATTGCTTCTAACAAAATTTAATTTTTCAACATAGTTATTAAATGTTTCATACCATGCTCGTGGACTTTCTCTAAGACCATAGAGTGCCTTTTGGAGTTTGCATACTTTATTTTCTCCAGTTTCATAACCTTTTGGTTCATAAATATAAACTTCTGATTTTACTGTACCATTGAGAAATGCTGTCTTAACGTCCATTTGTTCTATATCTAAATTATTTACACAACAATAGCTTAACAAAATTTTTAAAGTTTGCATTTTTCCTACTGGAGAGTATACATTTTCTAAATATTCTTTTTGCTGAAAGCCTTTTACTACTAATCTAGCTTTATAAGAATTATCTCCTTTTCTTTTAAATATCCATTTAACATCAATTACTTTCTTATCTTTTGGTTTATCTACAATAGTCCATGTTTTATTTTTATTTAAACTATTAATTTCAGAATCCATAGCTTTTTGCCATTCTTTACTTTCTGTGGAGTTTATCGCCTCCTCGAATGTATTCGGTACATTAGCGTTTACATAATTTACATATATATAATGTGTTATTGGGTTACCATATCTTTCTATAGGACTTTTCTTTCTCGTTAAGGTTCTTTCAACTTCTAAATTATCTTTTCGTTTTTTAAATCTTTTATTTACATTACCAGAATCATTATTTATTTTACTATTAGAATTTGAATTTTCACTATCATAATTTTCATTATCATTTATTTCATTATCATTTTCATTTTCAGAATCAATTTTACTTTGACTATTCTTATTTTCTAAATTTAATTCAATGTAATTTTCATCATTTTGTTCAGTACAAATTAATTCTGTATCTTCTTGAACAACTTTAACATGTCTGGCATTTATAACTTTATTATCAATTAAAACTCTATAACCATTATGTGTGTATCCTACTAGTATACCTAATTTAGCTTTATCGTCCCATTTACTTTTTCTTAATACTTCTGGTACCCTTACGAAAACTTTGCTTCCATATATTTTCAAATGTTTTACATCAGGTTTTGATTTTAAAAGTATTTCATATGGAGTTTTATTTTCATGTGTGTTGGCTATTGTACGGTTTTTTAAATAAGAAACTGTTTTCATTACTCCTGGCCAATACCTTATAGGTATCTTGGCTTCTCTTACTAAACATCTGCCTATGTCCATAGCTGATCTATTGAATCTTTCCGCTACTCCATTTAATTCATGGACGTAGGGTGGACAAGGTAATAATTCAATTCCTTTATATTTAATAAATTTATAAATTTCTTGATTTAAATACTCTTTACCATTATCACATTGTAGCTTTTTTACTCTTTTATTTAATTGATTTTCAACTAAATTTACGTATTCTATAAAACATCCTTCTGTTTCAGATTTACTTTTAATACAATAAACTCTACTGCATTTACTATAATCGTCTATAAACGTTAAAAAATATCTTTCTCCACCATAACCAGCTGTGCTGTGTGGACCATTTAAATCTGTATGAATTAATTCTAAAGTCTCAGTAGATCTAGTTTTCTTATTTTCAAACGGTACATTAGCCATTTTACTTTAAATACAGTTTGCACATTTCATATTATTATTTTCTAATTTATCTGGTAAACCATTCAATAATTTTTCATTAACTAATTTATTTAAATATTGAAAATTTACATGGCCTAATGCTCTGTGCCATTTTTCTTCACCTGTTAATTTTACCGTATTTGCATAAATATTTTTATTTTTATATTCATCAATAAAAATTTTCATTAAACATAAATTATTTATTTTTTCTGCTACAGCTACTAATTCTCTATTTTTATTATAAATTTTTGCTGTTTGGTTTCTCGATACAATTGTGTTATTTACAGTTATTTTAGAAAAACTTAACAAATTTCTACTTAATTCTTTTACATAATAGACATTTTTAAGATCAACTTTCTTTTCATAATAATAAGTTTTAAAATACGTTATAATGTTACCTATTTTAGTAGCTTTTAATATTTTTCCATCTGGCAATTTTACATTAACCGGTTCTTTTAATACAATAAATTTTTCAAAATAACTATCATTGCTAACTATATGGTCAGTAAAACCACTATCTAAAAGCCAGTTTATTTCATTTTTACTTTCATTAATTTCTGTTTCTTTTACCTCATTATGGTATACCATCATTACCCATGATTCTGCATTGCGGTTGTCGTTACGTTGACTAGAAGATTCTTCTCTTGGCTGACTTGTTCTGTTCTGTCCATAACCTTGTTGTGAATACCCCCTTGAATTTTATCGTGGAGATCCTCGTTGATATCCGCGTTGACCATAACCTCTGTTGTAGTAGGCTCCTCTACCTTGATTGGTATGTGTTCCTCTACCTTGGCTGAATTGTGGTGCTCTCCAACAATCTTTCTTGTTGTGGCCTTCTTTCCCACAATTAAAACATTGTCATTTTGTTTTTATGCTGAAAGTGCTGACATTTCTTTTACTTCCACTTTCAGATCTTGTCATATTTTTCTCTTGAATTTTGGACTTTACATATTCTACTCTCCTTTGCTCTTCTGGTATGACATCTATGAAGTCACCAATAAAACTGTAACTGGGTGGCAGTGCTTTTATTATATATCTTATCTTTTCTTGCTCGTTCAAAGTTCCATCAGCTGCTTTAAACTTATTTCAGGCTTGTTCAAAATCTACAAAAAAATCTTCAACTTTGTCATAATTCTTCAATTTTACATCTTCTAATTTACTTCTACATATTATCTGTAGAGCTGTAAATTTTGTTGAGTACATGCTGTCTAGCTTTCTCATCATTTCATATGTTGTTTTACATTCTTTTATGTACTCTAATTGCTTATCTGATATTGAGCTTATCAGTATATTTTTAGCTTTTAAATCTGCTTTCTTCCAAACATCTTAATTATCTGCTTTAGTTAATACTCTTATTGCTTGCTCTTTACATTCTTTATATTCTAAAATATTCAGTAATCTGAATTCCCAGCTTGAATAATTGCATCCATCAAAAATGGGAATATATACATCATCAATTTTTACTTGCTCAGCCATTTCTCTTTCTTTTTCTAATTTTATATTTTTATCAATTTCTTTTACTGCACTCAACACTTTTTTCAGTTCTTTGAGGAAAACTTTTCTTAAACGATTTCTTCCTTCTTTAATGAGCACTATATTTTCAGCTTTTGTCTGTTTCATTAAACTTTCTTTTAATTATCTTATTAAATTCACTTATTAATTTTCTTAGTGAATTCACGTTTTTAATCTTTTTTATTTTGTCACCTTTTTTAATTTTCTCGTACAGTCTATTTTTTTCAAAATCATTATTCACTATCTTCTTATTATTTATTATTTTTTACCTTTTATTCACTTGTTTTCTTTTTTTTTCCTTTTATCTTTCAGACACGTGCTCTGACTTAACCTCAAAATAATTTTCTTCTAACCTGATTTTTTGCGACCGCGTGGCTTTAATTTTTAATCCGCTTGCATCGAACGTATTTTCGATTTATTTTTCTTCTTTTTTCTTTCTCTTGATTGATAATAATTTTTTCTTTTCACTTTTCTATATATTTTTCTCTTTACTTTTGCTTTTTAGTTATCTTTTTGACTTAAATAGTCTACCACGTTTTTGCTTCAATAACCACGTTTTTTCTATTTTTTCAACCACGTTTTCTTGTTTTTTTTTTAACTACGTTCTTTTATTTTAT
The DNA here is from genome assembly GCA_017163975.1 of Anastatus disparis. Taxonomy (NCBI): domain Eukaryota; kingdom Metazoa; phylum Arthropoda; class Insecta; order Hymenoptera; family Eupelmidae; genus Anastatus; species Anastatus disparis. The sequence goes on from JAFFSR010000302.1 coordinate 4,220,974, forward strand.
TTTTATCTTGACCACGTTTTCTTGTTTTTACTGAACCACGTTTTATTTTATTTTTTTTCTTGACCACGTTTTCTTATTTTTTCTTCAACCACGTTTTTTATTTGCATACCTTCAACCACGTTTTCTTCTTTTTTCTTTTAAAACATGTTTTCTTATTTTTTCTTTTTAACCACGTTTTTTTATTTGCATACCTTCAACCACGGACTGCTGCCATGTTGGGAATAGAGTTTTTGTGTTCCAGGATCGGAAAGGAAAACACTTTTATTTATAATATTAAACTGTTTGATATATATTCTAATTATCTTTAAGTACAGTAACTATTAATCTAGTACGTTACAAAAGGCTGAGCTTTACTTTACATATGCTAGTGTAAAGAGCTTGTCTTTATCGCTACATGGCGCTTGCTAGACTCTGTTCAACAGACTGCTTGAGCTCGACTAGAGCCTCTCTTTCTCAGCTGATTTGCTGTTTCGTATGTATGGTCGAGTACGCATTTACCGACGGAAGGTGATACGCTTACAAATATAAGACGCAACATTTACATATTACAACAATTAGATCTTACATTTTTTTTTAATTTAAAAATATGAAACATGGGCCATAAGGTTGAATATTTTATAGTTTGTTCTATAATTGTATTTTTATTTCCATGTTTAAATACAGGTAAAATTTGACGAAAATCTTCACCTAAAATAATAATTTTTCTCCAAAAATTTCATTATTATGACAGACATCTTTTAATGTTTTGTCAACTATTTCTGAAGCTTTTTTAGGAATTATTGATGCTTCGTCCCATATAATTACATTTGCTTCTCTTAATTTTTTCTTATCTTAATCAAATTTTAAAAATGCACTTTCAATATTATTTAAATCTAACGGTAATCTAAAAGTTCGGTGACTGGTTAAACCTTTTGGTAATAAAATTGAAGCAATACCTGTCCAAGCTATTGATAAGAATTTTTTTTTATTGTTATAAAATAATATATTAATGTTTTATATAAAAATGTTTTTCCAGAACCTCCTGGTCCATCTATGAAAAAAATTTTATGATTTTTATTTATTATTTGTTCAAAAATATGTTTTTGATCGTTATTTAATTGTTTATACATTTTATCAAATTTTTTTTTACTAAAAATTATAATTTCATCATTAATTTCTTCGTTTTCCTCGATATAGTTTTCATTTGGTTCAGGTAAACCAAAATTTTCTATAAAAAATTTTTTATATTTTTCCCAAATTATGTTACGTTAAATATTTTCACATAGTAAAAAACAAACAGAAAATTTACGTAATTATACTGGTAACATAACATGGCATGCTTCTTCAAAAATATAATAAATTTGTTTTTCGTGTTCTATTAAATTCATTGCAAGAGCAGTTTCTTTATAAGTATTATAAGTTACATTTTCGTAAGTTCGTAAATCCTTAAAAGATGTTGGACCTTTTATACTGTTTACTATTAATTTAAAAAAAAACGTTCACTATCTTTTGGTGATACTACATTTAATCTACCAAATTTAATCACCTTCTGGAAAATTTTTTAAAATTTCTTTCAATTCTTTCCATTTAGGATTACACGTCATTGTTATAAATAAGACTTGTTTTCCTACTGCTTGTAGACGCGCACGAAGCGGCCACAACGCAATCAGGAAAATCCTGAATATTGTAATGAGCAAACTAAATAAAATACCGCAGTCGATTTACACTAGCGACTGGTATTTTCAAGAAATTAATTCGTATTATACACGACGAATTATATTCTATACTTGAATAGCGAACCACGTGGCAAAACTTATTCTTAAATAATAGCACGGCGCAGGCCTAATGCTAACACTACGGTCGCCGGAAACGATCTGATTTGCATCGTGGCTTTCTCGCTCCTCGCGCGCGCACTGCTCATCGGGTTACGTGCTTCTTTACGTAATTTGGACGAGTTATATGACAAAGCACGTGTCATATTATTTCACCTAAGCGCGGAAGATTTGAGCACGGTAAAATACCGTGACACCCTTCCGCCAGACGCAGCATAAGCGGGCTTTGCTGCTCTGCCTAGCGCGCGGAAGATGTGGAACTATGGCTATGTTATTATATTTGATATTCTATCACTATATAAACCTTTTGCTGAGCAAGTATTTTTCTCGGCGCATAAACGATCCTACTTTTGCCACGCTTTGTATTTGTATAACTTTTCAACCTAGCTCTCTTACGCCTGATCGGTTCGGACTCAGTTTGAAGCACATGCTGTACCGTTCGCGTCACGATAACGACAGTCTTACGCGGATGACCTCGCTTCCTATTTGGCTTCTCGATATGGGGAGAATCACCGCTCGCAGGCGGTCACACGCAATCTGAGTCCGATCCTCCGTTGACACTCGGAGTCGCATCGCTCGCAAGAGACGAGTTGCCCATCGTCTCGTTAGCACACATTATCTCCAGCGGTGGTTGAAGTGATGTTTCATCTAGTTGGGTTGTACTATATGGCTTAGCTGATGTACCATTAGTTAAATCAACTGCTCCTATACACGTAACGTATAGTTGTTTGAGTGCAGCAACTTCTAAATTTACTTTTACATTTGTACCTTTAAAAGAAAGCCTATTTTCGCAAGGGTCGAAAATAGTTTTAAATGCTCGTATGAAGTTGCCTTCCAGATAGCATACTTCATTTAAACTCGGCATTATTGCGGAACGGATTATTTTTGTAATTCCGCCCACTGTAAAAGGTAGGTCAACATAACCTACTAGCGTGCATGAGCTACCATCTGCTACTGTAGCCGATCTGCCCGTAGTTGGCATCAAAGGTACATCGCAAGCAACTGCTAATTGTAAACCTGTTGAGTTCATAACCGTGCGGGACGCACCCGGGTCATACAGAGCTCTTATACGGTAGTCTCAGATCGCTACCGGGAGCCATCATCGAGTTTCATCGTCGATGACTGGCTGATTATGCTCTGCCTGGTCACTTGTCTCAGCTTGACAAGTGTGAGATTCGACCTGATTTTCTACTATATCCTCAGGTAAATCTTCGTCCACTACCTTTTCAGCAGTAGGTCTTGGAGCCTTGAAACTTTTGTAGTTAACAGTAGTTACTTCGTGTAATTGCTCCCTAGGTCTTTTCCTCACACACAAAGGGCAAGACCACTTAGTATATCCAGGCAACCCACAAAGCATTTTAAACGTGCTTTATGCGGTTTTGGACTATTCGTACCGTGTTGATCCTCATGACCTGGTTTTTCTTGTTTGTTACTTGGCGGAGAGTTTTTGCCTCTTTGCGGATTCTGCTGTCCAGAGTTATCAGGCTCTTGAGACGTTCTCTTTGATTGTTCCTTAAAATTTCGACGACGCCTAGCAGAGTTCCCTCGTGACGATTTTACAAATGCAGGCCTTTGGGAGCTTTTCTCACGAGATCTCTGCTGCCTATCAAAGGCCTCCTTGAGCTCATTCATTTCCTTCGATAATAGAACGAGCCATTTTCTTAGGTCGACCTGTTCAGTAGCAGTTTGTCTCTCTTGTATCGCTGCTACTCGTATTCTGTTATCTTTATCCTTACTGATAGGCTTGTAAGCTAATTCAGGAAATAATGACTGATCTGGTGGAGGAGGGGGTCTGTGGATTCGCTCCGCCTCAAGCGTAAACTCGGCTTCTGCAGCTTTTTCTAACAAGGATTCTATATCCGTAATTTCATCTCTTCTAACCATTCTTTGAATTTCTGGCGAGAGATCACGGTGCAATAAATTGAGCTGCTGGTTAATATCTGGTAGAGGAACTTGTTTTAAAATAATCGACTGCAAGCATATTATATAATCTCGTACTGGCTCATCCTGGCCTTGGGTACGTGCATCTGCTTCTTCTAGCAATCGTTGTTGAAACCGTCTGCTATGGCCATACCAATGCAGTGCATCTTGTTTAAACTGAGTCCATGTTTGCCACGAATGTCTGTTATTTCTGTACCAGACTGCAGCAACTTTAGTTGGCAGTTCGGGGAGCGAGGATAATAACTCGCTCTTGCTAAGTTTTGCAAGTGCTCAACACTCCTCTACCCTTGTTAAGAAGAGGTCTATACTTTGTCCTCGTTTACCTGAGAATGTGACATTCCAGCGTCGAACGATATGTCCCACGTTTGTGGTTTTATTTGTGTTAACCGGACGATCCGTCTGCCTGACCGGATTGACATTATCCGTCGCACTGTCTACAGTGTGAGGGATCCCCCTCCTCCCGACTGTACGTGGTCCTGTAGCACCAGTTGACAAGTTATCATCGTATATCGTAGAACCTGTCTTTTCGAAGACTGTTCTCTCCATAAAATCCTTCCGGATCGTCAGGCGACGTTGGCGTATCGCCAATTCGTTTTCATTAGAATTTGCCTGTTTGAAGTCCGTTGCTGTTGCCATTATTTCTAGATTTTTTCTTTCTTGAAATAATATATCTTGAATTTATCGCACGCTTTGGCTGGTATTAAAGCTTGCTTTTGTCGCAACAAAAAAATATATTTCTGATCGTATGTATATGGTTTTAAACCAACCGTATATATATGACTCTATGCAAAAGTTTAGAACAAAATAAAGAAAAATACAATATTTATCTTTAAAGATATGTATCTTAAATCTACAATGTTTTGGTTTCTGGATTTCAATAAAAGTAAAGAAACTTATTAATTTATCAATAAAACTTTTATTAACTTTTTATATCAGGTCTTTAATTCACTGAATTCAAATCCTAGTTAAAATCAATACGAAGTCCAGAAACCTGTGTGTTTCTAAACTTTAGTTAGACTCACACACCTAACTGTGTAAGGACATAACTTTTCTTTTATACATTTGTTCTCTAAAATGTGTATGAGAAAGAAATTTCATTTAGTTGATCTTGAAAAATCTTTTTGTTATACGCACACTACACACAGTGCTGGTCGGTTGCCTAGCTTATGTGCTGGCAGCCTCGGGTGAGAGAGAGATGAGAAAAAGCTTTAAATATTTTTTTACTTAAGTAAAAGATTATTTTAACTTGTAAATTCGTTTTATTTAACACCAATAAAAAATTGTTGGTCCTTTAATATATTTTAATTTTTAGAATATCTTTTTAACAATTTTAATATTAATTATACAAAAAAAAATTTTAACTATTTTTATGAATTAGTTATTTGTATCTTAAAGGGTTTTCAATAAAATATTTTTAGTTTCAGCTTCCTCGACAGCTGAAATTAATATCTCTCTCTCACCATAGAATTGAATATTTCATTTATATCGGCCTAATCGGTATAAGGGGTATATACACTGACACACGTCTTTTATTTTCCAAGAAAAAATATTATTTAATTTGCCTGTTCGCTTTTTCACTTGGAGCGAACTGTTAGGCATACAGAGATGTTTTTCGCGCTCTGTCTTTATACTTTCGCGATGCGCGAAATCGTCTGCGCGTTAATAAGAGAGAAGGATAAAAATATACGCTGGGACACGTGGAGACGCTCACATGAAATTTAAGAGTAGTTTTTGTTGTAAACTATTATCATGCTTCCAAACAAAAAAAAATCTAATTTTATTTTTCATAAGATTTTTAGATTTAGATTTCAAACTTAATTTTACTCTCTACAAAAAAAAATTTTAAGACGTACTACCGTAAATCTTCAATTTCTGTTGAACGCCATCTATAATACATAACACTCTTCACTATACGCGCGAAGTCCGTTTTTGTCAATTCAACGCTATTTGCAATATTTAAACTATTAACAGACGCGTAAAAAAAACCTGTTCCCGTCGACGCAATCTATTCGTTGGGCGCCATTTTGTAACGGTTATTTATTACACGTTACAAAAGAAATTAGATTTTCAATTCAATTTAACTTTTAGCTAAGTCTATGTACTTTTGTTAGAATACGGAGCTGCTAGAATTTTATAATAAATATGATAAACTATCGACAGACTCCGGCAAAGCTAGTCAGTATATTAGATTGATGTGCAACGGAGTATTTTTCTATCAGCTCGTCGCTGCGCGTCTCTCTCTCTCTCTCTTACCTGATCGAGAGATGCGATGCCGCTAGCACAGTTCTCCTTATTTATATAAGGTTTAACTCTCCTAGTTAAACCTATTAAATACTTTATAGAAAAATATATGTATTTTTCTATGGTAAAAATAAGGACCGCGGAGGCGTCGGGGTAAGCAACAAGTACAGGCTTTATATATATTCCCATGCAATAGATAAAATCAAGACTTTACGTTTAACATAAATTTATTCAGAGTAATAAAGAAAAATACAAAATTAAGATTTAAAACGCAAATAATAAAGTAAAAGAAATAATTAACTAATATGACAATATTTGAATTTACAATAAAGATATTCTCTAGAAAGAGCTAGCAATAGGGGAGGGCGCGACGCGAACTAAGTTACACTACAACTCTAGTAATATCACGCACGCACTTTACAACGTAAAGTTTCTACGAGAAAAAAAACCTTACTTTATGAAACTTACAATTACTTACAATATCATCGAGAAGCTTCTCTTATACCGGAGATTCTACGCTGATCGCTCGCTCGTTGGCCAACGGTTATAACGCTGCATCAATCCTGGTCGCGGGAGCTAGTCGAAGCCCGCTCTCGAGAAATCGTCTCTGGACAAGCAAAGGCCGCTATCTTCCTTAATCAGGATAACGCCTTGGGTTTGATAATGCACGTGTCTCACAGTTCGTATAGAAGCACGAGTCTTGACATGGAATAAATGTACTAACAAAAGTTATCGACTATTTGCACCTATTGCAATGTGCTCTCAACGACAGCCGGAAAAGGTCTGACGCGCCTCGTGGTCGACTCAGCGTTCTTCCCTACTATTCGCGCGATATTCAAACACGGTAAAATACCGTGACATATATATATATATATATATATATATATATATATATATATATACATATTTCATTAATTATTGAATAAAAAGATCAAGTATTCTGAATTACATGAGACTATATTCAAAAAATTATTTATAAAAGGATAACTTATCTCATCTCGTTTGTTCTTTTCACATAGAAATAATAAAGAAATTAATTTTCTTATAGTGAAGAGTATTGCATTCGGATATGTCGTCGATAGTAATTTCTTTAATCATCTTGCATTAAAAAAAAGTGTTATTAATCGCACATCTAAGAGTATTGCACTCAAAGATGTCTTCGATTTATACACTTTTCTGCATATTTCATAACAATAAAAAAGTAAATTATCGTAATCTTTAGAGTATTGCACTTAACGGAGTCGTCGATAATAACTTTTATCACGTGACCCTCTACTCCCCACGTAAAGAAAAAATACAAGTTATCGCATTTCCAAGAGCATTGCACTGGTGAAAATCATCGATAATAGTGCATTGTGTACCAAGGGTGCAAAATAGGGGATTCCGGCCAGAGTGCAAATGAGCGCTAGAGCGAAGCAAGGGCGCTAAATTCGCACGAGGGCCGCGAATCCCCTTGTGCTCGTGGTACACATATTGTTTTTTTATCCAAAGGGTGGAAAATTCGTTTTCTATGCTTCATAGAAAATCGAATTTGACGCCTTGAGAGTCAAAAATGTATTTTTTTATATTATTGCTGTATGCACTTTGTATATGCATGTAATTAATTAAATTAATGAAGTAAATTTAAAATTCAGGAATTAAAATATTACCTGGCAACCGTGGAACAAGTCAACCTTCCTGAAAATGATCACGGAACTTATGATGCTGTTACGACCGGATTTGGTTCGGTCGTTGAGTTCACAAAAAGAAATAAATTTATTTTTATTGGGAACCAGTTTGTAGTCCCAGGACTTACCTGTCACCTTTTAATTAAATATTTATTAAAATTAAATTCTAATTTAGTTTTTAATATAATCAAATTTTTATAAAAGTTAATATCAAGTTTAAATTACTTAAATAAATTCCTCTTTTTGTGTTTTCTTTTATTTTTACTTAATAATTAATACACATGTTGTTATTTATTATATATAATAATTTTTCTTACGATTAAGTATTCCAAGAAGAGAAGGAGTAGATATATAAATGTATCCCTTGAAGTTCCGTCCTTTAATCTCCGCTTAAATTAACTTATTCCTACACGGTTAAGTTATCCGTGGCCAGATTAGGTTAGATTCTTCAACTCTCGGTCGTCTAGCACTCAGCTAATTTATTTGTTTATGTAGTCACTTGCACTTGCTTGTCTTTTTCACTAAATATTTATTTATATAAATAGGTTTCTAATCTATTTATACAAAAGTTGTAAATTTATATTTTTCTATATTATAATTTTTGCTATTAGCGAAGTAGGTTTCTAAGCTACTTCCTAATGAATTTTATAATACTTAAACTGATTTAAAACTAACACTGACTTTATCTCAGTGGACCAGCAGAGCCGACCTTGGCGGTTGCTATCGTATTATGACAAAAGGCCAAGAGTGACGTAGGGGGCTGTTTTTATTGCCTTGCGCCGAGCGATCGAGAGATGGAAAATCCAATCAAAACCTGACATGCAGCTGAAATTTTCAGAACAGAAAATCATTCGATTGTTTTAGAGTTCATTAGCTTGCTTACCAATGCATTCTTGTACTTTCTTCTCCGTCTCTTCTTTACATTTGAAGTTTTCGCAATTTTTAAGAATGCTGAATCGGGACATCGCATGGAACTACTTTCTGTTTGAATTGAAAAAAATAGATTAATGAATAATTTCAATCCTTAATATAATTCATTTAACAATTTATAAGGGTTTAGTTCCATGGGATGTCACAATGCAATATTTTGCGTCACTTTTTGAGTCAAAATTGCGTTACTTTTTATATCACTTTTCGTGTCGCTTTATCGAGCCAAAAGTGACGCAACTTTTTGCGCAACTCTTCTAAAAATATAATATAAAATAAATTATAAATATTTTATTTTTAATTTAATTTTACATAATTTAAAAGATGTCAAAATAAAGAATCAAAAATATCTAGAGCATGATTCAATTGTCTACGTTTAAAGAATTAATTTGGAAAAAATTTTTAAATTAAATTGAAAATTCTTCATCTAAATTATTAAAGAAGTGTTAATAAAATAAAAAAATTATTGAAAATTGAGAAGTTCAATTTTTTATGATAGAATGTGTATGTAAGTAGGCGTGTATGTGTGTGTATTTGTATACATGTGCATGTACATATCGATGGTGGCTACGAAAACAATCATAACTGTTTAATTGACCACAACAAAAAACACATCTCCATAGTGCGGTGGAAAAAACACGTCAAGAGTGCGGCGAAAAAAAACAGCCCTCGAGAAATTTTACCGTGTTTTCAAGGGGTGTTTTTCTTCGCCGCACTTTTGAAGATATGTTTTTTTTCGCCGCGCTTTTAAAGATGTGATTTTTTTGGCCGCACTTTTGGAGATCTGTTCTTTTTTCCGCACTTTTGGAGATGTGTTTTTTTTCGTAGTCTGTTATACAGCTGTGATTGTTTTCGTAGCCACCGTCAATATATACATGCACATGTATACAAACACACACACACATACACGCCTATACACATACAGATTCTATCATAAAAAATTGAACTTTTTAATTTTCAATAATTTTTTTATTCTATTATAGTCCAATCAATAGAGACATTTTGAGGACATTAATTAGGGGCTTAATGAAACCTATATAAAGTTGTTAAGGGCGATGAAAAAACATACCGTATATAAAACGTACCAAAAAAAACGGTAGAAAATGCTTCAGAAGGCTGCAAAGTTGGCAAAAACAGCTTTTTTAATTCTCTGAAGCAACCTATGCATTTTAGCAAAAAAAGTAATTAATAAAAGTATTAGAAAATAAAAAAACCTACAATTTTAGTACTGCCGCGATTATTTTCGTCAATTAGTTATTGCAAAAAAAGCCAAAAACCATAAAAATTGGCCACTTCTTGGATATCAATTATATATTGCAAAAATAATTTTTTGAATATTTTTAAACTCTCAAAAGGGAGACTTCATAAATATGAACAGAAAGAGAGGTTGTAACACCAAATTGGTTAATTTGTTGCTGAGATATTCCCTATTTTTTATCCCAACACGCATAATGTTTATTGCTATCATTTTTTTTTTTTGGCTGAACATATTGAGTTGCATAAGGGCTTAAACTCTTCATGAAAGTTCAAATTTTTATATTTTGTTAAGAGCAAATGAGAAAATGGAATTGCAATATTTTCCATAATGCTTTAAAAAAGAGGGTGTTTATTTTTATAAATAAATGAAACTGGGGCTTTATTTATAACTTTTGTGAATTCGCTATTTGAATGTTCTTATAGCTGTGTTTGGAACGAGGAATTAAAAAAAAAGAACTCTCTAAGGCCAATAGGAGCTGAGATAAGATTTAGAAAAAAAATAACAGCCACTCTGTTTATAACTTCGAGCATATACTACTGGAAGAAGCCTCTTAGCTATTAACTGCGTTACAAGGTAAAGAGAGAAAAAGTCTCTATTTTGGTACGTACTATCTGCCTCTCACTTTCTTAGTGGGGAACAGAAGTAGCCAATCAAATCAGGCTAGAGAGAGACAGCACGTACCAAAATAGAGGCTTTCTCTCTCTTCGCCTTATAGCGCTTGCTGCCATTCGGAGGCTTCCTCCAGTGGTATATGCTCGAAGGTTTATAACAATTAAGAAGCGAATTAAGTGTCATTTTTTAGTTAAAGACTTATATTTTAAAAATCTATGATTAGATTTTCAAAAATGTGACTCTTTATTATTAAAACTATAATAATAACATACAAATAATAACGTCAAGATCGGAGTCGTGGTGGGGATGCTTATCTTTGCGCGTGAGGAAAGTTAACGAAGGACCCCGTTCCAATAAAATTCGTAAAAATTAACCGTATCTCCGTAAATAATGGATCGATTTTGATGTTTTTTTCTAATCTGGGGTACCTTGAAAAATTATTAATATTGGTGCAAATAGTTTTCCAAATAGGGCGATTTAAGTTAAAACAACTGTACCTCATACGGACACCTTAAACGCAAATGATTGTTGTGGCTCACTAGGAGAGTGTCACACCTCCGGATCACGGATTTTGCTCAAACTTCGGGATAAGTTTTCAGATGATAAAATATGGTAAAAGCTAAAGTTATAGTCATAAATACTCAATATTTCCCTAGTTACAGGCAATTAAAGAAAATCACTAAAAAAGTTACTAGATTTTTAAACGCATATAGTTCTTTAGCATTGATAGCTACAAGCTTGAAACTTTTTTTAAATGAAAGCTAAGCTCAAATCCTTTCGAAATAGTAGTTACAGCATATCAAAATATTATTTTTTCCCAAAGTTAGAGTGTGATAAACATTGGACCTGATTTTTCTTTTAAAAACATTAATTAATAATAAAAGCTGAAATTAGGTCCAATCCTTATTACGCTCTAACTTTGGGAAAAAATAATATTTTTACATGCTATAACTACTAATTCGAAAGGATTTGAGCTCAGCTTTAATTTAAAAAAAGTTTCAAGCTTGTAGCTATCGACGCTAAAGAACTATATGTGTTTAAAAATCTAGTAACTTTTTTAGTGATTTTCTTTAATTGCCTGTAACTAGGGAAATATTGAGTATTTATGACTATAACTTTAGCTTTTTCCATATTTTATCATCTGAAAACTTATCCCGAAGTTTGAGCAAAATCCGTGATCCGGAGGTGTGACACTCTCCTAGTTAGTAAATCAATATTTTCAGACGTGTAATGTCTCATCTTATAGCTAAAAGAAAGGACTTTAAAATGAGATACCACGAATATTTACGAAATGCGCACGGATTCACGTAAATGTTGTAAACGAACTTACCTTATTATTCCTCGCAATTATTACATTTGGAAACTGGAGACAAGTTTAATTAAAATTTCTATGAATTCTGTATTTTAACTAATTATTATAATTAATATATAGTTTCAATAAATAAAAAAATAATGATTAATAATTGCAAAAATTCTAACAGTAATAATAAAAATTGTTATCTCGTTTTTTTACTTTTCTTTGTATTTCATGCGAAAAAATTTTTCCATCATTCAATATATTTTTTTTTCTTTCTAAAATTAAACTACTAAAATTTTCATGTAAGGAATATTTCCTAAGTATAATACAAATGTTGACATAAAAATTGCTTTTTAATTGAAACTATTTTTATTTTTTATTCCATTATAAAATATTAATATACATCGAAAAAATTATGATATAGAAAGATAAAATTTATGGAAGAAAGATGAAAAAATGTTTATTTTTGTGTAAAATATATTTTTATTAAATATTTATTATTCTTTTTTTGCGGTTGGTTCGCTGTCGTTTTCCTCTATAAAAATATTACAATTTATATTATCGATTTCTTTGCATGCGTCGTTTTCAATTTCGATTGCCTTGACATTGGAGCAACTCTTCCTATTACAATTGCTAGTAATAATTACTTTAATCTATATGATATATAAGAAGCTGTTGCTGAAATTCAATGTTTATTTGAATACAAATTAAAATTTTTTGATTACCCTTTGTTTATTGATTTTTCCTGTGTTATTTTTAAAATGTTTATTACATCAAAATCTTAGTAGTTTAATTTTAGAAAAAAAAAAGATATTTAATGGTGAAAAAATTTTTTTGCATGAAATACAAAGAAAAGTAAAAAAAACGAGATAACAATTTTTATTATTACTATTAGAATTTTTGCAATTATTAATCATTATTTTTTTATTTATTGAAACTATAAATTTATTGTAATAATCAGTTAAAACACAAAATCAATAAAAATTTAATTAAACTTGTCTCCAGTTTCCAAACGTAATAATTGCGAGGAAAAATAAGGAAAGTTCGTTTACAACATTTACGTGAATCCGCGCGCATCTCGTAAATATTGATGGTATCTTATTTTAAAGTTCTTTCTCTTAGCTATAAGATGAGACATTAGACTTCTGAAAATATTGATTCAGTGAGCCACAACAATCATTTGCGTTTAAGGTGTCCGTATTAGGTACAGTTGTTTTAACTTGAATACTATTTTGAAAAACTATTTGCACCAATATTAATAATTTTTCAAGGTACCCCAGATTAGAAAAAAACATCAAAATCGGTCCATTATTTACGGAGATACGGTTAATTTTTACAAATTTTATTGGAACGGGGTCCTTCGTTAACTTTCCTCACGCGCAAAAAATAAGCATCCCCACCACGACTCCGACCTTGACGTTATTATTTGTAAGTTATTATTATAGTTTTAATAATAAAGAGTCACATTTTTAAAAATCTTATCATAGATTTTTAAAATATTAGTCTTTAACTAAAAAATGACACTTGATTCGCTTCTTAATTGTTATAAACCTTCGAGCATATACCACTGGAGGAAGCCTCCGAATGGCAGCAAGCGTTACAAGGCGAAGAGAGAGTACGTGCTGTCTCTCTCTAGCCTGATTTGATTGGCTGCTTCTGTTCCCCACTAAGAAAGTGAGAGAGAGATAGCACGTACCAAAATAGAGGCTTTTTCTCTCTTCGCCTTGTAACGAAGTTAAGGATAACCAACCGTCTACCCAAAAAATCGATCAAAAATTTTGAAATTTTCAGTTTTTAGATTATTAAGAATTTTCATTCTGTAGGTAAATACCTACAAGAAGAATCATAATATATGCCCTAAGAATTATTTTTTCAGTTACTATTCTACAAAAACAAAAAATCAAGATTTTATTGATATTGTTATTTTACGGCAATATTGTTGCAAACGAAAATAATTTTAAATAATTTTTACTTTTATGTAATATGTAATATTCAACTTCATACACGTAGAAAGTATTTAAAAAAAATATATAGATATATACATATATATATATATATTGATTGCGCTAATTGTTTATAATTTATCCAATCAATTTCATACACCTACATACTGTTGACTAATTTATTTGGCTAATTTAGTTCAATCAATCATAACAAAATACAAAAGAGCAGATCATTTTATGTAATTAGCTTAGTAGAACGTCTGTAACGCCACGCAATGAGACTTGATCAAAATAAATATTATAGTGCATATGAACAGATGTAAACGTAACCAAAGAATATAGACGTTTATAGAAGAGCAGACGCGTACAACATTTTGAGGCAAGTTATCCCCCCAGCTTTTACATTGTTAGTATATCTATTTATTAGTACTGTATAGATATACAGTCTGTGTATTCGCTCTGCGCTTCTATGCATATGTTTATATTCGTTGACATAACACTGTAACAGAATATTTAGCTACAAATTTGTTTTCATGTCCATTTTATGTTTTTAAATAGTAAATCGATCATCTAACAATGAATCGCATCGAAAATTTAAAATACAAAAAGAGAAGGAAAGCAAAATCGAGGAAAATGAAAAAAAAAACATAAAAATTTAAATGCTAAAAAAGAAAAAAACTACAAGTAAGAAAAAACTTTAAAGTTTTATTAAAAGCTGAATCAAAGATCAAAATGACCATGAAAGTTTTGAATATGTGTTAGTGCACAAAAAAACAATTGAATAATTTTGTTTCTGAAGTGTTGTGTGCAATGTGTAAACGAAACTCTCTTAGTATTATAGTCTTAGAGTCGAATGAACTTGCAACAAAATTAAATATTATATACGGTGAATGTGAAGAAACTATAAAAGAATTTTATTCATGCCCACGTGTTGATGAAAAAAACATTCCACGTGAGCAAAAAAATTATTGAAAGTGTGGTCATGATGGGATTAGATTATGCTGGTTTACAAAAATTTTGTATGGGTATGGGCATGAATGTTATGTCTAAAAAAACTTTTTATAAAATATTGCAAAGTGTGATAAATGACTATAACAGACTCAAGCAAGAAATGTTATCAGAATCAAGAAAGAAGGTACGTGAACATTATTTAGCTTTAGATAAAAGTCTTGATGATGATAGCATTATTGACTATATATGTACGTATGATGGTACTTGGCAGAAACGAGGATTCACCTCATTATATGGTATAGGCTTTGTCATTGAATTATACACCGGTTTAGTAATAGATTATGAGATTCTGTCAAAATACATCAAGAGGCGCGGTAGCGCCTCGACGGCGATTATTTATACATTATTTGTAAAAGTAAAAAAAGGATATTGCAACCTGAAAGCGAAGAATTCAAAGAGTGGTTAAAAACACATAAAAGCAGTGGTACGTGTCAACAAAACATTGATGGTTCATCCGGTTCATAGAGCTGTTTCACAAGTACAAGAGCCACCCAGTCACACTAGTACAAAAACAAAAATAAATTATCTTGTTATCAAATACATCAGACCTGTATATGAAAAATTCAGCAATGTAGAGTTGCTTCGAAGATGTATAAGAGGTGGCACGCAGAATGCTAATGAGACTTCATTACATAATTTGGTCAAAGTGCAGCAAGGATATTTTTCAATCAAAGAATAAATTAGAAATTGCTGTAATTATGGCTGTTAGTGAATTAAATATGGGTTGTGAAAATACAGTAAAATGAAAAAATTTTACAGTAAGATTAAAACTAATCATTTAATATTACAACTTTTGATTATTATAATTTTTCTTAGACCTCAGAACCAATCTGAAAGAATTGAAAAAGCAAAGAAGACTAGAAAATGTACAAGTAAAAAAGAAAAATGATGTGTTCAGTATTGAAATAAATAAATTCAACATCTAAATTGTGTTCTGAAAATTGTTGCATAAAATGTTGTTTTTCTCAAAATTAATTATTTAATTTATTTTCTTAAATTCAAAATAGTTCTGGTGATGAAATATTGTCCCAATCAAGTTGAAATTTTATATTTTTCTTTAATCGTATATTAGCAACAAAATTGTGGTGCAGATTTATAATCCGATAAGGTCGAACATACTTTTTTAAAACTTTGCTAGATAAAACATGTGATAATATAATTTTATTAAATAAATAATTGTTATAATGGATTATAAATTTTCTTATTTTTGACTCCAAACAATTTTTCACCACAATTATCTTCATTTTGTATATTTGAATATATATCTTCATCAGCATGTCTGAAAATTGAAAAGTTCATCGCCAGAAGTCATTTAAAGAAAGTCTAATTTTCATTGAATTTTTACACATATTTCTTAATTATCAAAATAAAATTCACTATTTAAACCATGTAGAGCAATTTCTTGATGATTTTAATGTATATTTCAATATAAAAAAGAAGGAGACTAATTAAATTACATAATGAAAGAAATAGTTTTCAAGGTAGACGGTATCCTTAATAGTTGGGAGGCTCCCTCCAGTAGTATATGCTCGAAGTTATAAACAAAGTGGCAGTGATTTTTTTTAAAAATCTTATCTCAGCTCCTTTTGGCCTTAGGGAGTTCTTTTTTTTTAAATCTTTGTTTCAAACACAGCTATAAGAATATTCAAATAGCGAATTCGCAAAAGTTATAAATAAAGCCGCAGCTTCATTTATTTATAAAAATAAACACCCTCTTTTTTAAAGAATTATGGAAAATATTGCAATTCAATTTTCTCATTTGCTCTTAACAAAATATAAAAATTTGAACCTTCATGAAGAGTTTAAGCCCTTATGCAACTCAATATGTTGAGCCAAAAAAAATGATAGCAATAAACATTATGCGTGTTGGGATAAATAACAAGGAATATCTCAGCAACAAACTAACCAATTTGCTGTTACAACCTCTCTTTCTGTTCATATTTATGAAGTCTTCCTTTTGAGAGTTTAAAAATATTTAAAAAATTATTTTTGCAATATATAATTGATATCCAAGAAGTGGCCATATTTATGGTTTTTTGGCTTTTTTTGCAATAACTTATATACGAAAATAATCGCGGCAGTACTAAAATTGTAGATTTTTTTATTCTCTAATACTTTTATTAATTACTTTTTTTGCTAAAATGCATAGGTTGCTTCAGAGAATTAAAAAAGCTGTTTTGGCCAACTTTGCAGCCTCTTGGAGCATTTCCTACCGTTTTTTTGGTTACATTTTATATAGGGTATGTTTTTTCATTGTCCTTAACAACTTCATAAAGGTTTTATTAAGCCCCTAATTCATGTCTTAAATAACTTTTTGTTGCTCTATTGATTGGACTATTAACACTCCTTTAATAATTTAGATAAAGAATTTTCAATTTATTTCAGAGATTTTTTCCAAATTAATTCTTTAAACGTGGACAATTAAATTATGCTCTGAATATTTTTAATTCTGTATTTTGACATCTTTTAAATTATGTAAAACAAAATTTAAAAAAACATTTATAATGTATTTAATATTATATTTTTGGAAAAGTTGCGTCACTTTTGGCATGATAAAGTGACGCAAAAAGTGACACAAAAAGTGTCGCAAAATATTGCATCATAAGTTCCGCGATCATTTTCAGGAGGGAAGCCCGCTTTAATATATATATATATATATATATATATATATATATTGTAACGGGGAATATATTTAAATCAACTAATCAAATATATTTGTGGGTTTCATATGTACTTACTTCAAGTACATACGCACTCACCGTTAAATAACCGATTTTCGATTTAGAGACGATCAGCCTCGTACATCGTCACTGATCGACTATGACTGTCTTTTTTGTACACTGGAAATCAGTTAAGCAATATTTAATACTATTGCAGAACTTCGCTTAGAAGTTCTGCCTCCCGGACGTCTGGTACGACGAAACCCACAGCGTGTACCTTAAGACTCTGTTAAATATAGTAGATCAAAAGAAAGCAAGTATATTAAGTTTAACATATAAAGACAAAACACGATTTTAATCAGTGAGAAATAATATTATGTAACAATTCAAAATAACTTCAATTTTACTTTAATTTATTTAAAATGACAAACAAATTCAGTACACCAAAATAAGTTTATAATGATAGTTATTAGATACAAAATTTAGTAAATCTCACGAAAAGAAACAAAAGTTAATTTAAGCTACCCTATTCTATATGACGCAGCGCACACGACGGTCTCGATATTTTTACATATATCGCATACACGTACTCAATAATAAAACGCAATACGATAGTCTGCAGACTTACATTTTTCTATCGGTCGTTGAACACGAAGATTTTCCGACGATCCTCTCTAACACAGACGAATCGATGATTCAACAAAAGCGGCACCGAAGATATGCGGTGCAGCTCAAGGCTATCGTAGCTCTCGTTACAAGGACGCTCCGATCTCTCTGCAGAATAACGGCAAACCCACTTGGTTCTTGTACACGACACGACGATTATATTAGCAAGAAGATCTGCTTTTCAATGTCTCTCAACCAGCCAATATTCGAAGCAGAGTCACACGAATTAATTACATCAGCCAAAATGCTTCTATCTAAAGAACGGAAAACTATCCAAAGCACGAGCTCGCACAGCGCACAATATGGCTGCTAAATCCTTTCTGCCTTATTAAAAACGACTCGTTCGCTATTATCTCTTGCCTAAGTCTCCTCGTCATGTCTTGCGCGCGCCTTCGCTAACCGTCAGCCACGCAAGACGATGAAATATCCACTCTCTGTCTCACTCTTATACACATAATGTAAGCATAAAAGCTTACAATAGGCTGTGCGACTCACAACGAGGTGAGAGACAGAAGTATACTGACATACGGTATATGTATAATTTGCTATCCTCGTTACAATATATATATACATATGTGTTATTCAGAAAAGTTTGTTGTAAAAAGGGCATGAATAAAATTATTTTATCGTTATTTCTAATGATTGCATTATTCACGATCATTTACAATTATTCACAGATATTTACGGTATTTATATTTAAAAACTGTTGAAGGTGTCAGGACTGAGTTTAAGCCTGAAAAAAAAATTTAAATGTAGTGATGATTTTTTTTTGTAATGATATTAATTAATAAAACTTCTTTACACCTTAAATATATATTACATATAAGACTCTGATCCATTAATAATTTTAAAAAACCTTATCCGATGTTTAAAATTCGTTTGAGTAGTCGAAAACTTGATTTTTGAAAATTTCTGTTCTAGTCGTAGACTTTCTCAGACGATTCTCAACTAATTAATTTTAAAATTTTCAGAGATCTCAAGTATATATATCTCTACTAAATAACAGTTCTGGAATTTTGATAAGATAAGTTGAAGTAAATGTTAAATTAAATTACTTTCATAAAATTCACAAAAATATGTATTTTTATCAACTTTTTAAACTGAACTTTTAAGCAGCAAAAGAGTACTAAAAATCACCATCCTTTAGAATTTAGACTATTTTTGGTACTCTATTACGGCTCAACTTTAAACAAGCATAACTTCAGTTCTAATTATTATTTTTTAATTCGGAAACTAGCAAATTGAAGCTTGCTTTTTTTGCTTTTATTTTAGTTATTGTACATTTATTAAAGACATTTCTAGACAGAATTATTTACACTTTGATTAGGAGTTCTTTTTTCATATTTTTCTGAAGATAAGACTATAATCGTCGATAACTACAGTTTTTCGAAGCGTTAGACCGTAACGCTGTGGCTTTACTCATATTTTGGTACCTAAATACTTATCCCAAAGTTTCATCAAAATCTGTGACCCGCAACTCAGACACTCTCCTGGTAAGAAAGATTGTGGCAAGTACCAAAATTTAGAAAATTAGGTTTTCGATTACTCAAAAGAATTTAAAGTATTGGTTCAGATTTTTAAAAATTATT
This sequence comes from Anastatus disparis, assembly GCA_017163975.1. Classification (NCBI taxonomy): domain Eukaryota; kingdom Metazoa; phylum Arthropoda; class Insecta; order Hymenoptera; family Eupelmidae; genus Anastatus; species Anastatus disparis. Next base: position 4,240,597 of record JAFFSR010000302.1, read on the forward strand.
CATGTATCAAAGTTGTATATTCAATATATGCATTATTTTTAATAATATATTATATATATATATATATATATATATATATATATATATATATATATATATATTTTAAATAATAATTATATATATTTCAATTATATACACTCCGCAACAAAATTATCGCAACAAAATTTTTCATCGTATTGAGATGATTTACTATTAGTTTTGTAGGGAATTATATGTACTTTTAGGAAAAAATGATGTCAAATAGCTGCAAGATAATGTCACACTGCTACGTCTTAATCGGGCCTACCAACTTTTTTTTCTTAAAAAACGCAATAGTTTGCACGTTTGCCTGGATTACCAAAAACTTTTTTTAAAAAAATCACAAATATCATCTTAAAGTACATTTTTCGACGAGTATTTTAAAAAAAAATCGACCCTCTTAGATTTTTTTTTGACCGAATTATGCCATTTTAAAGATATCCCTATGTTTTAGCTAAATACCGCCAACATCAGCATTACCCGATGCGTACCGCGAGGAGGTTTTTGGTCGGACTTACGCATCATTGTGGCCCTGAAAAGGGCCGATTGTGTGAACCGTTTCTTACATTAGGGACCCCGCGGCTCGTCACTTTCGCAGTATTTTTTGACTTCAAACCCTATGCGCCCGAGACCTTTAATACCGTGTATTGATACCTCGCTGACGAATAACTTCTCCTAAACGTTCTTGCATATTAACGCACGCTCTTATTGAATCTTGAGGTATCTCGTGCCAAATTTCATTAAGAATTCTCTCAAGCTCTTGGAGGTTAGCAGGAGGTCTCTCTAAGTTACGTAATCGCCTGCCCATTAAGTCCCACACATGCTCTATAGGATTGAGGTCTGGGCTATTAGCAGGATGAGGTAATACCTCTACGTTGTTTTCTTCTAAGTAAGTACGAGTTACCCTTGCAGTATGGGGACGTGCATTATCCTGCATCAAGATGAAATTACGGCCCATTAGCCGACGCATTCGAATTATGTGAGGGCGTAAAACTTCGTTTATGTAACGTCCCGCTGTTAATCCTGGGGTGGGATGATCACTAAGTCTGATCGATGATTCATTGATATTCCACCTTATACCATAACGGATCCTTCACCAAATGCTCGAGTTGGATCAACGTGATTAGGTGCAAAACGTTCTCGTCCACGGCGCGGAATTCGAATCCTAGCATCGTTTCCGTAAAGACAAAATCAAGATCCATCTGTAAAAAACACATGTCTCCACTCTCTAGGTGTCCAGTGTCGATAATTACGGGCGTAATTTAGACGAGCTCATCAGTGAACTTGATAAATTAGGCACTCTAGCACGAATTCATGATCCCAAACCCCTTTTGTGAAGGCATCTCCTTACCGTCTGAGCGCTAATTCGTCTGCCTGGTAAAGCATTATTCCCAATTCGTCGCGCAACCTGCCTTGGATTGCGCAGGGTTTCATTAACAATGTTGCGATTCTCTCGATTTGTAGTAGTCCTATGTCGACCTTGACCAGGCCTCCGGCGATAAGAACCTGTTTCTTCATACCGACTAAAAACACGTGACACCGTTGAGCGATGAATCCCCATTCTTCTGGATATATTGCTTTGACTCAGTCCAGCTTCTAGCAGGGCGACAATTTGAGCAGATTGGATTTCAGTAAGCCAAGGCATTTTAATTAAAAATATGTTATTATAATTTTAAGTGCCTATGTACTTTATGTATAATAAAATTAATGTTGAATGATCTTTCGCTTTCACTCTTGGCCAGTATGCCGCCTTAAACTTCCACTTTATTTTTTTTGAATTGATTTGTTGGTAGAGTTGATAATTTTACAGTAAGTGTGAAGATGCAATGTTAAATGTACCGAAAACTTAGTGGTGTAATTTTAAATAAAGTTACACTTTTCATAGGTTAGTAACTCGGTCAAAAAAAATCGTGGAGGGTCGATTTTTTTTTAAATACTTGTGGAAAATGTACTTTAAGATGGTATTTGTGATTTTTTTAAAAAAAATTTTTGGTAATCTAGGCAAACGTGCAAACTATTGCGTTTTTTAAGAAAAAAAAGTTTGTAGGCCTGATTAAGACGTAGCAATGTGGCATTATCTCGCAGCTATTGGACATCATTTTTTCCTAAAAGTACACATAATTCCCTACAAAACTAAAAAAATCATCTCAATACGATGAAAATTGACCGAGTTATAAGCATTTGAAAAATGGCAATTTTTCGATGCAAAATTTTGTTGCGATAATTTTGTTGTGGAGTGTATATATATATATATATAAACGTATGTACGCGGCATTATGCTGACTCATACAGTACAGCCTTTGTTTAGTGTCCTGCACACGTCGCGGGTGTGTGGCAGTCTCCTATGTTATCCCTTCCTTTGTTACTTACGCATATGTTAAATACGAATTTGTTAAAACTTTGATTGGTGGGCACATTTGTTCTCGAAATTTGATTGGTGGGCGCGTTTTTGTTTTGTAGAATTTTTTCGTAACTCAACTCAAGAAAAATCTACTGTATGGAATTGTCAGCACAAGTATCAATAAATAAATGAAAAACGGGTGGCATTATGCGGACGTCAGCATAAGTACGCTAATGTCTGCATAAGTCACGATTCATCTATGATTTTGTCTGCATAATACCTCATTCATAAAAATATACATATATATATATATATATATATATATATATATATATATATATATATATTATTTATTTCTGTATTATATTTACAACAAGAGCGTGTAATGCAATAAAATTACAAATTAAATTAAAATATATAAAATACTTGAAATAGTTTTGCATATATAAAATTTAATTAGTATAGTATGATATCACAGTCATAAAACATAATAGAATTGATAATACTGTAATAGAAAGTCAATATATGAATAAAAGTGATATCACAGATAGAAAATAGAACACGAATGAATACATGCAAAGAGTATAAATAATATATTTAAAAATCAGTCTCAAATATCTATCAGTCAAAAGAGTTACATAGGATCAAGCGTGTAAAAAGTGAGGTCTAAATATCAGCAGTATACAGCAAATTAAAATCACAGAACAAGGTTAAATATACAGTAATATATAGCTTAGGCTGATAAAAATATAATCATTCACTCTATCCACATACATCCTATAATTACGCCAATAAATAAAATCATGGCTTAAATCTATAAAAGGTACACCACATAATGAATTAACACATATGATATTGTAAAGTCCAGCTGAAAATTTTAAAATTTTTTATATATAAATTTTCTATTTTCATTTCTTTAAAATTTAAAAAAAATTATTTCAATCTCTTTTTTATCTCTTTTCTAAGAAACTATATATTTTAAAATTCTCGGCTAGATTTTTGTGCGAGCCTGCAAGTCGTAAAAAGATTAGACATAGCAGTGCATACATAAAAAAAAAATGATATACATCTAAACCAGACCCTAGCACTGTGACCGGAAAACCGAAAACCCTTGACCTGCCTAAAACAGTATGCGTTCAAACTACGTACGCACAAAAAAATTATCCATAGACTAAAGCATACAAGCATGCTATTCCTACAAGCTTTTTTTGAACTGTCACATAAATTTGTAACTTTATGATTTTCAGATTTCCTACTCTTCCTTCTCTCTCATTTTCTTTCCTTTTCCCTCTCGCATAGATCGTTGCAGGATGCATTAAAAAAAAATATATTTCTTTTTAAGATAAAACACAGATGTACATCTTAAATGTAGTAAAGAACAAAAACGAAAGTTTTTCTACCGATCTTTTTTTTATGTATACACTTTTTCTTAAAAACGTTAGAGAAAGTTCTAGTAATTTTAATGTTGTATTTTTATTTTTCTTAACATTTTACATTTTGATCTAATAATAATTCGAATATTTTAATTAATCATAATAATAATTTTACTTAGAAATCACTTTGAAATTTTTAGAACTCTCCGATGTTTTTCTAATTTTAATTGATTTTAATAATTATTTGTAATTCAGAAATATAGAATGTTAAATATTTAGAACTACGTTAATATCGTATGGTTATTTTTAATAAGAAGTAACCATATGATATAATAATTTTAAACAATCCAAATAAATATACAATGCGACGAAATAACTTAGACCGTTATATGTTATTACAATAAGAAGATTAAAGTAGAAAATAGTTTATATTTTATTAGTTTATTCATATAATCCTCTTTCGCCTTTGGGTTAAGATTTTTAATATCCATTCTTTTATTGCACTGCGTTTTAGTTTTATTACAAAACAGTTTCTATTATTTACCTACCACGAAAAATAGCGTACATCAAACTAAATGGGGAATCCCTTAAAAAGAATACCGTTAATACCTTAGGTCTTCATTGATGTATGTTCAATAGTCTTTGTTTTTAATTTAGGAAATTTATTTTTAAAGTAAGTACATTGTAAAAGAAAATGAATTTGGCTTCGAACACGTTATTTCAATATTTATTTTGAAATTCATAGACACATATTAGAATTATTATTAAACTATTAATTTTACGCAGATTTATATTATTGATTTAATGTTTGGAAATTAAATTCATATTCTCTATTTTATGTTAGATTTCATATTTTTAACAGCGGATTTTAATTTTAATTTCTAGTTTGAATCATTGTATTCTAAGATAGTAACATTTTAAAACGCTAATTCATCTGTTAATTTTAATCCTGATTCTTAATGTCACTTTTATAAATGTTAAGATGCGAAAAATTATAATAAAAGAATAATAATATTAAAACATAGAATATTCTTTAGCTTTAAGTATTTCTTGTAAAAGATAAAGAAAGAAGAAATAGGACCAATAGCAGTGTATATGCTTCTTTAACATTAATCTTCTTTCTCTGTCTTACTTATTTCCCTTAAGGGAACAGTTTGAGGAAAATCAAGGGAAAATCATTGTTTGCACCAATACAAATGTGAAACCCTATGCATGTATGCTCTCTAAGAGTATATAAGCCAAGTGCAGCAATGCAAAGAAGCTCATTTTTCCATTCTCATTTTTGTAGCACGACTTTGTCGACTACAAAATTCAGTCCAAACCTTTTAAAGGTCCTTTTTCTATTTTTCCAAATTTTTATAAGACTTTAAGTCTTTTCATTCTTTTTCTATTTTCAACTTAGAAAATTTCAAATTCAATTAAAATTCTTTACTTAAATTCCAAAGTATTTTCCTCAGATTGTTGGAGAATCTGTATCTTTAGAAGAAATTAATAATAAAAGTAAGTCAATTAAAATAATTTCTTTCTTTTTATTTTTGAATGATACTGGCAGGTCGCTCTCACCGCTAGTCCTTGCACGGGTCGTAATCACTCTGTGCATTTTATTACTAAAATAAGGGGTCGAATTTACCTTTTAGTTTCAGCACGAGGTCGTAGTTACCTAGTGCAACGCCGAATAAGTTGAGGGTCCAAGTAACCCACAATTTACTTGTATTGGGTCGATCCTACCCGATACAACTTTTTTTTTTAATTTCAAGAGTGAATAAACTCCTTTTGATTACTAAAGAAATTAATCAGCATTAGCTGGTTAATTTCAGAAGTAAAGACAAAAGGGTCGAAGCGACCTTTGCGTTTGTATTGGGTCGAACCAACGCGGTACAAAATTATTATTATTATTAGAAACAAAAAGGTCGAAGCAATCCGGTATAAGAATTATTAATTATAAATTTTATGTATAAAACATTTCATTCTAATTATTTCTTTTACGCGGAATTTCAATCTTGAACCCGAGTCCTTAAGCGAAAGCTTAGACTTGAATGCGCTAAATAAAGATTGTTTTTTGCCAACAATCGGACATTACAATATAGTCCAAAAATAATACTGTTTAATCGAGGTCGAGTAAATACCTGTTTAGAGTGGCTCTAAACCTGCTGATTAATGAAAAATTTTTAATATCAGCAGGTAGGGAGTTCCGAAAATGCGCACCTTGAACTTGAAAGTAATTTTTTCCAGTCTCAGTGCGCATGAAGGGTACCGCAAGATCTTTAATCTCACTCCTAGTGGTCGCTCTGGATATATATCTAGTAAAGAGATCCACTAGATATTCAGAAGTATTCATACGTACGATTTTGTACATAAGTTGTGATGCATCTATTGCATCTCAATAACAAATCTATTCGAGAGAATAAGAGGAAGACAAGCCGAGATGCACTCACGTCACCGATCATTAATTAAATAATAAAATAAATTAATCATTTTTATTTTCGTAGTTTCTTTGAGGAACAAGCGAGTTATTGAGAGCAGACAATTTACCGGTGGAGAGAGACAGAGCTAAAGGGGAACATAATCTCAAATTAGGACACCCAGTGAAGTAAAAGCCACAATCCCTATTGGTTTTCCATGGTGCACTAGGAGTTAAAATACAATGAAGGCTGCAACTTTACAACACTAGTGCACACAACATATAAAAAAACGAAACATACATTTTGTGCCAATATGACCTGTAGCAGTGCTCTTGTGCGTCGCCATCTTATGTTTTTGATGACGACGTGCACGCCGTGGCACTGTCAGGTAATACATTAACACTCATACACGCACCCGATGTATGGGTACATACACAGAATACACTCGCGGTACGCGATGACGAGCGAAGCCGGATAACAGCACGAAACATTAGAAACGCGTGCTCGAGAGTAAAGAGGAAGCGTCTTTTTGGATGAAAGTGGCCGAGTCGTGACGGCAATTCCCGATCGATGACGAAATCGATAGAAGGAAGCAACGGTAGAAAAAAGAGAAAGGAAGTTGAGTCACGAGTAAGAAGAGTAAAGGATCAGAGAAAAAGGGAAGCCAGCTATAGTTTATACATTATGCTCATATATACGTTATTCTATATGGGATAATGTAGAAATTGCGAGCAGTATAAATATTCTATATTGGATAATGTAGAAGTAGCGAGCAGTATAAGTATTATATATGGAACTAGATTGAAATGAAGAGCCGCAGAAATATTCTATATGGGATAATGTAGAAATAGAGAGCAGTATAAGTATTATATATGGAAATACGTAGGATCGAGAGCGAGAGTGATAGAAGATAAAAAAATCGAGCGCTGATGAGAGATAGTGATAAAGTTTGCATGAAGAATAATCAGAACCAAATACATGGAGCATTCTAAATGTAAATTCAAATGGAACGCGCGAGAAATAGAGGGCGCTAACACCAAAGAAGCAGCCAAATGGAAAGGTGTTGATTGGTTATAAGTCAACATCCTTTGTAATTGACAAATAACAATTATGGGAAGGATTAATATAACCAATCAACCATTATTTTATTTGTGACGTAATTGATTAAAGAAGGGATAAAGAGGAAGGAGCTCGAGAAAAGACGCTTCGTCGAGACACTTCTCTATTGGATCTGGATAGCTTCACTTGGCTGATTTTTTCACGTTTCTGGCTGTTGCTCGATGAGCCATTATTTAAGTCGTAACTCTATTATACTTGGTTATAAATTCAATTGAGATAGGATAACGCTGCCATTTCCGTTACACGCAAGAGAGATTTTCATTTTGCATTTTCGAGAGAGCTGAAGAGTTTTTTAAAAAGGGCAGAGGAGATTCCTGGTTAGAGATTTATTGTTCAAGATTTTTGTATTTGGAGAGTAACATTATTATTATTAAGGTGAGTTCTCCATCTTGCGTCTTTATCAAGTGAAAACTCAGAGTCAGTGCGCGTCGCCGGTTAAATTCACACATTTAGTCTGATTTTTTTTAATTATAATTTATAGAAAAGTTTTATCGAGTCGAGTCAGAATTTCTTTACACACAGTTTTCTTACACTTCACATAATTTAGAGAAATTGTCGGATGATTAAACTGTTAAATTTTCTTGAATAAATAGAGAGTGAAAGTTCCTCCTTTTTGTATTTTACTTAACAGTGTTGCTTAAATGTTTTATTAACATTGTTTCGGTAAATGAATGTAATGACAATTCCATCAAATAATATTTATTAAAATACTGCAATACAACATTGCGACGTTTCGACCGTCTCGGGAACACTTCCCCGGTCCTCTTCAGGCTAGAATTAATATACAAAATAACAGTTTACTTTTCAAGTATTATAAAAAGTAAACTGTTATTTTGTATATTAATTCTAGCCTGAAGAGGACTTTGACTTGTTTTTCTTCTTCCATGTAGATTCTTCATTTGCACGGAATTAAATTTAAAAGGATTAATTAAATTTTTATTTTAGATTCAGAAAGTTAAAATTTCGTATCATCGTATTAGTTTTGTTTTTCTCTCTCTTTTAAATCCGTACGTTTCCGGTGTGACTGTGTAAGCCAGCCAGTGCACGTGTAGTGAATAAAGTTACATCTGAAGAGACAACAAGGAGCAAGCGAGGGGATCTGGAGAGCCGGCAATGCAGTGCCCGCCGGCCAGCAATTATTCAGCATTAAGATAAGTACAATGATTTATATGTCGGCGGAATAAATTTTTTTTTCTGTCCTTTTGGTGTGATGCTTATGATTATTTATAACATAAATATTAACTATCACATGGTACTCGTCAAATTAATGAGAAGTACATTTATTTGAAATAAGTAAATGGTTTGGTTGTGTTCAACAGATTTTATTTTTATCTAACTTATAGTTGTACGTACAGTGACCACTCACGAGATGTGGTGTTTACAGTTTGGTAAAGAAAATTAGATTCACTAAAGGTTTCACAAAAGTTTTACAAATTACATTAATAACGAATTATTTTACAAATTTTAAGTACAAATTAGAAAAGAGTGGTATTTGAATAGTTATACGTATAAAACAATAAATGTGAGTTCATATTTTAAAGCAGGCCGGTGCAAAAACAGTAAATGAGTATTGAAGGAATGTACACATAAAAGTAGTAAACTTTACGATTTAATATTTTGAAATCTATTAGAAGCTTGGTACAAGCAAAAATTTAAACACATGTACTTGTAAACCTTTCTTGAAACGTGCTTGAAATTTAACAAAAAAATTAGTAAAGATTTTTATTTAGAAATAGAGAACTTAAAATCCGTAGAATAATTTTCTTTATATTTTTCTTAATCTTATAGGACTGCATATAACAATAAACTGAATTTCTTCTAAAATGTTTCTCTTAATCGTACACGACTGAACAATTTAGATACAATCTATTAAGTCGTAAAGAAAATTGATTCCTGCGGGGAAATTAATTCAGAAACTGAACCAAACATGGTTATTTTAGAAAATTTGAAATAGATAAAATATTAACCTCTATTTGTAGTTTTTGTAACAGAGTAAGATGGAAGTGTGTTCAAAATTTTTAATTTTTTTTATGAAACAAATGTTCGTAATTTAATTTTCTTATATATTGTAAAACTTTGAATTGAGAGAGTGTTCAAAAATAGTCAAAAGCGAATAATAAACTAGCATATGAAAAAAATAAATTAACTTATTGCGATTGCGTGCGAGAAGTTAAATTAATACAATAATGTTTTCATCATTAGTATAACACATAATAAAACAGTTCTTAGCTCAACAAAGTTTCTACTTGATTTATTTGTTAAATTTCCATTCCCTTAATTAGTTGATTTAGTTTTCTTGGTACTCAAGAAAAATTGATTGAGATTATGAAAGTCGAATTCACTTTAATATACATATAAAAATTCCTTCGGTTAACTTGTCTAATATAATAAAAGGTTGTTATAGACGGCGGAGATTTTCTTCTAGGAGGTAAAACTCCTGGAGGAAAAATCCCGCCTAAACACTTGGCGCCCTCAACGTAGTGGGGCCGATTCGGTAAAAAGATTGTTAAAGGATTAATATTCTTCCATAATCCTGCGTACGACGGTATGCTGGCGCGTATGCGTTTAGCGACGGTATCGGACTGACAGCCTAGGAGGAGTAATAATGCTATCTAGAATGAATGAATGAATTGTATCTTCTTTTTAACGAAATTGTAAGTGGATTAGTACGTAATTTCATTTAGAAACCTGTGTTTAAATTTAAAATAAATTGAAAAAGTAAAAATGAAATAATAAATCAGTTAAAGCAATTACTGAAATTTTGTTTAACAATATAGCAAAAATAATAATTAATTAAGTATAATGTTAAATCTCATTTAAAAAAAAAAAAAAAGAATTTAGAAATTTGAAGTACGTGATTTTTCTCTAACAATCTAAATAGTTAGCATAAAGTATATCAAAAGTAATCGTGTTTTTCTTAAAGTATATTAAGATAATTATAGGAATGACTCGCGGTCGTGTATCTGCCGACGGATACCGACGGCCGACGCATAAGAATAACACAGGCGTGAAATAGAAATTCAAAAATGTGAGGATGACTATATTTTTATTTGAAATTTTCATCTGCAATTTGTAATATATTAGCTGGAGATTAGAATTTGCTATGAATAACCAGAACTGTTGTTTTAATCAATTAGAAAAAGAATAAAAATTAAGGAATTGTTAGGAATTAATAATTATTACGAAGCTTCAAGATAAAACCCTGCTTTTACAGGTTTATTTATATTTTTCTTTTTCAATCACGTATAAAATTTTTTATGTAACTGCAATTAAAATAAAAATTCTTTTTGTGTGATTGTTTTGTAATATTGATTTTTATTAACGTAAATTTATTTTATTACATGTTTTAATATAACAAAACTTAGTGATTTGTAAATTATTGAAATAATATTAAAATTAATTATTACGAAAAAAAACTATTGCTTTTATTTAATTTATATATGCTTTTATTTTATTTGTAATTACAAAAGTTATTTCGGAGCAAATACATCCTAAAGAAATTAATTGCGTCGATATATACTCGAATTTTTAAATGCATCTTTTTTTTTAAAAAAAAGCAAGTGTACTGTTCAAAACTTTGTAATCATTTGAATGAATTTAATTTTTGTTCCTTATATTCTTTCCATGAATTTTAAGTCTAATTAACCATTAAAAAAGGAAATAATACGCAAACAAAAATAAAATAAATTTTTCAGTCAATGTATTTAAAATAATTGTACGTTTATATGAAATTTTGCATATAAAAAGAATTGTAAGAACAAGCGTTGTTCCATCGAAAAAATCAAATTTATGGCAATTTTATGAAATTTTCTTCCTTCTTGGTTTTTAAAATTACTTCTTGATTGTTGCTTCAATTTTTTTTTTGGTACGGCCGGGACTCGAACCCACGGGCCCGCTGTATTTCATCTATTTGCTAAAATAATCAATTTCAATATACATATACATGATAATATAATATGTATATATATTGTTTTAATTAATATATACATTTTCTTTTTTTTTTATCCACAATTCTAGCCATATGGGCTATTGCAGAAGGGCACGAACAGTGATGAATAGGCCTATCACTTAGTAGTTGCCGGAACCAATAGTCTGATCAAGATAGGCCGCGATAAAACCAAGAGGAGTGAACGAATTGGGATCTCCCCCGTTCTAAAATTTTCAGATGGAACATGGAATTAGAAAATATCGCGAAAGTTAAAATTTTTTTTTCATTTTTTTTAACAACAACTTTTTATTAATAAAATCAAATTATTGCTTACACGTTCGTTAACCTGCGCTAAACAACACGAGCTGTCCCACATAAAAAAAAATAAAAAGAAAGGAACTAGCAACTAAATGAGATGGAAAACAAAATTTTCCCTATCTGACCCAACCGTGTTCGCGAAGGAATCATTTTTGTTTGATTCCAAAATTCCCTTATTATTAAATGCTCAATTTTCTTTAAAGTAGGAAATTGAAGCAAAAATCAAGAAATGTTTCTGCGGGGAAACAAGGATTTAGAAGTACACCAATAAAGGCCATGCGACGGCCGTCAGATTCGATGAACATGTTAAGTTAAATCTTTAAAAGAATATCTTCTTTTGGAATCATAGAGTTGTAAAAAAATATAAACGCGAATCAGATTTCAGCCAAAAATTTAGTTTGTTTGAATATACAATTTTTCCCGTGCTGGGGAGAATTACTTAAAATTAAGAAATTTTAATATAAAACAATTTTTTTTTGTAAACGGGAAAGGTGAGGAAAGAAAAAACAATAGAAATTCGTGTCAATTTAAAGAAAATTATATAGATGCAAGGCGCTATAGATAATAAGTAATAACTTTTACGAATATATTTTTAGTTGCGCGGTAAGGAATACAAGTAATAAATAGAAGGAAAATCAGTTTACCTGCTTTTGATGCGAGGGTTCAGGGAAAACCCTAAGTTTATTTTTTTTGGACATTTCCATAAACTAATCTTTTTTCATAATAAAATTGGACTAAAAAAAATTTTTAACAAAAAATTTCGGCTATGAATTTTTTAGAAATTACATTTGAAATTTCCGTGAAAACCAGCTAAATTTAGTTAAAATTTTCGGTAAACAGTTCCAAAATTATAGAAAAAGTAAAAATAAGAAATAAATAAGAATCAATTGTAATCAGAATTTTAAAATCTTGCCATAAAATCTAGGCAATTCCCATAAAAATTGTTAAAATTCAACCGTTTAAATTTTTTTTTTCTCTCAAAAGTCAAATCATAAATTTCTAAGAATAAGTTAAATCAAAATTAGTGAATTTAAATTAATTAAAACTCAGTTCAAATCCCGTTAATAATCAAATAATCAAATCAATAAAATTTCTCTTTTCTCTAAATTACGAATCTTAACATAAAACTAGAGAAGAAAATTAACAATAGAATAATCTTTAGGCAATTTAAATACAAACTGGATAATTAAAGAATATAAGTAATTAATCATTTCATATAAATAATTAACTTTTAATAAAAGTAGTAAATCGTAATTCATTAAGATTGAAATCTTTAAAGAAAAATACTCAAAATCTAAATAAATTGGAAATAATTTAAAATTATGAAAACTCTCTTTTCAGTTAACCGAGTGAACATTAACCAAAATTTCTTATCGTGAATGTCATTGCGTCATGCAGTGCGTGTGCGTTAAACAATAACGTATTTTCACGTAGCTTCGCGTAGCCGAATATACATATACATCCGGTCGAGTGAAAAAATAAAAATATCAAGTTCGAGTTTGAAGCTTAAAAGAATATCTCATTATATAAATATCTACAGGCTACTCAGAATTGACCGTTGCTGATCTCACACGAGTCAGCAAATAGTAAAACGTAACTCAAGAAATATAACTTCGAGATAAATAAAATGTATTCCAAACACGTACAAACGCAAGCGTGTCGTAATGATGATTAAATAATATGACATGAAGAAATCTTAAAACTTCTAAATATAATAATTTTGAACAAATTTCTCTTTTATTTCATTTCTACTTAAATATTTTTCGGTAATATATAAAATTTTCTGATTTTAATTAAATCAAATAATAAACTAATGTATATTTTAAATAATTACAGACATTGATGTTAAATAGTAATATAACAATCATTATAATTACAAATTATTACAGCCGTTGTGTTTTTTATCAACAATAACACAAATGAGTAAAAAAATATATAGGCAGTTTTTCTAAAATAAATTAATAACATCAATTTTAACAATTTAATATAAATTTTTCAATTAAAACAATAAATCCTTATTGTAATTATTTTAAAATTGAATTTTTCCCTTTTTCCAGAGGGAATAATTGAAATTCATCTTAACAAATCACATTATAAAATAAGATATTTTAAACATAAATGTAAAAATCTGGCATTTTTGAGTACTTAATAAATGCCCTGATCCTTATAAGCGCTGGTCTTAAACCTCCGCATTACAAAGTTAGTGGGTAAGCAGGTAGAAAATGCGTAGTTAGCATAGACTCATAAGCTTAGGATAATAAGCATAAAATTCCCTGTATGAAAGCATAAAGTTTTAAAGAATTTCAATGTATCCGTTTGAAATATTACTAAAATTCATAGAGTCAAAACAATTTTTAAAAAAATTATAAATTTCCCACATTTATATAAAAAAAAAACGCATTAGTGTTGGGGAAGGTGGGTCCTTTCGTTTCTGGTGTTTAGAACTCTGTGGAATTCGTAAAATTAAAATTTTAAAAACAAATTTTTAAATCGAATTTGATAAAAACTTAAACTTCTCCAAACAAAAATTACTATAATAATGGCAAAAATAATTAAAGATTTAATTTGGTAAAAGAGAAAAGCACAAGCAATTTAACCTCGTTTTTAGTAAAAATTAAAAATTGGTAATTTGAATAAATATATCAATATATCTAAAGATGATAAAATTCGAATTTTCTACCATATAATAATTTGTAAAATCACGGAAAACTTCATGCATAATACATCGAAAATTCGGTACTTATGAATCCTAGGAATTTAAAATTTTAATTTTAACAGCGTATAAATAATATTAATTAAAGTAATACCATAATAAAATCTTAAAATTCCTTAGAATCAACGTAATGTAATAAAATATTACAATGGGGTCCAAACTCGTTGCATGTGCGCGATAAAAAAAAATAAAATTTCCAAGCCGTTAGAGTATAACGTTACTTGCCTGAATAAAAACCGATTCTTAAAACAACAGCTCGAGTTTGAAGCTGCTAAAATATCGGCTTGCTTGTTATCGTTACTGCTCGAAATAAGCTTCAACTTTATCCTAGCAGTTAAAATGAAATAAAAGCTTCAACTATAACAACCATGAGCGTGAGAAGCAATGCTGATTCTAAATCAAAATGATATTTAATATTTTAACGATTTCTTTATCGGGAATAGAAATAAAAATTTTTGTCATTAAATATTTTCCAAACTTAAATTATTTAAAATTCTTTTGAATAAAAAGAAACAAAGAAAAAATGGCTAATACTCAATGTTGTAATATACTGTTATTAATTCGCGTATTAAAAAATTATAAACTCAGGAATTTAAATTAAGTTTATCTCTAAACAAAACATGAATAAAACGCCTTGTGTTTAATATTTGCCTTGACATATTAGTTTTTCAATAAATCCGTTTTGCTTTTTTTAGGTAAAGACTAATATAACATAAAATCAACAATATAACCGCTTTCCTTTTTCTAAAAGTGTTATAAAAGCTCTAAGTGTGAGTCCTTTTGTGTTTTCGAAAACACGCGCTAAAACGAAATTTTAAAACAATAAGCCGTGAACAGATTAAAACTCCAAATTTTTTTTCGAAAGTTTGAACAGATGCAGTTAAACCGGCAAATCTCATAATAACACAATAAAATTTTAATACTTTTAAGAAAAAAAACTAAAACCAAATAGTAAATAAAAGCTTTCAGAAAAACAATATGCTCATCTTTTAAATTTTTCAAAAACATTTTATATATAGACTTTCAAAATCCGCGGAGAAATATTTCAAAACCGTGTACAATCTTCGAGCATATACCACTGGAGGAAGCCTCCGAATGGCAGCAAGCGTTACAAGGCGAAGAGAGAGAAAGCCTCTATTTTGGTACGTGCTGTCTCTCTCTAGCCTGATTTGATTGGCTGCTACTGTTCCCCACTAAGAAAGTGAGAGAGAGATAGCACGTACCAAAATAGAGGCTTTTTCTCTCTTCGCCTTGTATTGCAGTTAATAGGCTTCCTCCAGTAGTATATGCTCGAAGTGTACAATTCATCATTTTATATTAAACTATCTTTAAAATTTTTCAAAACATTTAATAAATTTCGACCCAAGTTTAATTAAAATAAAAAAATTACCAAACAATAACGTTAACATAGTAGTTAATTATTTTAAATTTATCATTTTCACTTTAAAATTTTCTTTGGTAAATTATTCTCAAAACATAATTCAAAACTCAAAAATAAAATTTAACTCAAAGTTCTAAATTAGACTTAAAAATAACCAAAGTGGAATGAAACAATAATAATTTTAAAATGCTAATAGAAATTAAAATTACTTTTAAGTACTAACATATGTAAAACCTACAAATTTAGTAAAATTTTTACATCGAAAATTTAAAATCTAAAGAACGAAAGAACGTAAAAACCCCTTTGAAAAATAATGAATGAAAACATATGTTATAAAGAAAATTTTACTTCAGAATCCCTTTCTTTTCAAAAGTCAAGAAAACCTAAAACGTCCAAAGTTAAAAATTTTTCTTTTTAAACCTATTAAATTTAAAAGGCTCAATTAGACTAAACATTATTAACAATAATAATAAAAAAAAAATAAAAAACTTGCATTTTAATCGTTAATATTTTATTTTATTTAAATATTAGCATGAAATCGAAAAACTTATCATAAAAAAAGGGGAATCAGAAGATCTGTAATTACAACCTTTTGAAAATCTAAGCGCGTTTGCATCCCAACGTTTTGATCGCTGGGGTCGGTGGATTTACCTCTACCAAGAATTATATAACATAACCAAGAGTTTCGTATCAGAATACAGCGGAGTACAATTGGATATTCTCCTATCTAATGTAAACTTGGCGCTTTCACACAGTTAGTTTTAAGAACCCGCGAAATGCGAACTACAATAACTAAAATAAAAGATAACGAATACTCGTAAACTAGCGTCTATGCGGAAAAAAAATCCGTAATTGTGCTTACAATATGCGGATTTTAGAAATAACATAAGTAACTTGTTGCAGGCATGGTGAGTAATTCTCGTTTAGCATTTCCTATCTTATTTTCTTTTGTGTTTTGAGCAGTAAGTTTTGCTGTTGACGCTCCTTTTCCTCTAAGGTGCTGAACCTTGTCCGCGAGGGGGAACGTTGGCAGTGACGAAGCAAGGTGTTTAATAATTAATCTAATCAAATCGACTTTCTCACCATGCACCAACAAAAATGTTGAAATTCCGTAAAATACGAAATAATTATATTAAATTGCGTTAAGGAGAATCCTCATACCAACATAGAGTTCTACCTTATCTATATTTAAATTATGAATATTAATAAAAATTTAACTATTCATGACTGAAATTCGTTGGAGAGGCACATTCTTAACATGCCAAAGAATTTATTGCAACGTTAAAAGACAATATAAGGATAAAAATAAAGGCGAAAACTGCTTAATACGATTAACTTTTCAATATAGTTATAAATAATCGTATTATGAAGTTTTTTTCTTCATTTTCACTGTTATTCTGTCTTTTAATGTTGCAATAAATTCTTTAGAATGTTAAGAATGTGCCTCTTCTATGAATTTTAGTCAAAAATAGTAAAATTTTTATTTGAATGCATAATTCAAATGAAGATAAGGTAGATCTTTGTACCGGTATGAGGACACCCCTTAAATTAGTAAAGATAAGATTCCAAATACAAAAAAAAATTTTACATGCGAACTCGCACCGTAGTTACTAAAAATTATTTCAAGAATAAATAAAAGCGTTGCGAAATAAATTAGTTTTACAACTATTAATTTTAAGATAAGGAAAGTGCATGCGAATTCGCTTGCATTCATTAACAGAATAAGTGTAATAAATAGAAAAGATTAAAAATCAAATACACCACTTTTAAATAAACAGTAAACTATCCATAGATAAATAAAATGCTTGCCGATTCGCAAGCATTTGTCTAAAATAATTCTATTAAACAATAGCAATTCGTACGATTAACAAATTAGGTTGGCAAATAAATCTACTATATTGCCAATCTCTAATTTAAAATGATTTATTTATCACAATCGTTCAATTTCACAATTAACCTTATGCTTACGAAGTGATAGCGTGAGTAAAATCAAAATAAACGAATAATCTATTTTAATAATAATTCAATCTGAAATACTATTTAATTGATCATGCAGAGTTGTTGCCGTGCAGCATTCCAATTAGAAAAAGAAATTTTTTTTAAAGCCTAAACATCAATTTAAAATTAAAAAAAAAAAATTTTTATGAAATTAAAATAATTTAAACATTTGAATAATATACAATCATATTCTCGAAGTTAAATCTTCGCGCTGAGATTGAAATTACCATTATAAAAAAAAATTTTTTCCGGTCGATAAAAGTTGTAAAATTACCAACATGGTAACTGAGATCTGTAATTATCCGTTACCATCCGTGGCGGAGTAACTCATGGTAATGATCCCTAATCAATACCATTTATGGTAACTCCAATGTAAACTTACTAGGAGAGTGTCACACCTCCGGATCACGGATTTTGCTCAAACTTTGGGATAAGTTTTCAGATAATAAAATATGGAAAAAGCTAAAGTTATAGTCATAAATACTCAATATTTCCCTAGTTACAGGCAATTAAAGAAAATCACTAAAAAAGTTACTAGATTTTTAAACGCATATAGTTCTTTAGCATTGATAGCTACAAGCTTGAAACTTTTTTTAAATGAAAGCTGAGCTCAAATCCTTTCAAATTAGTAGTTATAGCATGTTAAAATATTATTTTTTCCCAAAGTTAGAGCGTGATAAACATTGGACCTGATTTTTCTTTTAAAAACATTAATTGATAATAAAAGCTGAAATTAGGTCCAATCCTTATTACGCTCTAACTTTGGGAAAAAATAATATTTTAACATGCTATAACTACTAATTTGAAAGGATTTGAGCTCAGCTTTCATTTAAAAAAAGTTTCAAGCTTGTAGCTATCAATGCTAAAGAACTATATGCGTTTAAAAATCTAGTAACTTTTTTAGTGATTTTCTTTAATTGCCTGTACCTAGGGAAATATTGAGTATTTATGACTATGACTTTAGCTTTTTCCATATTTTATCATCTGAAAACTTATCCCGAAGTTTGAGCAAAATCCGTGATCCGGAGGTGTGACACTCTCCTAGTTAGTATTTACCGCTGAACAATAACTTTTAAAATTCTCAACTAATTTAATTTAATTTCGACTATTAGCCATACAATTCGTTAATTTAATTATTCAAAATTTTTTTAAAATCATTTTTATCATTTTTTTTTTCTTTCTCTTCCGTTGTTTAAATAAATTAATATTTATATTAATAGTAATAATAAGTAACCGAATCACTATTCACCTTTTTGAGATTATTTTTATTTTTGTTTATGGTTTTGTTTCGAAAACAACATAATCTACCGGTATACCATATTGAATAGTTAACTCAATTTACAAAATAAATAATAAATATATATATTAACTTTACCGTAACATACCTAAAAAAAGAAAGAAAAATTTTAAAAATTACATGCTACAGTTTTCCGAATATTTTAAATTAAATAATTTGGATCATTCTTTTAATTAAATACTAGTAATTAAAGCACATTCATATTTAATTTTTTTCTAAATAATTTTAAAATTAAAATTGAAATAGCCTCGATATGTTTTAAATTAATTACAATTTCCATCTATAATTAATCATAATCAGTATAATAAATTAAGTTATTATTACGTTTTTATATTTAATTAAAAGTAAACCCTTTACAATATATAAAATATAATAATTCTCAGATTACACAGTAAATACTTAACATCTTCTGTTACAATCGTTAACCTTTAAATTTAATACTTACCAGTAATATAAAAAAATGCTACAAGCAGGAATCTTGCTGTTCAGAAAAATAATAAGAATGTAACGTGACGTTTTAACTCGACTGTTTTTCTCACGTTGTCACATGAGACAAGTAAGGCTATAGAATTGCAAAAACGTTGAACCAATTTTATGTTTCTCGCGTAATATTATATCTAATATTTCAAATAGTACACAGAAAGAAAAATATATCATATCATATATTTAAGAAAAAAAACCGCGTAAGCGAATTGCTATTGTACTAAATAACACATTTATAGATATTCTTAAATAAATACTTTAATGAAATTTCGTTAGTTTCAGACGAATAAACTCATCTATAATCTGACTCTGGGAAATATTTTCGTTTATTCTAAATGAATAATTTGGCAAGATATACTTGGCAGGTATGCGTATTTTAGTTAATATGCATCCTATTTATTATCTAACAATTAGTAGCATGAAATAAGGAAAAAGATCTAATAATGATAATAGAATCGTAGTGGCTTAATCGTTAATATTTAGTCCAACCAAATTCAAATAATTTTTGGGCAGAGTCACAAACAGTTAATCCTTTTGTTGATATATAGTAGTATTTTTCAAATCATACCCACAATCCGTTACATATCTGCTGGCGGATATGGAACAAAAATTTTTCTTTTTAAAATAAATTTAAAACTCAATTTAGTATTATTTACATAAATCAATTTTTGTAAATTCTTACTAAAGAAAAGCTGCTTTATTTTTAAATCATAGAGTTCGAAATCCGGTACCAGTAGGTTAGAATACTTAAGTCATTAAGTTAGTTAAGGCAAAAATATTGACTTTTATGGATTGGACAGATGGTCTAAGAATGATGGCTTTATACTATGTGACTGATCATCATACAAAAGCAACCATGTAGTCAATGATGCAGATGTTGCGACTCGAGTATAATTGCGGAAATAATTACGAAATAAAATAAAATGATACAAATGAAATACAAAATACAAAATGAATAAAATGATTTCCATACGGACGCTTTTTGTTAAGGTCACGTTATGATGATATATAACCGGATACTTTTTGTTAAGGTCCGTGAAGAAACAATGAAAATATAACTGCCACAATAAAAAAAGAAAAGAAATACTGAATTTAGGGGATAATACGAATTATATTTTCCTCTGTCCCTATTGATTTCAATGAAACGTCACTGTATAGGGCGGGAGCTGACTTTGTCAACATACAGTAGAACGCGATAGAAATTCCCGATGTACTGGAGTATCCAACGTCACCGTATGAGGCGGAAGCCAGATACACAGTGCAATATTTTCCGATAATTAGGGGGATGCACGTACGGTTTTAACGCGAGAAAGGTTTACTAATTCAATCATCGAAAAACTTTGGGAAATTTAACATCCTGTATTAAGGGTGAAAGCAAAATTTGCATAGTTGTTGGTAATTGCCTAGAGTATCCATTTCAGGGTTACGAATATGAAATGCGAAAAATTTTAACTTATAGGGGGGACCGTGGTGTAATTTTGCGATTGAAATATGAAATATAAAAATATACTACGTTAAAATAAAAATGAATAATAAAAAGAAAATGAAAACTACGACAAATAATAAAAGAGAAAGTGTAATGAATCAAAGGAACTGCACAAATCATACATATATTAGGTTAAGAACAACAGGGTATCCAACGTCACCGTATGGGCCGTAAGCCGGAGACACGATGTCATAGGTCAGTTAAATTCAAGCGTTATAGAAACAGATAATGAATGAATCTTGTACTAAAGGTTCAAGATAGTAACAATAAATAATTACTTCAAAATTACTAATTTCAAAAATATAATAAAGCAGCAATAAAACTCACTACGTAAAACAAGTAAAATCATTTCTGTTGAAACAATGTAAATTCTTTCTCACGATAAGTTAAGTTAATGAAATATCATTTTGCTTCAAAGTTTGAATTTCATACTTTATCTAAAAATGTGACTCCGACACCAACGACGGTAAATGTAAAATATCAAGTTCCGAGTAATGTAGTTTAAAACGAAAAAAAAAAAATGATACGAAATAGTACGTTCGCGAAAATTTAGCTGTAGCTAAAGAGGGGAGAAACATAGAATCAGATTTCAATATCAAAAGTGGTAAACCTCGAAAGACAAGGTACCGCTCCGGCGTATATAAACTAACCAGACTAGACAATGCGCATCAGTTTTGTTTCGGCAATTCTAGCAGCAGTGCTCTAGCAGTTTAATTACTTTGTTAGTGATATTAGTTAGTTAATCAATACAACTACAACTTATAATTTATATAGTGTATTAGTGCTATAGTACTTGGTAAATTCAAGTTTAATGAGCGCTAGGATGAACCTAGGTAAAATCATTTTTCGTTATTTCATAATATATACTCTGGATACGCTACCATCGTGCGTCCTACGGTAATTTTTATTTATTAATTTTTTTTTATCGTATGGGGATATCCACACAACTTTTAATCCTAGTAACAGGTCATATTACAGCTGTTCCTGGGTTTACCGCGTGATGCACATTATTCAAACTAGGTTCAAATCTTTTGTGCTATCCTGTAACTCTATTTTTGATGTATTTTGTAAATGTGCCAAAAACAACCAAGCAGATAATTCTATAAAAAGTAAATTTACACATAAGATAAATTACGGTAATTTTTTATGTGTAAAAATGAATATTTTATAGAATTATCTGCTGGGCCGTTTGTGGCACATTTACAAAATACATCAGAAATAGAGTTACAGAATAGCACAAAAGATTTGAACCTAGTTTGAATAATGTGCATCATGCGGTACACCCAGGAACAGCTGTAATATGACCTGTTACTAGGATTAAAAGTCGTGTGGATATCCCCATATATTATTACTTATTTTTTTTAAATTAACTATTAATTTCCATATTTAAATTTTTTAATTTATTCAAATTGAATTCAATATTTGCGTGTCTTAACACATTAATTCCCAATGACGTTCATCCAAGCAGCGCAAATTAACCCGAAAAGTAATTCGGTCGATCTTAACCTCACAATAACAGAACATAGTAAGCAGAATTGATTTCCATATTAAAACTAAATATTAAATTATCCTTTATAATAATTTAATAATTTATTTTAAATGAGATAAAACTATTGATTAGTTTTATCTCTATTCTAATTTTCGAAGGCTGGAAACCTGTGAAAATTTGACAGATTAGTTTCAATGCTTCTAACATATGTAAGAAGTTTTTGTCGTATTGTACGCTATACGGATGTATCACCATCACTCTCATCTTCTTTTATCCTATCTTGATACTTTTCCTAAAAATAAAATTCCTATAAATTATAACTCTGGTTTAAAACATTTTCACTTTGAAATATTTATGCCCTAAACCGCAAAATAACCATTTTGCGTCCCCCTGTACTATCTTTGGATTTCAATCACTAATTGTTTCTAAATTCTTAAACTCATTTCGTTAATGCAAAATCACTCCCTGTGTATATACACTTTGGGAATAATAATTTAACCTTCAATCTGCTTATAAAATTGCGGTAAAATAATTAAAATCATTCTTCATTAAAATTCTGATAAATTTCTCCGGATTGTAAAAGCACCGGAAAAACATCTAAACAATATTTCTTAAAACTAAATGTAGATAAAACCAAATGTGGCTCATAATACCTTCCTAATATTTCCTAAACATTAACTTCCTATCCAAAGGAAATATTTTTTTTTTAAAAAGTGTAGCATTTATTTTTCTCTCATTTTTAAACCTTTCTAAAATTCTACTAATAATACTAAATATAAAACTATTGACCAGCTTTGTATCAATTTTTGACCATTCGTCGAAAATTTTGATCGCGGTGTAAACCGTAAAATCTCGGAAACGAGCCAAACATCGGTGGATTTATTTGAATTAAAATTACTAAATACTCTCATGTTATGATTTAAACACAACCCTTCGAAGAATCTCCTAACATTTTACTAAATAATTAAATTTTGATAATGTTGCTTTCTGCTATAGATCAGCACTTGCAGTTTCTCATTTAAGGCGACTTCGGATTTTAGGTTAGGTTTTATTTTTGAGTTTACAAATTACTCTTTCAATATGTAAAATTTTTCAGATTTTTTAATTGTCCACCATTCTACGGATTATAATAAATGGTGGAATATTAAAAAATTCAAAAAATTTTAGAAACTGAAAGAGTAATTTGTAAACTACAAAATGAGATCGAACCGAACTTCCGTAGTCGCCTTAAGACATTTTAAATATCTTATCCTACTATATTACATAGTTTTTCGTAAAAAAAAAAAAAAGAAAAACAAGTATGGTTAAGGATTTCCCGGTATTTATTTTCAACATATGTTAGAATGAGATTTTGGGATCCGAACACGTTCCCATGATCACACCTATACTAAATTTACTTACCCTTCCGGGAAAATTAATGCACGAAATCAGATGTTTATCGATAATTTTGCATTTTATTGCTTCTAAAATATTATATTTATTAATACATATATCTCCTAAACGCCAAATGTCTTTAAATTCTCAATTCTAATTCTTACTCCTAAAAATGGTAAGTCCGTAATATTGAAATCTTGTTTCGAACCAAGTAATCTTTGATAACTGGTTGCGATCAATATTGATTCATTTGATGAGATGTCAATGTACTTGAACTTCAAGGTATACATTCTCTTTTAGATGTGTTTTTAGGTTATATTACTTTTCTGAAAATCCAACCCAAATCTACATTTTAACATGTAATTTTCACTTAACATAATTTGTTCTATAAATACTAACTCATCTTTGACAGGAAACCTAATTTATTGTCCAATGTATTTTTGTAGAAAAATAAACAAACAAACTTAAAACTTCTATCTTAAAACATAAGATAAGACTATTGATCAGATCCGATGATTAAATTAAAATCATGGTCTCGGACTCATTTCGTTTCTCGAATGCAATTACAAGTTTCGCGAAAACACCTTCTAAGTAGTCATCAAAACTGAACGCAATTAAGCGCTAACTAAAAATAATTTTATTCTCTTATAAAATAAATAACAGAAAGAAACCGCGACGCGTTATACTACACTTATAAGATGTCATTATTGTCGGCGCCTAATGTAGGAAATTCAGATTCGTTAGTTCTTCATTTACCATGTTTTTCCAGGGTAATATATCACCCAAAGAAAAAAAAAATGAAAAAAAATATAAAACTATTGATCAGATTCGATAATTAAATTAGAATCGCAGACTCGGTCTCCTTTTTGTTTTTAGACGTTATTGCAGATTCTAGGGTTCCTTCTAAATAATCTTCAAGACTGAACGATCAGCCAAATTCGAATAATTGTACTTTCACATAAATTAAAGTTACAATACCTTATCCCACCACGACACTTAACACTCTTACCTGATTCTTATATTACTAAAAATTAATTGTCGGGGACGACAATAAATTTAGTAAGGGGGAGAGGTTAACAAATGACTTACGGAATTATTTAAATCCGATGTATCTTCTTTATTCTTTCGTCTTCAATTATAATATGATTGGACATTACAACCAGCAGCTCGAGTTCGATTCGTTTATTCATATTTTTGCGCTTTTTGAATTCTTTCATTATGAACAATTGTAAGATTTCCCATATCATCATTTAAATGATTATATTGGAGTTATGAAAAACACAGCTCATCTAAACTTTTACTATTATCAAGAACCTCAAATTTAGTTGTATCTTGTAATCTCGTCAAACTTTGAGTGAGCATCGCAACTTTAACTAAATTAAACTTCTTGCACAAGCTAGTCCGGCTCTGGTGTATCATATCCTATTGATAATATTTGCTAATATTTAATCCTTTCTTTTACACAAAACATTGTTAATTCTATTTTTTTTAGCGACACGATCTCTCCCTCCAAACTTCTTGCGAGGCTTAAATCGATGGGGTTCTCCAGGGCCGCACTCGGATGGACTAACTCCTATTTATCAGGTAGGAAACAAATGGTTTCCACACATTTAAAGGAGGAATCGAATTGGCTAACAACCAATCTAGGAGTACCTCAGGGTTCGGTGCTGGGGCCTCTATTGTTTTGCCTTTACATAAATGACGTACGTGACGCACTGGACTCTGGTTGCGTCGGGCATCTGCTGTATGCGGATGATCTTCAAATTTATACACAGATCCCTTATGATGATGTGGACGAGGGGATTCGTATTTTACAGAGGGCGGCCAGGGCGGTGTCGGGGTGGGCTGCTGGTGTTTCTCTCACTTTGAATGCTAGTAAAACAAAAGCGATCGTCTTTGGAAGTAATTGTTTTATTAAAAATTTTTATTCGGGTGAGCCAAGGACGATTGACCTGGGGAGCGGTATCGGTATTCCTTTCTCTGACACCGTTACGAGCCTTGGTGTTGTACTCGACTCTAAACTGTCGTGGGAACCGCATATTAATATGTTGACTAAAAAATTCAATAGAGTGATTTATAGCCTGCAGTTTTTCCATCGGTACACCACTGAGGCTCTGCGTAAGCAGCTCGCAACCGCCCTGCTATTTCCACATCTTGATTACTGCTCAGTGGTTTTGCTCGATGCTTCGCAGGAGTTACAAAGACGGCTACAGACAATGCAAAATTCATGTGTGAGATATGTATTAGGCGTGAGAATGGGTGATCACATCTCTCCCCATAGACATGCTTTGGGTTGGCTACGTACTGATTCGAGGAGACAGCATTTTATGGCTATACTTATGTACAAAATCGTACGTATGAATACTCCCGAATATCTAGTGGGTCTCTTCACTAGATATATACCCAGAGCGACCACTAGGGGTGAGATTAAAGATCTTGCGGTGCCCTTCATGCGCACTGAGACTGGAAGAAATTCCTTTCAAGTTCAAGGTGCGCATTTTTGGAACTCCCTACCTGCTGATATTAAAAATCTTTTATCAATCAGCAGGTTTAAAGCCGCTCTGAGGAGGTTTTTACTCGACCTCGATTAAACAGTATTATTTTCGGACTATATCATATGTGTTAATTTATTATGTGATGTACCCTTTCTAGATTTAAGGCATGATTGTATTTATTGGCGTGTATGTAGGATGTGTGTGCATAGAGTGAATGATTATATTTTTATCAGATTGACTTGTATATTACTGTACATTCAACTTTGCTGTGATTTTAACTTACTGTATACTGCTGATATTTTGACTGCGCTCTTTACACGCTTGATTTTATGTAATTATTTTGACTGATAGATATTGAGACTGATTTTTATCTATATTATTTATACTTTTTGCGTGTATTTATTCGTGTTATCTGTGATATCACTTTTATTTAATTTATTGACTTACTATTACAGTATTACTATCTCTATTATGTTTTATGACTGTGATATCATACTGTACTATTTTGATTTTATATGTGCAAGGCTATTTAAAGTATTTTTATGTATTTTTTCAACTTTATTTGTAATTTTTACGCTTTTTTGTAATTATAATACAAAATAAACAATATCTAATCTAATAATCTATTTAATTAACAATTTTTCTTTAACTTATTTTTCTTGTTTCTCTTCAGAATCCGAATAATATAAACCGTGTTGTCTCATTAATAATCCAAATTCTAATTTTTCTTGATCCTTATTCGTTTCTTCATATTCTTATAGTATCATGTATTTAATTCTTTCCTTGATTGTAAAAGGATTATATTAATTTGAGGATATAGCTGGGCATTCTGACTTCTTTGTTGGCGGTACTTTGACTGTTTTCATTAATAACACTTTTTGGGTTTTTCTGTATAGGCCATATAGAAGATGGTGTTGTGAGGTGAACTGTTACTTTATTGTCTGGTACTATAATATCTATTCGATACCTATAATTCTTCTCGGGTATAATTGTGCTTAAAGAACACACTATTTTAACTCTTCGATAGGTAGTAATATAAAAAAAAAATTCTTAATCACTTCTATAAAATTTATATTTGACCAAGAGATTGCTTTTCGTGATGTTTTACAAAGACCTGCGTGCTAATTAAATTCCTTAATCCTCACAATTGGAAATCTCACAGGGGTTTCCAGATTAGAACAGCATATCATGCATTATATTTATCACACAACACATTTCAACCTAAAATATTTAAAGTTATCGCTTCTGTCAGCCAGTCACATGACTGCCACGACAAAGTTTATCTAAATAACATCTAGCTTACTTAAGGCGACTCCGGATTTTAGGTTAGGTTTTATTTTTGTGTTTACAAATTACTCTTTCAATATGTAAAATTTTTCAGATTTTTTAATTTTCCACCATTCTACGGATTATAATAAATGGTGGAAAATTAAAAAATTCAAAAAATTTTTGAAACTGAAAGAGTAATTTGTAAACTACAAAATGAAATCGAAACGAGTATACTCCTCTTATTCATTCTTCTAAAAAAGAGAAGATATCATGGAAGGAGCATTACGAAAAATATAAATCACAAATACCACCCCCAAATATTGAATATAAAAAACTTTAAATCGGCTGTTTTCAGAGCCACAAAAAAATTTAAACGTAATAAACTGTTTAAAAATCATAAGAGTATAAACTTGGGTTATTAAAGTTCTAACCTGTCGCTACAAGTAGTGGGATACAAATTTAGTGGGTCAGAATCCCCCTGGGCTAGAATCCCCCTTGCTTACCTACTTAATTTATTTTATGTATGTGTGTATACACACACACACACACATATATATATATATATATATATATATATATATATATATATATATATACATATTAATGTAAAAAAAATTAACTGGCTGATTCCATTCAGATTAATGCAGGCCGTCACTAATCGAGTTTTTCAAACGCAATTTCCTCAAAAACTATATTTTTTTCTGAAATTTTTATGTTTCTATACATGGAAAATACTAACTTCTAAGATAGGCGAAAATATGCGATTCGGCCTTTTTTCAAACATATTTTCAAACGGTTTTTTCATATTTTTTATTTTAAAACATTGATACCGTAGCGCATTAT
The DNA here is from genome assembly GCA_017163975.1 of Anastatus disparis. NCBI lineage: Eukaryota > Metazoa > Arthropoda > Insecta > Hymenoptera > Eupelmidae > Anastatus > Anastatus disparis. Next base: position 4,268,924 of record JAFFSR010000302.1, read on the forward strand.
GCCATTTTTCCAACGATTACGACTTTTTACAATTCGTTTATGCTTTTATTTTTTTATTTTTTTTTTTATTATATTTACGGGCATTACTGCCCTTTTTAACTTACAGAAAATTCATTTAATACAACACAGTTTGACTTATTATTTAACGTATTATTTATTTATTTATCAAATATATTTACAGTAAGCATTAAAATAAACCATTAATCAAATTTTTTTATCAATTAGAACCGAGGTTATGACAATTTTAAATTTATAAAAATAGAAATTTTTTTCATTGAAAATTAAAATTTTTCATCCAGTTTGATTTTTGCACCTACGACTTAAATATAGTTTGTAGGGAGATGACATATACCACCGCTAGATGGCAACAATTCACTTTTTGCATTCTCATTAACGACTTGACGCATTCAAGCATATAAGACAGGTAAGATCAAAAATAAAATTGTCTTACAAAAAATTTTTTTTCGCTCTGTTGAAGAACTAATTAATAATAATGGCATCACTGGTTGTTAAGACTTAGTGCAAGGATTTGAAAGACAGGCACAAAAAAGTAGTTTACAGTGGCTCCAAAAATCCGTTTAGAGAGTTAGGTGATCTAACGGAGTCTTTAAGGCGCTTGTATCCAAATACTTCTTTTTCTAGAGAGGATAACGTATGTCCTTCATGTTACAGAATATTTTTAGGTGAAGTGAAAAATATACCTATTTTATCTACCTCAATGTGTCAACAATATTCTGAAGAAGATTTTGATAGTGAGGCTGTGGTAGAACAGTTCAATCAGACTTTAAGTAATTTGGAACTAAAACTTTCACTAATCAAAATGCCTCAGAGTATTAATATAAAAATGCGAAAATCTTATGCTCTTCGAAAAAGAAAACAAATAAACGATACGTTTAATTCACAAATAGCAAGTAAAATTATGGAAGTCTACGATACAACGGATTTGCCCACATTAAATGAAAATAATGAATCTGAAACATGTGATGAATGGCTCGAAAATATTAAAATTGCTTTTGATCATTGTTCAAATTTTCTTTAGAAAGTGCGGTTATTGAGTCTTATACCAAGCAAAATTTCCAAAAATTATTTATTATCAGTTTTAGCAAGTGTAACTGTTTATATGATTGATAAGGCAAGATCATTCATAATTAATAAAGATATTTACAAAAAACCTGAGAACTATTGTGGCTATTCTATAGATAATGAAATTATAATGAAAATAAAAAATTATTATTCAAACAATGATTTCAATTGTTTTCGTCAAAGTGCAAACAAAAGTGACACAATATCTGTTAAAGAAAATGGTATATAAACTAAAAAAGTTAAGCGTTTTCTTACGCAAAGTATAAAATAAATATACCAATTATTTATAGAAGAAAATCCTAAAATTAAAACAAACATCGGTAAATTAATATTCTATGCCTTAAGACCAAAGTGGGTTATACCCCAACCACCAAACGATTCGTGTCTTTGCGTTTATTGCGGAATCCTGAAACTTATGTTGGATGCTTTGAATAAATTACAAAAAAGAGAATACAGCTGATTCCATTTCAAATCGAACAGTCAGTATACACTCAAGTCACCAATTACTGTGCTGATGGAGTATGTTATTCTACCCTAAAAATAAGGGTATACGTATTTTTTTATTTTGCTGAAATATCAAAATTGCATCAGATGCGCACTTTTGAAAATTGCATACAAAAACTAAATGTTAAAACTGAAATTGTTGAGAATAACTTGAGAGGGCTATCGTTTTATCAATTTTCAATGAATTTTCGTAAACCTTATTTTGTTTTATTACGTTCTAAGCCCTCTTTAATTCAGTGCAAGAAATTTCAAAAAAGACTAAAAGATGACTAAGATATGTGCATTTTACCAAAAAATGCACTTTTTATGCACATGCATTTTTCTCGAAATACCCATTTTTTTTTTTGCTGAAATTTTTTGTGCTCATAGAGGACCAAATTACCTATCTAATGTTACTTGGTTGATCCCGTACTTATTTGTTTGAAACGAGAAAAAAAATTCACAAATTTTATTGGTGAAAAATTTTTGTATATACGTTCGGAAATTTTAAGCAATATAGATTTAAACACTATCCTTCTTTTACCATTACCCAGAAACAACGACGTGGACGTAGAAGGTTTCTGTTCCCTTCGGGGTGCTTTTTTAAAGTGAGTTCCCCTTGCCTCTCACTGTTGGGATGCGTCAAAAATATAATTATAAATAATTACTTTTTTTTATTTTTGCACTTATTATTTTTAGTTCTAAGTGTAGCCTTACGACGTTTGACTTTTTTTTCTTGTCTTTCACTTTAGTCAGTGCATGTATAGCTGTTCTGCCAACAAATATATGCGATTTCAATTCTCCAAGTTGTTTTAACCACATATAACTTTTTGAATCCCATTATAATTAGGAACTGTACTCCATTCAATATTTTTTTCTTTTCTAAATTTTTCAATCTCATTTATTGGTAATAATATGATTTTGATTGCACTGGTGTACTTTTGAACCCAATTTATAAAATCGTCAGCATTTTGTATCGATTCTTCGTGAACTCTTTTTAAGTTATGTGAAGTAGCATAATGCTTTAGAAGCCCACCTATTCCATCAACGGCTCCTTTCCCATGACCAGTCGCAGAAAATAACCATTTCATTTGATAAGAAAAATGTTTGAATTTATGTAGCTGAAAACGATTTTTAAATTGGCTTGCAGCTCCATCTGATATAATAGTGACTTTAGTAACTAAATCATTTTTCATAAGATCGATAATTTTATTTATTGCTAATAGCGCATATGCAGGTTCATGCTTTTTGTCGTCACTAACGATCGCAAAGCTTTGCGTTATCTCTCCTTGGTAACAGACTGCAGTAAAAATAGAAATTTGGTTATTTACCCAATGATTTCCCTGAACCGCTTTATTATTTATTACAGACCAATTTTCTGCAAAATCAACGTGGATAATTAACTTAGTAGGATCAGCTTTACCTTCTTCTTTTTCTTTTTTTATAGCTTCACGTTGAATATTTTGTATATATACGTGAGTACTTGCTTTTAGTGCGCAGATTGAAAATTTTTCTTTAAAAACTGATAAGCTTACTGTTTGTTTGATAAGATTACCATTATCCCACAAAGCTAACGTAATTTTATCTTCACAATTTTCTTTCAGTTTTAACAATTTTAATGTGATACCCTTACCGGGGCAATAATTGCATTCTTGCAAGAAACACGAATCAGATGGTTCAGAACACAACATTGCGTTAGTTATTTCTGAACGAATTATATCTAATTCAGAATTATTATCGCCTCTAAAACGAATTAAACTTGTAAGAAACAGTTTAAAATTTTCGCAATGTACACAAAGACAAGTTTCCTTCACAGGGCTTGTTAAGACGAAACTTGGTCTTAGACTATAGAATTTCGATTTTCCTATTTGTAAGTTTGGATTTTCTTGTCTTAATTGACTATATGTTTCTTTTAAGCTTCAAGTAAGAAACCGTTTAACTTTTTTAGTTTTTGTATTATTAACTTTAACAGTAACAACATCAGATTTATTTGGACTTTGTCTACAACAATTAAAATCATCATTTAAAAAATATTCCATAGCGATATTTTTTGTATTTTCATCAATAGGATGACCAGTATATGAATCTGGCTCCGAATAAACTCCTTTATTTTTCATGAGATTTCTTGATTTATTTATCATATACTCGCTTATATTCGGGAATAGTGAGCAAATTTTTATTTTGCTTAATTTTGAAGGTAGTAGAGTTAGAAGTTTTATTTTCTCCGAAACAGAAGAACATTTTTCTAAAACCGATTTAAAATTTTCTACAAATTCGTTCCAATAGTTTTCAGTCGAACTATTGTCCGATTCTATTGATTCAACTGAAATGCCATACGTATCTTCTAATTTACTTCCGACAGTAGCAGAAAAAGCTGAAATTAAAGATTTTTTCTTTTTAGATACGTAATTTTCTGTTAAATTTTTAGGTATTGCAGTTTTTCTTTTTAGCGGCGAGACGCATTGAGGTAAAATTGTATTAATACTCTCGTTTGATTCCTGTATTCGTTCGGGTGTCTTGGGGATAAAATCATCATGTTTTCCGCTAGAAAGTTCAGTGATTTCATTTTTAGATGTAGATTCAAGATCACTTAAAATCATTTTTGATATGCGTTCATGGCAATTTTTGCATACATTAGTAGAGGGCAGTATCTTTAAATCTGGATAAAACTGTGCCAAATTAATGGCTAAATCTTTCAACGGTCTAAAACGTAAATTTCTGCTCTTATAAACTACCTTCTTATGCATTTGAAAAAAATCGGGACATCGAATTCTTGTAGAAGAGTGAATTTCGGACATCGTAATTGCAGAGTTTTGTTTACTTTTATACAAGTCCGAAAAGTACCTTTCAAAGCAGACGTAAGAATAACTGGCTTGTATATAACAATTCTAATATGCTGTTTTGGTTACGCGAGGTATTTGTCCGCGAATGAGCCTCCTATTGTCTGTACATCGAAACATACATAATATAGATATACACGAATAGAATTATTATTCTCCATTTTTTAATATTTATTTTTATATTACGAATTTATATATATATATATATATATATATATATATATATATATATATATTTATATATATATATCACTATTGATGATATATACATACATACAAAGGTAAACAAATAATGAGCGAAGCATGCGACAGCGTTGGAATGAACATTGCTTAAAATTTCCGAACGTATATACAAAAATTTTTCACCAATAAAATTTGTGAATTTTTTTTCTCGTTTTAAACAAATAAGTACGGGATCAACCAAGTAACATTAGATAGGTAATTTGGTCCTCTATGAGCACAAAAAATTTCAGCAAAAAAAAAAAATGGGTATTTCGAGAAAAATGCATGTGCATAAAAAGTGCATTTTTTGGTAAAATGCACATATCTTAGTCATTTTTTAGTCTTTTTTGAAATTTCTTGCACTGAATTAAAGAGGGCTTAGAACGTAATAAAACAAAATAAGGTTTACGAAAATTCATTGAAAATTGATAAAACGATAGCCCTCTAAAGTTATTCTCAACAATTTCAGTTTTAACATTTAGTTTTTGTATGCAATTTTCAAAAGTGCATATCTGATGCAATTTTGATATTTCAGCAAAATAAAAAAATACGTATACCCTAATTTTTAGGGTAGAATAACATACTCCATTAGCGCAGTGATTGGTGACTTGAGTGTATACTAACTGTTCGATTTGAAATGGAATCCGCCATACACATGACATTGCGGATTTGGAATTGAAAATATATCCTTCACTTTTTTGTTCAAACGATGATATGAAATGTGTATTAAGAGAATGTAAAGAATGCCCAATTGGAGATAATATTGATTTTAAAGTGATTTCTTCGACAGAAGAAGATTTATATGAAGAAACAATTTACGGTATTTGGGAAAAATTAGATTCACTGAATAAAATAGCCCAATTAAAGATTTCTTAATTGAGTTAAGAGAGCACGTTCTCATTGTAAGTACTCACAAAATGGTTAAAGAAATTCAACGTGTTGCAATACAAGAGATTAAACTTTTAGAAAAAAAAGTCAATCTGAATTCGTTATTCATATTGATTTTGCAGAAAATTGGACAGTTCTACTTCAAAATAAAATTCAACACTACCATTGGAGTAAAAACCAATTATCAATATACAGTATGCTATTTTGGAAATGATAAAATAGTCTGTTATGTCATCGTCTCTGATGATATTGAACATGATTCGTCCCTAATGGCTATGAATTTAATTACCAATAGCTTAAAAGAAAAACACATTTCGCAAGAGTTTGATAAAATCATAAACATTTCTGATGGAGCTACAAGTCATTTTAAAAACAGATATCAGTTTTATGAACTTCAAAACTTAAAAATAAGCAGAAAATGGCTTTTTTCTGCAACAGGTCATGGTAAAGGCGCTTGTGACAGCATTATGGGCTTAGTCAAACATTATGCTACTACACATAATTTGTCCAAGAAAAGTGCTGATTTCATTAGAAATGCTGGAGATTCCGCCACTGATGTGTCAAAGTATGCTTTGTGGATTAACATTCTTGTTATCCGCAAGGATGAACTAGAAGTTTTTCGACAAACGAAAAAAATTGAATGGTTAGAAAATGCAAAAGAAATGAAAGGTGTCCAAAAAATTCAACGTTAGACGAGTAAACAAAACCTAACCTTCACTGCTAGAACTTTGAGACATAAGTAACAAGAAGTAAATTAAAACGTTTTCTTTAAATTTTGACTATTTTTGTTCAAATTGGTTGTAAATCCATTAGTTTTCATTCGTTTTTTTTTGTAAATTTGTTGTTCTTTAAAAATGCCTGTATTAAAAAATTTACCTTTTTACAAATTGGAAATTTTAATAAATAACAGAAATAAAATTTTTGTTTGAACAAAATTAAAAAAAAAACGAATAACTCATTATTTTTTAATCTAAATATCAGTTCTTATTTAATTTTAACATTTTTATAAACTTAAAATCGTCATAACTTCGGTTCTAGTTGATAAAAAAATTTGATTGAGGATTTATTTTGAAGATTTTTGTTAACATTTCTGATAAATTAATAAATCAAAGCATAAACGAATTGTAAAAAGACGCAATAGTTGGAAAATGACATGATGTGTCATGGTATCAATGCTTTAAAATCAAAAATATAAAAAATCGTCGAAAAATTTGTTTTAAAGAAAATAGGCAAAATTGCATTTTTTGCCTATCCTTTTAATTAGTATTTTTAAAGTATAAAAACATATAAGAATTAAAAAAAATGGATAGTTTTTGATAAAATCGCGTTTGAAAAATATCGCTTTTTTCGGTTTTTCATGAATATCTCAGAGGGATCAATTCGTATCGCAACAATGGCATAAATTTTAATTAATATCGAAAATAAAATATTTATTTTAACAAAATTTATAAAAAAAAAATAACTCATCATTCTAAAATCTATATGTCAAATTTTATTCAATTTTAACATTATTTTAAACTTAAAATCGTCTTAACTTCGGTTCTAATTGATAATAAATTTGATCGAGGATTTATTTTAAAGATTTTTGTTAATATTTCTGATAAATCAATGAATAAAAGCATAAACGTATTGTAAAAACACGTTATAGTTTGAAAAATGACATGATGCGCTATGGTATCAATGCTTTAAAATGGAAAATATGAAAAATACGTTTGAAAATCTGTTCGATAAAAATAAGGCGAAATTGCATATTCTCGCCTATCCTAGAAGTTAGTATTTTTTGTGTATAAAAACATGAAAATTTTATAAAAAAAAATAGTTTTTCAGAAAATCGCGTTTGCAAAATTACGTTATTTTTGTTTTTAATGAATATCTCAGAGAGATCAACTCGTATCGCCAACAGAAATCGCAATTAAAACTAGAGTAAATTTCGCACATTTTCATTAAAAGAACATCCAAAAAGATCAAATATTGACGGAGCTAAGGTAATTTGAAAATTGAGGTTAATTTTCAATTTTTCGATTTTCATTTTCACATCCAACTCTAAATATTCTGTAGCAAGGAAAAAACATTTTCAAGCGTTCCATGAGGTAAATTCCATTTATATATACGTATTGAAAGGTATTTTTATCACTTAGAAGAGAAAAAAATTCGATCAGTAAAGACCTCCATGAATCTGAATGGAATCAGTTATTACATTCTAAATGTAATTTTAACTTTTTTTTGTCTAAAAAGTGTCGATTTTAAATTGTTATATCTTTGGTCTAATCAAAGTGATTCAAAACGGAAAATAAAGGGATTAGCTTCCTCTTATGAATCCCGTTGGGAATCGAATAATAATATTTGGTTATGTCGTTTTGCGCATAAGTTATGAAAAGTAGGGAGTTATTTTTCAATCTGAAAAGTGCCATCTTTGCACGATGCTACCAACTTTGGATGGGTCAAACAAATAATTCTGATTACGTGATCTTAAAATTTAAGTTCTTTTAAGCAATTTCTTTTTCTGGAGCATATTGTTTCGAGCATCAGGAGCAGGGCTACAAGCAAATGAAAATGGCGCGTTTTTTTTGGTGAGATTTTTAGGTTATGATTCGAAAAGAAACCAATATAAGGTCAAATAAAAAATCAACCTTGAAAAAATTAAAATGAATTAAACACATATATGAACGGTCTTTTTCAGGGCCAACATGATGAGCAAAGTCCGATCGAACAACCTTTCCGTGGTGCACATAGCGTGACGTCAATTGCGACGGACAACTCGACAATGGATAGCAGAAAGCCAAATCAATGCCATGTGAACATGGATGTGGACACATTGCTACTTTGCAAAAACTATGGAAACAGTGTTGGTAAGAACCAGCATGTAATTCACGTCTAAGACTGAAATCTAAAAAACCCTTTTTGTAAATATCCAAAAACTTTATAGCAACTCAAAAACGTAATAATTAATTTATTCCCATTTTTTGAAAGTCATATCTGCATTTGACCTTTAAAGTCCAAGAGTCAGACATGATAAGGTCAAACAGATCCTGGATTCAGATTAAGTGATTCTGAAAATGTAAGCATTGATTTATTTTAATTTTTTGGAGGTTTATTGCTTCCTCATAGAGAAAGTATTGTATCAATAAAAAAAAATTTTTTCTAGTTTTTCATTAATTTGTACATATTTAGACTCAGGGAGTCGAAAAAAGTGATTTCCAGAAAGTGTCTGTGTGTGTGTGTGTGTGTGTGTGTGTGTGTGGTATGATTTCAGTACGCCAAAAATATTTCGAGAACTACTCGATGGATTTGCTTCAAATTTTACATGCAATTTATTTTTTTGTCTAGCTGGGAGGGAAGCTATTGAAAATTGATCTTCTTAGCTCAGTTTTTTTAGAGCCATTTTAATAATATTGAAAAAATTTTGATTTTCCGTTTTTTGGCATTTTACGTAAACTACTCGAAGAATTTTCTTGAAAATTTGTATGGACATTATTATTTGCGACTGCCAAAAGAAGAAAATCTTTTACTGACTGATTTTCTTAGCGCACTTTTAATTTTAGAGCAATTTGAAAATTTGGAAAAAAAATTTTTTTCTTCATTTTTCTTTTATTTTATGAAAACCATAGATTCGCTCCAAAATTTGTATGCAAGTTATTCGCTATTGTCTTAGGAAAATTAACTTTGAAAAACATTTCTTTAGCGCAGTTTTAATTTTAGAGCATTTAGAAAATTTTTGAAAAATGTTTATTTTTTATTTTTTTTATATTACACAAAAACCATTCGTTAGATTTGCTTGTGACGTCCTACTAGCTTATGGCTAGTAAGCCGCACTTCTATTGACTCTTATGAGTCTTATTCTTGCCGTATTTCGGCCTTGTAATTGTAGAGCCGTTAATCAGACAAGTCGCTATGCCGTCTGGTGCGGGCTCGAGTGTGTCAGTGTATAGTGTGTGTAATTATCTCCAGTGTTATTAGAGGATTATTAATGTTATAGGTGATGCCCGTTAATACTGAGGACCAAGTGCCTCAGTATGCGGGGCTTTACCTTTAGAATGGGATGAGGATGTGGTGTGTTGCTCGCCGCATTTCTTTATTTAAATTATGTAAAACAATTTTACAATATGAAATGAATAAGCGCACGAGCATAGAAGAATGATGTAGGTGATTCTTCTGTGCTTGGCGTCAAAAAGCAAGCAAGTTAAGTTGAGCTGAGGCGAGGCAGAAGAGAGCCTTTCTCTCTGCTGGCCCGCTTTTATAGGCGCTGGACTTCAGTCCCCTTTTCTCTAATAGCTCGGCACCGCCGGCGTTCGCGTGCGTGGTCCTGCTTTTTTCTTGCGCGCTGAGCCAATATGAGGCCTAAGCGCGCTTTCGATGTATGTTGCATGTACACGAGCGACTTTGAATGTATGTGTGCTTCAGGAGCGTACATACTTTGGGCGCTTATGCTTCTATTCTTTTAAATTATAATACTTTAATTCACATTTCTTATTCATAGATTATTATTTATCGCGTGTAATTATGTTGTAATTATTTAGTTTAACAAATGAGAGTTTATGATATAACTGGGCGCTCACGCTGCCCCCCTAAATAAATTAATTTTTTCTGTTTTCAAATACTAAATTAAAATTACTGATCAATAACGTAAGCAGGAAAAACGAAAGAAAAAATTACATTTATTTACATAGAGCGCAAAATCAGCTAAACTACATGGGTTTTTAATGTGTTATATGAGCTTCAAACTATATACTATACTTTAAAAAATTTTGTTTCTTTTATTTTTATTATGGTAAGCAAGACTCGAAACTTATTTTCAAGTTTCTCCATATTGTGAACATATTGTTTCACATGATGTCATTTTATGGTAGAGTCGAATAGAAAAGTGACCAAGTCAGGAATCGAACTCGCGTTAACGAATTGACGAGCCCTGTGTTATAGCCAACTAAGCCAGCGAACTCTAATTTGTTAATTTTGTAAATCACCTTGGATTTGTTACGAGAATATTCTTTATATTCCTTAATTCCCTATTAAAAAAAATCAGGTGATAAATCACCTGATTTATCAGGTGATTTATCATGCCAAAACATCATGTAACAATTTTGTTGGTCTTTACACATTTTAAACCATGCTCAGTCAATTTAGAACAATTTTTGAAAATTTTGGAAAATTTTGAACTTAGAAAATTTTTTAGATAATTTGGTCTTAGAAAAAATTTTGACTAAATCACAAAAAAATTTCTAAGTTCAAAAATTTCAAAAATTTTCAAAAATTGTTCTAAATTGACTAAGCATGGTTTAAAACGTGTAAAAACCAACAAAATCGATACATGATATTTTGGCATGATAAATCACCTGATAAATCAGGTGACTTGTCACCTGATTTTTTTCACCAGGGTTTCTTAATGGTTTTTATTTTATTATGAGTCTTGTTTTACCATTTTTTATTTTTTTTATTATAATATTTGTTTCACCATTCTTATTTATTAAAGTTATTTATTTAAATCTCCCATAACACATTTTTATTTGCATTTAAAGTTATTTTTCTTCTTATGTCTTTCTTTCTTCTCTCCAGCTTAAGCTATTTTTCATTAATTTATTATATTACTCGTTCTTATTTTTATGAATTTTTAATACAAAATTAATCATTTTAATAATAAAATCGTAACGGAACTTAACATAACGTTTTTGTGGCAATATTGCTTACTGATTGATTTAATATTTGTTTTCTTTTAAATGATTTACCTTGTATTTACATGTTTTCCTTATTCTATAACTTATTCACTAAATTCTTTTTCTACCAAATTAAATATTCTGGATCAAAAAAAAAATTTCAATACTTTTTTAATAATTAATTTCAATTATTTATATTTAATATTTCTGTAATTAAATACTTTATTTGGTATTTTATAATTTTACATAAATGTTTCTTTTTATTTTTAACTTTTTCTAGATTTTTTCAAATAGAATGGTTTTAGGTTACTTATGTTTTTTCTTTATTTATTATCGTTTTCGTCGATTACATTTTTTTTCATATGTATCGTCGTTTATTACATTTTTGACCGTATAAGGTCCTTCGTATACATCAAAGAATTTTGCTATTTAATTATCATTTGGATCAGACAATTTTCTACTTTTTTCTAAGAAAGTTCTGTAGAGTCTGTGTAATTTTGTGTTTTTATGTCATTTTTAATATTCAATTAGATTTTTGTTTTTTATTTATTATCATTTGATTTATTTGTGATATTTATATTTTACACTTATGTTTGCCCCCTTCTGAATCGTCATACTAGCTTTTCGTTCAGCTGTGGACGTTCGGGCATTGTCTCAGAATCTTTTTGCTTTACCGAAACTACTGGATTTATGTATTGAATTTTTGATCTTTCGATCATGCTTTTATTCAATAAGTTCTCAGTTTTCGCATCTATTTTACTTGTTAATTTTACATTAATTAGGTTTAGTTTATCTTTTATTGTTATGAATTTATTTTCATGCTTTTTAATTAATACGGGCTTTCTTTTAAATAATTTTTTATCTTTTATCATAAACTTTTTCATTTTTTTTTTGTTTAATTTATTTAATCTTTTAGATTAAATTTTTCTTTTAATTTTACTTTTCTCTGGCCATTTTTCTGCCATATTATTTTTATTATTGAAGTTTTTCACTTCATTTATTTCTTCGATCTCTATATGTAGAGTCGAGTATTCATTTTTATTTGTAGTTTTTACTTTATATGATATTATATCATCTTTATTATTTATCTGAAAATTTATTTCCTCGCGCCGCGTGTTAATAAGCATATTGAGTATTTTCTGGGTATCATACCCGATTATACATTGTTTAATTAATTGTGGTATTATGATAAATATTATTTTTGTTTGTAAATTGTTAATTTTTACATTGGCATATATTTGTTTTGTTAATCTTGCTGATTTTGTGCCTGTGGCATTTTTTACAACTTTGTCTGTCAATGGCATTGTTAAACAATTTTTTAATATCTTTAAATTATTTAAATAAAATTCTTCTGATATACAGGTGACTTCACTCCCTGTATCTATCAGAGCTTTAGATTCTATTCCCTCGATATTTATCGTAATTTCGGGACATTGAATTGCTTCATTTTGTTTATTATATATTATTGAACATATATTTTTTGATTTATAATCATTTGTTATTTTTTCAAGTTCATTTTCATTAAATTTTATTATATCCTTATATTCGATTAACCAACCAGTAAAGTCTTTATTAGTTTTTGTTTTAATACATAAACTTTTAGCGGTTTCTAACCTATCTTTTAAATTTGTTTCATTTAATTTTTCTTTGTTAGTTTGATTTTTTATTTTAGTTGCGTACTTTATTTTTGTTGTGTTATTATTTATTGTATTATTGTTATTTTCCGACTTTCGGTACGCAACTATTTCGCGTTTCCTGACACCGATGGTTCAACTAACGTGCTTACGTCTACTTGCTCGTTATATTTTATTGTTGGTGTTTTGTGTCTTTGTGTTGTGTCGTTTTGTGATCTATAATTTTGTGTTCTATAATTTTGTGCCCCCCCTTGTATGTTTGAATCCCCTTGTTTTTTATTGTCCATGTTTGCTGTCTGTATATGATTTATGTTACGTGTTTGCCATGGTTGTTGTGTATTAGTGTCGTTTGTGTTCGTTTCTTTTTGTCTTGTATATGTGTTATGTATATTTTGTGTTTGTTGTGTAGATGTTTGTTTGTGTCGATTTCCTATTTGATCATCATAGTCAAAATCTTCTAAAATTCTGAATAATGATGATTTTGTTTTTTCGGGTTGAGCATTTACTGCGCACCTAACATTTCTATCGAAGTGAAGACCTACTTTCGTTATCAATTCACTTTCCGTGATTGACAACTCTAGTTCTTTTGCAAGACCTAGCATGTATGTGGCATAGTTCACTCGCGACATTTTACCGTTTTCTTGGTAAAATCCATATTCAATTTTTCTCTGAGCTTTTCTTTGGATATTTGAATTCCAATATCTTTTCTTGAATATTTTTTCAAACTCTTCAAAGTTATTTATCTCTGAGTTGTTTATATAATACCACGATTGCGCATTGCCTTGTAACGCTTGTATTAATATACAGTGTGATTCGCTAACCGATGGTTTAGTAAACGTTTTATATGTGTTTAACTTATTTAAAAATTCAATTGGCCTTTTATTTTCATACCCGTTGAATTTTGGGATCGGCATTTTAATTTTGTGTTGTGTGTTTGTGTTTTGAGGATTGTCATTTATATTTTTTATTTGTTCTTTTATATTATTTATTTCTGATTCATTTTCATAGTTAGTACTGTTTATACGCGTGTTTTGCGCTTCTAAATCTTCTAATTTTTCGTTTAAGTTTGCGATTGTCGCATTTAGTTTAGTGTTATCGATTTTTAAATTAATGTTTTCGGTTTCAACCGCTTTTATCTGTCTTTGCAACGTTGTGAATTTTGTTTCATATTCATCTTTTAATTTAGCTATTGAGTCTGATAATGCATCAATTTGTTCTTGTGCATTATCATTTATTTTTAATAGTTGTTGTGATGTCTGGTGGTCTTCCAGTGCATCCAATCTTTTTTCTGCGGCTTCGTGTCGTTCGTTTAATTCCTTTAATTCGGTTGTTACCGCGTTTTGCCAATCTCTGTTAGCGTTTTGATTATCCTCGACTGCATCGTCTTGGATTTCTCTTATAATTACAAACGATCTTCTACCCGCCATTTTAATAAATTTTAATTTTATATTAAAAAGAATAATTATTTTATGTTTATTAAATTTATTTTTAATTAAATTGTTTTAAAGACTATACAGAGTTACTACTGTATATAATTTATACAGAGTATATACTGTATTCATTTACTTTTATAAATTTTAAATATTATATTATTTGATTTGATGACCTTATACTTCAGAGTTTTGAGTATTCTTGTTTACTCGTTTATCCTCTGGTATGTCTTGTCAATCGTAATCCTTTGTTTTGATTTGTAGTATGTGGAATTTATTGCTTCGCGATTTTGATTTTATACTTTCTCTTTTGGAATTTATCTTTGTTAATTTTATTATAACTGTGACTTTATAATTTGATTTTATTTTATTTAATGACGAGTATTTTAGTTTTAAATTACTGATTTTTTTTTTGTTAGTTCTACAATGCGTTATGTGATGTTTTTAAGTTTATTATTGCTTTTATTTAATAATATGTTAGTTATTTTGATAATTTTAGTTTATTTCATTTTAGATTTTTTTAAATGGTTTTATTGCTACTAATGTGTTTGGTTATTTTTCTGTTTTAAATTTTTATCTATTGTTAATTATTGTTGTTAATAATACTATTTTCTTTTATTGTTCTGTTTATTTCGTTCTCAACTGATTTTTCATTTTTGTTTATTAATATGTTAATGAGTTGTGTATTAATTTTTATTTGTTTTAAAGCTTTTGGTAGTTGTTTGTTTAAGTGTTCGAAAATTCTACCTAAATTTTCGTTGTTGATTTTACAATCATTTGTTAAATAGTCTAATTCTTTGTGTATGTTCTGTATTTCGATTTCTAATTTTCTTATTTCGCGTTTTAAACTATGTGTTTAGTGTGTTTGTTTTAAAAATGTTGTTACTTTGTTATGTAATATTTGTTGTTTTTGTGTGTTAATATTTTCATTTTTATTTTTGGCAGAATTTTCGATAAATTCTGCTGTTGTAATTTTATTATTCGTATAGCTAAGTTCTTTGATTTACAAAATTAAATATAATATTTTGTTTTCTACTTTTTTCTTCATATTCTTTACAAATATTTTGTTAAATTTTACAAATAGTATTATTTTTTAACTTTATTTTTTGATTTTTTCTTAATTTATTATTTTACAAAAATTTTGTTTTAATTTTACAAATTTTACTATATTTTAATCTGATTTTCTGATTTTTTTCTCAATGTATTATTTCGCAAGTAATTTGTTTAAATTTATAAATTTTATGACTTTGAAATATTATGAGCAATTAACGCTAAAAATAAATATTTTGTTCGGGCACCAGTGTGACGTCCTACTAGCTTATGGCTAGTAAGCCGCACTTCTATTGACTCTTATGAGTCTTATTCTTGCCGTATTTCGGCCTTGTAATTGTAGAGCCGTTAACCAGACAAGTTGCTAAGCCGTCTGGCGCGGGCTCGAGTGTGTCAGTGTATAGTGTGTGTAATTATCTCTAGTGTTATTAGAGGATTATTAGTGTTATAGGTAATGCCCGTTAATACTGAGGACCAAGTGCCTCAGTATGCGGGGCTTTACCTTTAGGATGGGATAAGGATGTCGTGTGTTGCTCGCCGCATTTCTTTATTTAAATTATGTGAAACAATTTTACAATATGAAATGAATAAGCGCACGAGCATAGAAGAATCATGTAGGTGATTCTTCTGTGCTTGGCGTCAAAAAGCAAGCAGGTTAAGTTGAGCTGAGGCGAGGCAGAAGAGAGCCTTTCTCTCTGCTGGCCCGCTTTTGTAGGCGCTGGACTCCAGTCCCCTCTTCTCTAATAGCTCGGCACCGCCGGCGTTCGCGTGCGTGGTCCTGCTTTTCTCTTGCGCGCTGAGCCAATATGAGGCCTAAGCGCGCTTTCGATGTATGTTGCTTGTACACGAGCGACTTTGAATGTATGTGTGCTTCAGGAGCGTACATACTTTGGACGCTTATGCTTCTATTCTTTTAAATTATAATACTTTAATTCACATTTTTTATTCATAGATTATTATTATCGCGTGTAATTATGTTGTAATTATTTAGTTTAACAAATGAGAGTTTATGATATAACTGGGCGCTCACATGCTCTAAAATCATTATGCAAATTATTCGTTATTGCCTTAATGAAACAAGCTTTGGAAAACTTATTTTCTTAGCGCAGTTTTAATTTAAGAGAATTTTGAAAATTTTCATACAAATTTTTATTTTTCATTTATCTTCTTTCTTAGCGTGGTTACGATTAGAAATTTCGTTGTCATCGTTCTTTTAAAGTACAAATTTATAAATAAATATTAAGGTTAGATAATTTTTCTATATTAAAATCACATTTAAATAAATATAAAAAAATTAATGAAACTCAAAGAGCTCTATGAGAAAGCATTCCGCCAAAGCACTTGGCAGCGTTTTTTTTATTTGACCTTACATTGGTTTTTTTCAATCATAAGCCTAGAAATCTCGCCAAAAGATAAAAGAAAACGCTCTATTTTCATTTTCTCGTAGTTCTGCACCTGATGCTCGACACGATATGCTCAAAGAAAAGAAATTGCTTAAAATACCTAAATTTCAGATCCTGTAATCAGAATTATTCGTTTGATTCATCCAAAGTTGGTAGCATAGCTCAAAGACGGAACTTTTTAGATTGGAAACTAGCTTCTCACTTTTCTTGACTTAGCGCATACGCAAAAAGACATAACCAAATATTTCCAACGGGATTTGAAAGCGGAAGCCAAACGTTTAATTTCCCATTTTGGACCACTTTAATTAACTATTTTTAGTAAAGATATGATCATTTGAAAATCATCATTTTTTTAGACCAGAATAAGAAGAGCGTTTGTTTTTGTCAAGTGTATAAAACTATAATAATGAATATAGATATGAAATCAATGTTATTCTTCGCATGGTATAATATAAATGTTGGCCATAAATTATTAAAAGTAACTTAAAAATCAAAACTTTTTTTTTTTCATACTTTGTGATTAAAACAAATGCAGATGCGCTGCAAAACAAGATATCAAAACTGCATATAACAACGATAGAACAATCATGCAAAAGGAATTATACGATAGAATACGGATTCCGTTGAGTGAGATTATTTCATTAATTCTAAGTAAATGATAAAATATATGTTCTTCAGATTTTTAGTAAAAAATCTAATCTTTTATTCAAATTTGTATTAAAAGAATTTCGTTCCTAATTCGATCAGCTACCTGTAAATTATGGATAGCACATAAATACAAGGATTTCTTTAAAGTTTGATACTTGTCTATCGATATAATTAACATTAACCGCACAAAGCTCGGGCAACAACTAAAAGATGATTAGTCGATCAGAAGAAAACGCGTGTTATTGTTTAAAAAATTTTTATAAAAACTCTGGTGACTGCATTGGGATTAAGTTTTTTTATAAAAACTAGCGTACAATACCTCGCTCCTAACGTTACTCGGTTGAATTTCTTCATACACTTAGAAATTGCAATGTAAAATTATGGTAGGTATAAATTTTCATAATTCAACTTTAAGAGGAGGCCGTATAGCTCTGTCTTTGTCTAATTTAAATTTTCGTTATTATTAATAAATTAGATATTTTTATACAAAAGTAAGGACATAGCCCAATAGATTTAAGGACGAGCAAACGATCCTATTCTATGAAAAAATATAAAATTTTCATTATTTTTCGAGTGAGGTCTGAAACGGAAAAATAATTGAATTTGATAACTGTTTTTCCGTTTCAGACCTCACTCGAAAAATAATGAAAATTTTATATTTTTTCATAGAATAGGATCGTTTGCTCGTCCTTAAATCTATTGGGCTATGTCCTTACTTTTGTATAAAAATATCTAATTTATTAATAATAACGAAAATTTAAATTAGACAAGGACAGAGCTATACGGCCGCCTCTTAAAGATGACAATCTTAAGGATGATTTTTCAATTCAATTGAATTACATGACGATAATTTAATAATCTAAATATTGTGGTAGGAAACAAGATTTATTTTAGCGACATATTTAATTGCTTCTAAGAATACTTCAAATAATTAAAATTAAATTAATTATATTCCAATATTTTGAATTTAATTTAAAAATAAGCATCAAATTAATATAATTAATTTGAAAGTAATTCAATATTTTAAATTTTATGATGGACATCAAAATTTTTTGAAGCATTGCAACTGATTGCACAACAATAAACCACAAATAAATCAATTTAATTGACGGTAAGTCAATATTTAAAATTTTGTTGTAGGAATAAAAATTCATTAAAACACTACATTTGATCGCACACGAATAAAACTCAAATTAAACAAACTAAATCAATGGTGATTCAATATTTCGAATTTAATGTGAGAATCAGAATTCATTGAAGCATCTTATTCAAATACACACAAAGAAACCACAAATTAATTAAATTCAATAAAGGTTATTCAATATTTTGAATTTTGTTATAAAACTCAAACTTATTGAAAAGCAAGATTTTGCTAATAAGATAAACACAATACAAGATATTGATGACAATGACAGCAATTTCAAAAGGCCTCTTTCCCTATCGTCAATAATATCTTCAAATGACTCAGCAGAAAGTGCGAAACAGAAACAAAATAACGACAATACAAATAGTACAATACTTCACGTACAGAAAACGAAGAATAAATATAATGTCAGAAAGAAACCTCGACTAGAAGTCACAGCTTTGGAAATTGAGGCACAAGTTACGCCTGCAAAATTTTATATAGAAAACAATAGTGAAAGATTTCCGCTGAACTTCAAAGATTTAGTTAAGTTTTTGTATGACTCATATGGACATACGGACATTCCTGGTCTAGCAGAAAATCATGTTAAGGATACCACAGCTTTGCTAGAAATGCTGAATAGTGTTATCAATTTTATTGAAGACAGAAACTTAAAGAGCCGTATGATAAGAATCATGAAAAGGTTACAGCCAAGGGACGAGACTGAATCACAGAACGAAGACACTAGCTCTCAAGACGGCGATTAAATTCATTTCAATAATTTTTTAAAGTAAAAAAAATAGAAAAAAAGAAAAAATCATGAGTACAAACTTCAAGAATATCAAAATAATGTTTTGGAATGCGCGCAGTGTTGTTCCGAAATATAATGAGATTTCCACAATTTTGCCTCAATTGGATATATTTGCATGTGTCGAGTCCTGGCTTACGCCCAAGCATAACTTCAGCTTTCCTGGCTTTATTACCTATAGGAAGGATAGACTCAACGGAAGGGGTGGGGGACTTCTGCTCCTCATTAGAAGAAATATACCATTTGTAAGCATTGACAGTGTTAAAGCCCAACAAGAATATTTTGAAATATGCGGCGTTTGCTTAACAGGTTTTAAACCGAGCTTGGACTTATTTATTTGTTATAGAATGCCCGGTCATAATCTCTCGCAAGGCTCATGGGATGAACTTTTCTCAAACATGTCTAACAGCAAACGATGTATTGTGCTTGGTGATTTTAACGCTCATAACACAATGTGGAATTGTGAATACACTGATAGTAATGGAGAAAAGTTGGAAATGTCTTTACAGGATAACAACTTATTTTTACATAATCACAATACGGTAACATATGTCAATGAGCGTCAAAATTATCATTCGAATCTAGATTTATTGATTTCTAGCATAAATATTGCTGATAAGCTCACCTATGAGGTTTGTGATGAGACTTTAGGCTCTGATCATTTTCCAATTTATATTAACTATCCTTTAGAGCTCTCCATGAATAATTATATCAAAAAAACTTTCAAACTTAAAACGGTACGTACTAATTGGCAACTCTTTTCTGATAGTCTTGATAAAAATTATGTAAAATTTCTTTCTGCTGATTATGACAAGTTATCATCTTCTGATAAATATGAATTCTTTACTAACATTGTAACTAATGAAATTGTAAATGCTAATATGTCTAATCAATCAGATAGTAGTAGTAGACGTAAAAATAGGAAGGGTCATAACCCTGTTCCTTGGTGGGACTCTGACTGTGACAGGGTTAACAGACTGAGGCTTGCATCATACAAAAAATGGAAATATTCTCGTAAACTTGAAGATCTTATCATATATAACAAAAATTGTGCCATTGCAACT
Source organism: Anastatus disparis (assembly GCA_017163975.1). Lineage (NCBI taxonomy): Eukaryota > Metazoa > Arthropoda > Insecta > Hymenoptera > Eupelmidae > Anastatus > Anastatus disparis. Next base: position 4,289,248 of record JAFFSR010000302.1, read on the forward strand.
AGAACGTTCAAGCAAAAAAAGAAAGCTTGTTTTAAAAAATTCGCTTCAGCAATTAACCTCCGTACCAGTCAGAGTTTTGTCTGGAACAAATGCAAAATTTTTAAAAACAAATGGGTCAATATAAACCCTCAACATACAGACAGTCATTTACAAGATACAGATATACACAACACCCTCAACAAACTAAGCCCTCCCTGGGTTGAAACTGATCCTAAACAGATCCCACTCTGTAAAGAAAATCTTTTCTTAGAAAAAGGCTTCTCCTTTTCTGAGTTTAACATAGCACTCAATGAAAAAAGAGATAATTCAGCATGTGGCATGGATGGAATAGACTTCGAAATTATTAAAAAAATCCCTACTAAATTCAAACTTTTACTTTTGGACATTTATAATTCCATGTACTCCCACAATGAATATCCACATAGTTGGAAAAACTCATTTATTCACTTTGTTTCCAAACCGGAAGGAAAAGGACTCAGACCAATAGCGCTTACTTCATGCTTCTGCAGATTATTTGAAACTATGATAAAAAATAGGCTACAGTATTGGGCAGAAACAAATTGTCTACTACCGAACAGTCAAAATGGTTTTAGAAAGGGCAGATCTTGCACTGATAACATCAATAATCTGGCAATGACAGTGGATGAGGCCTTTATAGAAAAGAAACATGTATTGGCGGCCTTTCTTGATGTTCAAGGTGCATTTGACAATGTTGATATTAATATCCTCATAAAACTTCTTGCTGAACTTGGTTGTCCTGAGTCTTTTATCCGTTATATTCATTTTATTATGCATCAGCGGTACATTTACACTAATGAAACAGAACTTACTCCTCATTTTGTTTACAAAGGTGTCCCTCAGGGGGGTGTTCTGAGTCCTCTTCTGTATATACTGTATGTTTCTAAAATTATCAATAACTTGCAAAAAACAATTCACATATCACAGTTTGCAGATGACATAGCTCTTTATATTAAATGCAATTCAATCAAAAGGGGTATACGCATACTGAATAATGCCATAAACATAATACAACACAATCTTTTGCAACTTGGACTTCTACTTGCACCACAAAAAACAAAATTTCTCCACTTTAATAAAAAGAAAGTTCTCCCTGGCACTTTGAGTATCAAAGTTGGTGATTACCTAATACATTCCAGCAGATCTGTGCGGTTTTTGGGTGTTACCTTTGATTATCTACTTTCATTTTCCACTCATTTCAAACATGTTTTTCAAAAATGCTCCAGAGCCTTGAACATAGTTAAATTTTTATGTGGTACATGGTGGGGCTCTGACCCTAGTACACTTTTAATTTTGTACAAGAGTTATGTCAGGTCCATTATTGATTATTGTAGTTTTATTACATACCCTAGAAGTGCTTCTTTACAAAACAAACTAGAAAGAATACAATACTCTGCCATAAGAATGGCCTTAGGATTCAGAAAAAGCACACCCACAAATGTACTCCTAGGAGAATCCAAGCTTGATATGTTAATAGACAGAATAACTCAAATGGGAGAAAAGTACTTTACAAAAATTTACACCAATCACAGCTCTCTAACTTATAAAACAACCTTAAAATACTTAAATATTTGTAACAAGAACTGTAAGGAAGTCAGAAGTTTGCTGCATGATATTGCCGACACTGTAAAAGTCCACGCTACAGTATTAGAATCACAAAATCAATATCCTATATTCAAGCATAACTACTTCACAGTAGTCACAAGCATTCCATTTGACATCACATTAGGACAGAAGTTACAGACATCACATAATCCAAATCAAAACCACACAACGTTTCTTACACAACAAAATGCTATACCAGTTTACACTGACGGCTCAAAGATTTTAAATGCGAATTCTGTTGCGGCATCATGTATATGTCCTGATTTAAACATTATACAAACTGCTTCTATTTGCAAAGAAGCTTCAATTTTTACAGCTGAATGTGTAGCTATTAATATGGCTCTTGATCTAATTAATTCTTATAAAAATTACAGCTTCCTCATTTTCACCGACTCTCTAAGTGCACTACAAGCGTTAAAATTATGTGAATTCAACATCAGAACTAATCCATACATACTTAAAATCAAAGATAAAGTCAATAAATTTAATAGTGATAACACACATAATACGAAAATCAGTTTCTATTGGCTGCCTGCACATGTTGGAATTGATGGAAATGAGGAGGCTGATAAACTAGCCAAAGCAGCAACCTTTTACACACCGGCGAACGATTTTACTATACCTTATACTGATCTTTTTGCCACGTATAAGCAATGTGCTAAAGCTAACACTATTTCTAAGATTATGAATCAGAGTACTACCGAAGGTGTAAAGTATTTTGATTTATATTACGATTCCACTGTGGCACCTTGGTTTAAGAATGCTTCTCATCCGCGTGAATTTATTGTTAATATTAATAGAATGCGCTCTGATCATTATGCCCTTGCTGCTTCGCTGCAAAGGATTGGTATAGCGGAGTCAGCAGAATGTGTGTGTGGAGAGTCTGATGAGGATCTTAATCATGTGATCTGGCAATGTAAAATATATGATAAACAAAGGAAAAAATTAATCTCAAAATTACGATCTGTAAAAATGTATCCTCCGCTTAATATTGAATCGATTTTATGCGAGTCGAAAGGTAAAGCATGCTTTTACATAATAATGTTTTTAAAAGAAATAGATATCAATGTATAAAATGCGCACTTGTATTAAATCACAAATCTTATTGTATATGGATAATGTATTTAACTATGTAAGAAATGTAATACAATATTGAACAATGTATTAAAGTAGCCAAAAATAAACCAAAGAGGTTTGATATGGCTCTAAACAATAAAAAAAAAAAAAAAAAAAAACAAATGATTATACGAAAATAACCCTCAAATTAATCGAACTAATTCGATAAGATGAGAAATATTTCCATCGGTCTTACAGTCAATTTAAAATCTATATAATAAAATAATGAAATAAATATGGAAAGTCAGACTGCCCTTGTTTATAATCAGCCCCGTAGAATAACCTGAAATAAAAACTTAAAAATTAATTGGAAAGAAACCTTAAGATAAATAAAATTAGAAAAGCACAATCTGACTGTCCCCCACAACCAAAAAACCTTTCTTCGATTGTGATCTTCAAAAATGTCCAACGTTTCGAGTACGCTACTGATCATCCTCAAGGACTGCTCTCGAGAGCCGGTCTGTGGCACAGTCGGTGGGAGCGTTGGATTCGTATTCTCGGGGGACCGTGGATTCATTATTTCTAATTTTTTCTGACAAACCTCTAACATACGGTAAAACAAAATACAAGCTTCTAGTTTCTACATCAATTTTCTTTTTTAATTTACTATTATAAATTTCATTCACCCTCTCCTCAATCATTCTATTAACAAATTCGATTGGATAACTATTACTAACAAAAGTCTTTCTAACAATGTTCAAATTTTCTTTTCTGAAATCTATATGTGATTACTTGATTGCGCGATCAATCACACCCTTCAAAGTACCAATTTTGTTTCCGAACTGGTGATGTGAATTAAAATTTAAAAATCTACCAGACCAAGTTGGCTTTCCATACCAATTTAATTTAACTTTATTATTACTGTCTCTAATTACTTTAATACCCAAAAAACTCAACAGATTATCTGACTCTATTTCTTTAGTAAATTTAATTCTATCATGAACAGAATTAAAAATATCAACCATTTCATCCACAAAACAATCTGGCACTACAGCAAAGATGTCATCAACATATCTGTTATAAATTATTGGCTCAAAACTCAACTTCGACAAAGCAACACCCTCTAATTTTTTCATCACCAAATAAGCTATCACAGGTGACAATGGTGATCCCATCGGACAACCATACCTCTGCTCATAAAAAATTTTATCAAAAGAAAAAACTGTGTTATTAAAAACTAATTGAAGTGTTTCAATCATTTCACTCTGAGTTAAACTAGTATATAAACTGATATTAGACCACCTCTCGCAAATGATCTCATTGACCATCTCCAGAGGTATATTCGTAAACAGAGATACAACGTCCAACGAAATCATTTTATGATCATTCGGAATAACAATATCTTTTATAATATCATAAGAATTCCAACTATCTTTAACAAAAGAATTAGTTTTTCCAACTACATTAATTAAAATATCAGACCAAAACCGTGCAAGTTTATACGTAGGAAAATTAATTGACAATATTATTATTCTATATGTCAGCTGTTCTTTATCAATCTTAGGAAGACCATAACACTTTGCAACTGTACCATTTTCACATTTTAGAAATTTAAAAATTTTTTCATCTATAAAATCCTTCTTTTTCCAATATAACAATGAATCTTTTAAACTAACTTCTAGGTATTAGGTTTATAAGTTTATGGGTTTATGGTTTATAAGTTTATGGTTTATAAGTTTATAGTTTATAAGTTTATGGGTTTATAAATTATAAGTTTATGGTTTATGGTTTATGGGTTTATGGTTTATGGGTTGATGGGTTTATGGTTTATGGGATTATGGTTTATGGGTTTATGGTTTATGGGTTTATGGTTTATGGGTTTATGGTTTATGAGTTTATGGTTTATGGGTTTATGGTTTATGGGTTTATGGTTTATGAGTTTATGGTTTATGGGTTTATGGTTTATGGATTTATGGTTTACGGGTTTATGGTTTATGTGTTTATGGTTTATGGGTTTATGGTTTATGGGTTTATGGTTTATGGGTTTATGGTTTATGGGTTTATGGTTTATGAGTTTATGGTTTATGGGTTTATGGTTTATGGGTTTATGGTTTATGGGTTTATGGTTTATGGGTTTATGGTTTATGGGTTCATGGTTTATGGGTTTATGGTTTACAAGTTCATGGTTTATGGGTTTATGGTTTATGGATTTATAGTTTATGGGTTTATGGTTTATAAGTTTATGGTTTATGATTTTATGCGTTCATAAGTTTATGGTTTATAGGTTTATGGTTTATGGATTTATAGTTTATGGGTTTATGGTTTATAAGTTTATGGTTTATGATTTTATGCGTTCATAAGTTTATGGTTTATAGGTTTATGGTTTATGGGATTATGGGTTTATGGGTTTATTAATTATGGCTTATGGGTTCATGGTTTATGGGTTTATAGTTTAATAATTTATGTTTTATGGGTTAATGGGTTTATGGTTCATAAGTTTACGGGTTTATGGTTTATAAGCTTATAGGTTATAGATTTATAGTTCATGGGTTTATGATTTATGGGTTGGTGGGTTCATAGGTTTATGGTTTATAGGTTTATGGTTTATGGGTTTATAGGTTTATAGTTTTTAGGTTTATAGTTTATGGGTTCATGGTTTATGGGTTTATAGCTTATGAGTTTATGGTTTATGAGCTCATGATTTATGGGTTTATGATGTATGAGTATATGTTTTATGGGTTTATGTTTTATGGGCTTATGTGTTTATGATTTATGGTTTATGGCTTTATGATATATGGTTTATAGTTCATGAGTTAATAGTTCATAAGCTTACGATTAATGGATTTATAGTTTAAAGGTTTGTAGTTTCTATTTATATGTTTATGGTTAATGTGTTAATGGATTATGGGCTTATGGTCTGTAAGTTTATGGTTTATGGGCTTATGGTTTATAGGTTTATGGTTTATTGGTTCATAGTTTATGAATTTATGGCTTATGGGTTCATGGTTTATGGGTTTATAGTTTAATAATTTATGTTTTATGGGTTAATGGGTTTATGGTTCATAAGTTTACGGGTTTATGGTTTATAAGCTTATAGGTTATAGATTTATAGTTCATGGGTTTATGATTTATGGGTTGATGGGTTCATAGGTTTATGGTTTATAGGTTTATGGTTTATGGGTTTATAGGTTTATAGTTTTTAGGTTTATAGTTTATGGGTTCATGGTTTATGGGTTTATAGCTTATGAGTTTATGGTTTATGAGCTCATGATTTATGGGTTTATGATGTATGAGTATATGTTTTATGGGTTTATGTTTTATGGGCTTATGTGTTTATGATTTATGGTTTATGGCTTTATGATATATGGTTTATAGTTCATGAGTTAATAGTTCATAAGCTTACGATTAATGGATTTATAGTTTAAAGGTTTGTAGTTTCTATTTATATGTTTATGGTTAATGTGTTAATGGATTATGGGCTTATGGTCTGTAAGTTTATGGTTTATGGGCTTATGGTTTATAGGTTTATGGTTTATTGGTTCATAGTTTATGAATTTATGGTTTATGGGTTAATGGTTTATGGGTTTATGGTTTATGGGTTTATGATTTATGCGTTTATGGTTTATGGGTTTATGGTTTATGGGTTTATGGTTTATGGGTTTATGGTTTATGGGTTTATGGGTTTATGGTTTATGGGTTTATGGTTTATGGTTTACGGGTTTATGGTTAATGGGTTCATGGTTTATGGATTTATGGTTTATGGGTTTATGGTTTATGGATTTATAGTTTATGGGTTTAGGGTTTATAAGTTCATGGTTTATGATTTTATGCGTTCATAAGTTTATGGTTTATAGGTTTATGGTTTATGGGATTATGGGTTGATAGGTTTATTAATTATGGCATATGGGTTCATGGTTTATGGGTTTATAGTTTAATAATTTATGTTTTATGGGTTAATGGGTTTATGGTTCATAAGTTTACGGGTTTATGGTTTATAAGCTTATGGGTTATGAGTTTATGGTTTATGGGTTTATGGTTCATGGGTTTATAGTTTATGGGTTTATGGTTTCTAAGATTATGGTTTATAGATTTATAGTTCATGGGATTATGATTTATGGGTTGATGGGTTCATAGGTTTATGGTTTATATGTTTATGGTTTATGGGTTTATGGGTTCATAGTTTTTAGGTTTATAGTTTATGGGTTCATAGTTTATGGGTTTATAGTTTATGAGTTTATGGTTTATGAGCTCATGATTTATGGGTTTATGATGTATGAGTATATGTTTTATGGGTTAAGTTTTATGGGCTTATGTGTTTATGATTTATGGTCTATGACTTTATGGTATATGGTTTATAGTTCATAAGTAAATAGTTCATAAGCTTACGATTAATGGATTTATAGTTTAAAGGTTTGTGGTTTATATTTATAGGTTTATGGTTAATGTGTTTATGGATTATGGGTTTATGGTCTGTAAGTTTATGGTTTATGGGCTTATGGTTTATAGGTTTATGGTTTATTGGTTCATAGTTTATGGGTTTATGGTTAATAGGCTTATGGTTTATGGATTAAACGGGTTTATGGTGTTATGGTGTTATGGTTTATGGGCTCAAGATTTATGGGTTTATGGTGTAGGAGTTTACGGATTATGGGTTTATGGTTCATGGGCTCATGGAAAATGGGTTTATAATGTACAGGTTTATAGGTTGACGTTGTTTGGTTTCATAGTTCGGAGATTCATGGTTTATGGTTCATGGCTTATAGGTTTATGGTTTATAGTTTATAGTTTATATGTTTATAGTTTATCAATTCATGGGTCATGATTTATAGGTTCATGGTTAATGATCTATGGGTTATGGTTTATGAGTTTATGGTTTATGGGTTTATGGTTTATGGGTTTATGGTTAATGGGTTTATGGTTTATGGGTTTATGGTTTATGGGTTTATGGTTCATGGGTTTATGGTTTATGGGTTTATGGTTTATGGGTTTATGGTTTATGGGTTTATGGTTTATGGGTTTATGGTTTATGGGTTTATGGTTTATGGGCTTATGTGTTTATGATTTATGGTTTATGGCTTTATGGTATATGGTTTATAGTTCATAAGTTAATGGTTCATAAGCTCACAATTAATGGATTTATAGTTTAAAGGTTTGTGGTTTATATATATAGGTTTATGGTTAATGTGTTTATGGATTATGGGCTTGTGGTTTGTAAGTTTATGGTTTATGGGCTTATGGTTTATAGGTTTATGGTTTATTGGTTCATAGTTTATGGGTTTATGGTTAATAGGCTTATGGTTTATGGATTAAACGGGTTTATGGTGTTATGATGTTATGGTTTATGGGCTCAAGATTTATGGGTTTAATGGTGTAGGAGTTTACGGATTATGGGTTTAGATTATATGGGTTCATGGTTTATGGGCTCATGGAAAATGGGTTTATAATGTACAGGTTTATAGGTTGACGTTGTTTGGTTCTATAGTTCAGAGATTCATGGTTTATGGTTCATGGCTTAGAGGTTTATGGTTTACAGTTTATAGTTTATGTGTTTATAGTTTATCAATTCGTGGGTCATGATTTATAGGTTCATGGTTAATGATCTATGGGTTATGGTTTATGGGTTCATGATTTATAGTTTATGAGTGTAGAATTTTATGGTTCATGGGTTTATATTTTATTAATTATAAATCTATGAACCTATAAACCATAAAACCATAAACCAATAAACGGTATATTCATAAACCATAAATTCAGAAACCACCAACAATAGAATTATAATTCTATAGATACACAAACTTATGATTTATGATCCGATAAACAATACACCCATAAATCATATAGCCTTTCACCATAAAACCATAAACCGAAAACCCATAACATAAAAACTCAACAACTAATGAACCATAAACTATCAATTCATAAACCATAAACCCATGAATTATAAGACCATAAAGCATAAGCCACAAACCGATAAACTATAAACCTATAAACTATGAATTTAAAAGACATTAGCTCCTTGACCATAAACTCATACATTATAAACACATAATCCATGATCCCATGAACCATGAACTTCTGAACCATAAACCCATGAATCGAGAGCCCATTAGCCATAAGCATATAAATAATAACACCATGAGCCATAAAGCCTGTTGATACCTTAACCATGAACCCGTTAACTATAAATATATTATTCGTCAACTCATAAAACATCAGAACATGAATCATCGACCCATAAACTATAGTAAATAAACCCATTATACCATTACCAATGATTCATAAACCTATGAACCATAAACCTATAAACCATAGATCCAAAAACTATAAACTATTAACCATAAAACCATAAACCATAGACCCGTAAACCACATATCCGTGAACCATAAGCCCATAAACCATAAACGCATAAACAATAGACACATAAACCATAAACAATAAACCCATAAGTCTTAAACCCATGAATCATAAATCATAAACCCATGAACTATGAACCCACAAACCATGAACCCAATAAACATAAACTTATAAGCCATGGAACGATACATCATGAACCGATAAACGATTAACCCATAAACCATAAAACCCATAAACTATAACCCCATAAACTATAACCCCATAAACTATAACCCCATAAACGATAACCCCATAAACTATAACCCCATAAACTATTAACCCATGAACCATGAATTTATAGACTATAAACCCAGAAACCATAAACCCATAAACTACGAACCCATAAAACATGAGCCCATATACCTTGAAATCACAAACCATTATTCTATAGACCATGAACCTATAAACCATTAACCCATAAACCACGAACCCATATACCCATAAACCATTAATCATGAACCTATAAACTATAAACTCAAAAACCATAAAACTATAAACCATAAACCTATAAACCATTAACCCATAAAACATAAACCTATAAACAATAAACCCATAAGCCATAAACATAAGCCTATAAACCCATAAACCCGTAAACCATAAACCATAAACCCATAGACTATAAACCCATAAACCATAAACTCATAAACTATGAATCCATGAAACATAAACCCATATATTATAAACTCACGAACCATGAACCCATAAACCATGAACCCAGAAACCATTAACCCATAAACCATAAACCTATAAACCATGCACCGATAATCTCTAAACTTATAGACGATAAACCCATAAACTATAAACCACAAAGCTATAAACCATGAACCCATAAACCAGAAACCATGAACCCATGAACCATAAGCCTATAAACTATAGACCCAGGAACCATAAACCATAAACCCATGAACCATAAACCCGTTAACCTATGAACCATAAACTATAAACCAATAAATCATAATCCCTAAACCATAAACCATGAACCCATAAACCATGAACCCATAAACCTATAAACCATAAACCATTGACCCATAAACCATGAACCTAAAAACCATAGACTCATAAACCATATCACTATAAACCATAACGTCATAAACCGTAATCCTGTTTAATCCATAAGCCATAAGGCCATAAACCATAAACATATAAACCAGAAATTCATAAAACATAAACACATAAACCAGGAACTCATAAAACATAAGCACCTGAACCATAAACCCATAAACCATAATCAATAAACCCATTAACCCATAAACGATGAATCATAAATCATAGACTTATAAACCATAAACTATAAGCTCATAAACTCATGAACCATGGACCATAAAACATGAACCCATAAACCCATAGACATATAATCCATAAACTCATAAACCCATAATCCCGTGAACCCATGATCCCATAAACCTGTAAACCATAAACCCATAAACCCATAAACTCATAAACCATAAACCCATACACCATAAAAACATAAACTATAAATTCATAAACCATAAACACGTAAATCGAAACCCATGGACCATAAACTCATAAACCATAAACCCATAAACTATAAACCCATAAACCATCAACCCATAAACCATAAACCCATAAACCATAAACCCATAAACCATTAACCCATAAACTATAAACCCATAAACTATAACACCATAAATTATAAACCCTTTTAATCCATAAGCCATGAGTCCATAAACCATAAACCCATAAGCCATGAGTCCATAAACCATAAACCCATAAGCCATGAGTCCATAAACCATAAACCCATAAGCCAGATACTAATGAAACATAAGCACATGAACCATAAACCTATGAACCATAATTAATAGACCCATAAACCCATAAATAATAAACTATGAACCATAAACCCATAAAAAATAAATTAATAAACTATAAATCCATTAACCATGAACCCATAAACCATTAACCCTAAAAACCATGAACAATAAACTCATAAACCCGTAAACTCATAATCCCATAAACCATAAACCTATAAACCATAAACTTATGAACTTACTGACTCATAAACCATAAACCCATATACCATAAACCTATAAACTATAAACCATGAACCCATAAACCATAAACACATAAACCATAAACCCATAAATCATAAACCCATAAACTATAACACCATGAATTATAAACCCTTTTAATCCATAAGCCATGAGTCCATAAACCATAAACCCATAAGCCAGATATTAATTAAACATAAGCACATGAACCATAAACCTATGAACCATAATTGATAGACCCATAAACCCATAAATAATAAACTATAAACCATAATCCCGTAAAAAATAAATTAATAAACTATAAATCCATAAACCATAATTCCATAAACCATAAACCCAAAAACCATCAACAATAAACCCATAAACCCGTAAACTCATAATCCCATAAACCTTAAACCTGTAGACCATAAACCCATGAACTTACAGACTCATAAACCATAAACCCATATACCATAAACCTATAGACTATAAACCATAAACCCATAAACCATAAACCCATAAATCATAAACCCATAAACCATAAACCCATAAACTATAAAACCATAAAACATAAACTCATACACTATAAACCCATAAATGATCAGCCCATAAACAATAAGCCCATGAACTATAACACCATAAACCATAAACCATGACTCCATAAACCATAAACCTATAAGCAAGAAACTAATTGAACGTAAGCACATGAACCAAAAACCTATGAACCATAATTGATAGACATATAAATCCATAAATAATAAACCGTAAACCATAAACCCATAAATCATAAATCAACGAAGTATCAATCTATAAACCATGAACCCATAAACCTATAAACCATAAACCATTAACCCATAAACCATGAACCCAAAAACCATAGACCCATAAACTATAACACTATAAACCATAACGCTATAAACCGTTGACCCGTTTAATCCATAAGCCATAAGGCCATAAACCATAAACACATAAACCAGAAACTCATAAAACATAAACACATAATCCAGGAACTCATAAAACATAATCACCTGAACCATGAACCTATGAACCATAATCGATAAACCCATTAACCCATAAGCGATGAACCATAAATCATAGACTTATAAACCATAAACTTCAAACTCATAAACTCATGAACCATGGGCCATAATACCATAAAACATAAACTCATAAATCCATAGACCCATAATTCATAAACCCATAAAACATAAACTCATACACCATAAAACCATAAACCATAAACCCATAAACCATAAACCCATAAACCATAAACCCATTAACCATAAACCCATAAACCATAAACCCATAAACCATAAACCCATAAACCATAAACCCATAAACCATAAGCCCATAAACCTATAAAACATAAACTCATACACCATAAACCCATAAATCATGAGCCCATAAACCATAAGCCCATAAACCATGACACCATAAACCATAAACCCGTTTCATCCATGAACTATAAGGCCATAAACTATAAACCGATAAACCATAAACTCATAAAACATAAGCTCATGAGCCATAAACCCATGAACCATAATCGATAAACCCATTAACCCATAAATAATAAACTATAGACCCATAAGACATAAATTAATAAAATATAAACCAATAAACCATGAACCCATAAACCGTAAACACATAAACTACAAACCATAAACCCATAAACCATAAACCCATAAACCATAAACCCATAAACCCATAAACCATAAACCCATAAACCATAAACCCATAAACCATAAACCCATAAACCATAAACCCATAAACCCATAAACCATAAACCCATAAACCATAAACCCATAAACCATAAACCCATAAACCATAAACCCATAAACCATAAACCCATAAACCATAAACCCATAAACCATAAACCCATAAACCATAAACCCATAAACCATAAACCCATAAACCATAAACCATAAACCCATAAACCATAAACCCATAAACTATAAACATAGAAACCATAAACCCATAAACCCATAAACTATAAACCCATAAATCATAAACTTATAACCCATAAACCTTAAACTTATAAACCAGAAGCCCATAAACGATGAGTTTATAAGCTATAAACCTATCAATGCATTATAAGACGACCAACTTTAGACCTATAGTATGTAAATATTATGATTAATATATTCTCCGATTATAGTAGCGCGAAAATAATATAATGAATAATATTTAAATTAATTAAATTAAAATTATATTCAGTTATCATTCAGATAATAAGGTATTTAAATTAGTTTTCATGAAAATATATTATTTGAAAAGTTACTTGTTAACAATTTTTTATAAATAACATACATTTAACCTTAATTACATTTTCATTTGTACACGTGTTAGTATTTAAATAATTTGTCATTTATATAAAAATTTTTAACAATTCAATATATTAAAATTACATTTGAATGTATTAAAATTACATATCAATATATTAAAATTATATCCACCTCAATTACATTTTCATTTGTTCACGTGTTTGTATTTAAATGAATTGTCATTTATACAAAAATTGTTAACAATTAAATATATTCAATTTCATTTCATTAAAGCAATAATATTTTTAATAAGAGAAACATATTAATTTTTAAAATACATCAAATTACCTTATTTGAAAAATTATCATTACATGATATAAAAATATTTTTTTTAATATCGTTTATACACTTTAAAAAAATTATTTTTTTGATATTAATTTTTTTGAAAGTCAATTATTAAGATAGGAAAATATATGAAATATGAATAATTTTTTCTTATTATGTCTATAATTATGAATTTATATTTATGAACTGTCTGGATAGAAGTGAAATTTCCCCTAAAAGAGTAAACATTTTAAAAGGAAATTCACTTATTATTTGCGAAATACTTATTATAAATGCGGAAAAAATAATATTTTGTAATATTACTCTAAAATTTGTATTTAATATGATCATTGAAAGTACAATCAGTTTATTATGTTGAATTTGTTGTCAAAGTTTGATTATATTTCACTATGAGAAGATATAAAAATTAGCTGTCATATTTAACTGATGTCTTTCCATTCTATTTCTGAATTTCTATAAAAGGAATGTATTACTTGTACACAGTGAAAAATTTTTCGAAACTTTACATTGCTGAGCATGGTAAGTATCGAGACCCTTGCTGAGCGAGTTAAATACACATGAAAACTGGTAAAATTACATAATCCATCGTTTCTAACCTACATTCGATATAATTTAATAAAAAATATACGTTGAACGTTTATTACTCATGACACTATGAAATTTGAAAAGATTATTTAATAACTCGATATTAAACATCAATTCGACGGTCGCGGGGAAGGAGATGTCATTTCATTTTCGGTTGTAGAGAGGTGTCATTTCAATTTTGGTTGGAGAAAGGTGTCATTTTATTTTGGGTTAAAAAAGGACTTTCGTTTCATTTTAATTTAAAGAAAAGTGCCATCTCAAAAAAAATTTTTTTTTATTTAATCATGTAGCAGACCCCAAAAGAAATTCATTTATTACAAAATTATAATAAATTAAATAAATAAATTAAATATATAAATTAAAAATCATAAGCTTCTTTTTAACCTAAAATGAAATGACACCTATCTTCAACCAAAATCGAAATGACACCTCTCTACAACCAAAAATGAAATGACACCTTCTTCCCCACGACCATCGAATTAATAAGAATAAAATATTTCTTATTGAGTTTAAAATGTGTTTCTATCATCGCGAAAGTTCACGTATGTCATGTATTTTTACCGGACAGCCATGTTGATATTGACTGTAACATTACACTGCTAAGCACGGGGAAAATACCGCGATCGTAGTAGGACCTACGCTCAGCGATGTAAAGTTACATAAAAATGTAACTTTACATCGCTAGAACATGTAATTATTTACAGGAAACTGGTATAGTTACCGGAAAATTTTTCAAAGTGTAGTATATACCATGATGATTATTTATTTAAATTTTCAAATTATTCTAATCATTAGTTTTCAAGATATTTAGATTTCTGATTCCAAATAGAAAAATATTAGTAAATAATATTGGAACCCAAACTCCTCAATAACTAACAAATAGATTTATTTAAAAATTTAACTGAATAATCTTCGTGATACATATTATATGTTAATGCATCTCTTTATTCAAAATTTTAAAATTCAATGGAAATATAGTCAATATTTATCAGCGCAAGTGTACTGTCCATTTTACATCTCCTTGAATAATATATACTTATAAAATTTGAATAATAATTTATAAAAACTATTAAAATAATAATCATATATTTAATATTATTTTAAACTATGAATAAAAAGTTTAAAAAATTATTAAAGGAGGTACCTTCGCTTTAGTATGACAAAACAGATTTGGTCAAAACTATGCAAAATTGTTTGTTTTTATGTCTAAAATGCACATATAAAATTTCATGAAGATTCGTTATCACATTAATGAAAAAATTAGAATAATTATATAACATTGGTTCTTATGGGGAAACGTTAATATTGTAGTTGATCTTAAAATTTACAAAACAGAATAAAATGAAATTTTTTGAGGATAAACATAATATTACTGGCAACTTATAAAATAATTTTCAGAAACTTTCGTTACTTTTACACGGAAATATAAATGAATAAATTATTTATTTATGTACGAATCTAGTTACTTTTATCGCACATAGCGGATGGTGGCAAAAACACACCATAACCTCAAATTTTCAAATTTCGTAAAAAGAGCATGTAAATGATTTGGACAGTAAAGATGATGATCTTAGCTCTTTAATTAATTTTAATTTTTCAGTTTTAAATAAAAATTATTTTTTTTTTTTATATTGATGCTAATTCTATCGAGTATGTGAAAATCACCAAACAAAACATATATTCTTGGGAGCAATTTTTAATGCGGCTTTCTCTTCATTTTTTGCTAAAGTTATTAGTTTTTGTAAAAAAATTCAATTTTTTTATTAGAAAAGGACGTGACCTCCTCTTAATTCGCCATTGAGGCGCTACCGCGCCTCTTGATAATAACTAAAAAATCCAAACAAAAATGAAGAGAATTTTAAAAAATTAAAAATTTAACTCTGATGATTTTTTTGTTTTGATGCTTTTTAATAAAGTTATAAACAATTGAAACATCAAAAGTGAAAATTTCATTATATATATTATCATTATTTTCCTAGAAATAAATTTTAGTTTTTTGAAGAAATGTGAACTTGATTGTAACTTTATTGAAAAGTCTTGTAACACAAAAAATATCTGTAATTAATATTAGATTTTTGAAAATCTTTTCGGTTTCCGTTTGAATTTTTCCCTAATCATTAATTTAAGAAAAAATAAAAAGTTAGTTTTTTGTATCTAATTTAATGTGTTTTTATGATATTTGTTGTGCAACTATCAGAGACAATACTATTTGAAGGAGCGCTATATGTATAGCGCTCACACATACATTATACAAACATACAGGAAGTTTTTAATAATTAACGCATTGAGATAAAAATCATTTAGTGGCCGTTAAAGATGTATCTGCGTATAAGTGCGCTCTTTATACATACTGAACGCTCATGTGGTAACCCAATACCCAAAAAGCATATACACAACGATTTGTACGTTGATGTGCCGATGTGCCCTCTCTCTCCCCTCCTATACTTAGCTTGTGTAGTGCGTATTCACTTGCTATAATCCCTCTCTCTTTTTCTCTCCCTCTCTCTTTCTCTCTCTTTCTCTCTCTCTCTCTCTGGCTGGTGAGACGTGCTGTTTGTCACTCCGTATTGGAGGCGTTCTTAATAGTGAAGGAAAGCTATTTGCAATTAAGTTGTTGTAAATCAAGATAGAGTGGTTTCTGAGTATTACAGTGCAAAATTTTGAAGGAATCTCGCTGAAGCTAAAGAAGAGGTTGGCCATGTGTTTGTTGCCGTGTGAGACAAAGCTGCGCCGGCGCGTGTGAATTTCGGCGGTGCTTTTATACCTCTAAGGCTTCTCTACAATTGTGCGGAGCGTGTATTTTGCATGCGCCCACGCGTGCAAGTAATCTTTTTGCACCTTTTTGGCCTTTTAATCTTACGCATGATTGGAATTGCATATTGGCTTTTTATTTTCTACGCTTCCTTTAATCAAACCAACCTTGGTGGGGGGTTTATTATCTGAGTCGTGCGGGTATTATAGAAGCATCAACCTCTCTTAAAGCCACGTGTTGCTGAGTCGATTGCTGCTTGTAATTTTGTAAGGCATTAACGTTTCCGAGCAGTATGCATTATAAATTAATGTGTGCTCGCGGCGGTACGTATATTTCCTGTATTTAGCCTTAATTTTGCATTGATATTTTGCAATCGTTAATCTTAGCTATACATTTTGAGGTTATATTTGCTGTGATTATACAATCAGCTGTGCTACAAATTTTATGGTCAAAAGCGAAGGAAACGCCACTTTTTCATGCTGCTTTTCCACTTACTGATAATTACTTGATGCTCGATTTATTGTGTGCTGGCTGCTGGAATTTTGAGATGTTCTTTATCTGCCTTATTTTATAGCACTTACGTCAATCATAAGGCTGCATCTCCACTTATTGACATTTTAACTGGTGTTGAATATACTGTTAGCTGAATACTATTATACTGGAGGCTCAACTGTTCCCGTGCAGTGCGCATTAATATTAATGCACACTCACGGTGGAACGTATTTAACCATTTTTATGAGTCAAACATTTTATGCAATTTTTACATAAAATCTATATGATATTTTCATGTGGCCATACGCATTTGAGGTTAACTCTTGAGAGGAGCTATATGCTGGATTTATCGAAAGCGGCACCATTTTTTGCATGGAGGAGTTGTAATACTGCTGCTATTTTTGAATGATACTGCAATTAGATATTCTCTATATTTTGGTCATCTACTGTGCAAATTTTCCCGAAGTCAGCATAGTTTCCTACATCACCAACTCCAGCAGCGAAGTACTCGGCTTTACTTTAGAACCAATTCATCATCAGTTAAACTTTATTTTAACTGTGGATTTATTTCTGATTTGTACTGCGCACTGTCATCTGCCCTTGCAATTGCTAAGTGCTATTTATTATGCCAATTTTTAGCGTTCGTCATTAATGGATCGAGTGTGTGCGTGCTGTGGGTTATCTTTGGACAGGTCATCATCCATTATACTTTGCTCACGGTGCAGCTCTATTTTCCACTCGGATTGCTGTTCTGATCATTGGTTTGTGTTGTCTACTCGTATCATCTGTGATAACTGCATAGATATCTCTGTTCGTAACGAAGCAGGCCTGCAGGGGCCAATTGTGCAGTCGATTAGTGACAGTACCGTCGTTGCTGTTCCTTTGTGTGCTGTTTCTCAGTCTGAAACGCAATCATCTTTTCCCTCGACCAGTCAGGTCTCGACTAAGCGTGTGGGTTCTCCACTCTCTCCAACCACTGAGCCACTGCTGAGGTGGCGTTGCGCTGAGGCGTCAACATCGTCAATCTCACACGCTGTTTCTAAAACGGTTGGAGTTTCTCTCTCTCCTGAGTCATCAGCTTGTCCTCCTTTAAACATTGCTCCTACTTCCAAAGATATGTCTAACTTGAGTGAAATTCTAGTGGCGTTGAAAGAGCAATAGTTAGAACTCAATGCCCAACGAACAGCTATACTTAAGAAACAGGCCAATGAACATCACGAGGAGATTAAAAACGAATTAGCTTTGATTCGTGAGACACAGCATGATCTTCGTGCTCTGCTTAAGCAGCATAAGGTTGAAATCAATGCCATCAAGTCGGACCTGGCTCTTATTCACAATGCTACTCAAACAGATGAGTGTGAGATTCTTATTTCAGACATTCCTTTGTCGGATGCTATTCCTGATCGTGATGTTCTGAACACTGTTTTCAATGCAATTGGCTTCCAATTTAGTCAGGCATTTGTTGTCAGCACCCGCCAGTGGTCACCACCTGCTAGGCCTGATAATTCCGAAAATTCTGACGGTTCTGAAATAGATATCAACCAGGCGCAGGCTTCAGATACTGTAAATAATTCTAAATCCTCTTTTTCAAATGTACCGTCTCGTAAGTTTGTGTTTAAATGTATTTCTGTTACCGTCAGAAACTCAGTCATGGCTGCAGCTGCAAAGCTGCGCTTTAAATCATGTCTTTAGCTTTTCGGTGTGGGTGGTGAGAAAGACAAGGTATTTCTGAGAGCATTGTGGCCCAAGGAGACTTTTGAACTGCTCAAGATTGCTCATACAATATCTCGTGAGAAAAACATCCCTAAACCATTGGTCAGGTCTCTAACAGTTTATATGAAGAGTTCTGCGAAGGCCAAACCTCGTGCCATCCATACTGTGGCTGATCTTGCTTTTTTTAATAATCTTCAAAAAAACTGATAGTGTCTAAGGTCTCATGTGACTGATTATAGTTCTAATTTTAATGCTTTCTTTCTGAGAAATAGTCTCAATACTAATCGTGGTTGTAACGCAGTAATTACTGCTCCTGTGTTAACTAAGCGCAAGGACAATCTACTTGCTGCACATATTAATGTAAATAGACTAAGGTCACACTTCAACAAAGAGTACGATCTTTTAGCTCTATCTGAAACTTTTCTGTCAGCACTTGACCATAATGCCATCTTATCAATTGCTG
Organism: Anastatus disparis; assembly: GCA_017163975.1. NCBI lineage: Eukaryota > Metazoa > Arthropoda > Insecta > Hymenoptera > Eupelmidae > Anastatus > Anastatus disparis. The sequence goes on from JAFFSR010000302.1 coordinate 4,308,919, forward strand.
GTTATAATCTATTTCGATTAGACAGGGTTGGTAGGGAGGGGATGGTGTTGCGGCATACATTCGTGATGACTACAAGGTTACAGTCCTGCATCATTCTGACTCTACTTTTAATAATGAGCTTGAGTACTTGACGCTTGATATTGAGCTGTTCAATGAAAGGCTTCTTTTTGCCGTCATTTATGCCCGTCCCAAGGCTACTTACCCTGCAGATTTCTTTAATGTTTTGTCTAGCCTCAGCAGCAAATACAGAAATATTCTTATCACAAGTGATTTCAATGCTAATTTGCTCGTTACTAATCATGCCTCAATGTTTGTCAGAGGCAGCGTCGAGTCGCTTTCTCTTCATATCGTTCCTTCTGAGCCGACACATCATGTCATTTCTGAGAGTTATATTTCACATATTTGGCTAGACTTATTCATTGTTAGTGATGCTGATTCGGTGCTGTCTGACTCAAAATCTGAGGCGCCATTTATAGCGGGTCACGACCTGATTGAGCTGGAGCTTAAGGTCTCCAAACTTCTTAGCTCTCCGAAGAAGTTTTATGTTTGCAGGCTGGGTTCTGTGAATACTGAATCTCTTAACACTTTTCTTACGAATTCCCTTGAGGCTAGCTCACATGAGACCAATTGTTTTGTTCTGAGTAATTTAAGTAATTCTGTGTTGTCTTCTTCTTCTCTTGCTGTTTCTATCTCTACCAGTTTAAGTTCTAATCTTGATGTACAGGTTAATGTTTTGTCTACATCTATTATAAATGCCTTTGACAAGTATGCTCCTTTTAAGCTGAATATTATACGACTTCGTAGCAAGCCATGGGTTTCTCATGAGGCTTATGATGAAAAAGCGTGACCGAGCTTATCGTTGGGCTACGAGAACTGGCTGTGACGAGGACATTCGGAGATATAGGTCTCTGAGAAGCGAAATTTCTAACAGTCTAGACACTGCAAAAATCAATTACATTTCGTCTCAATTGAATTCCGCCACTGATGCCAAGGGAAAGTGGTCCTCACTTCACAAGCTTGGTTTGGCTAAGAGGTCGCTGCCTTCCCCTCTGCAGTACCTTTCTTCAGAGACTTTGCTAAAGCACTACTCTTCTGTTGCTAGTGGCTGCCCCTCGTTGACTCAGAGAGATATCCATGAGATATTGAGCATACCCCTGTCAAACTATCGGCCGACTTTTTATTTTCACATGATTGATGCCAACAAAATTAATGGCTTTATAGTTTCTGCTTCTTCTAAGTCTTCAGGGTGTGATAATATTTCTGTGGATATCCTCAAGATTGCTACGCCCTCTATTCTTGAACCATTGACGGAGCTTGTGAATAGCTCCCTCGCCTTTTCTTGTTTTCCAACAAATTTGAAAAGAGCTTTCATATTACCATCGGCAAAGTCTAAATCTGTTTCTTCACCAGATGAAACCCGACCTATTGCTAGACTTTGCGAGATTTTCAAGGTTCTTGAGAGGGTTGTTCACAAGCAGCTTTCACGGTTTCTTGAGACAAATAATCTATTGAACGAACACCAGTCTGGCTTCAGACAGGGACACATCACTCAGTCAGCTCTTCTCAATATTCTGGAAGATGTTAGGCTGGCCATTGATAGAAGAAGGGTCACTGCTCTTCTTCTCTTTGACTTCTTCAAGGCTTTTGATATGGTGCCTCATAAACTGCTTCTTTTTAAACTGCATAGTTTCAACTGTTCTGACGGTGTAATAAAGTAGTTCGCCTCCTATCCTCGAGGTAGATTGCAGTCTATAGAGGAGCTGGATAGTGATGCTACGCAATTCTGGATGACTATTAATTCTGGTGTTCCATAGGGTAGTGTCTTGGGCCCACTGTGATTTTCTATATTTATTAATGATCTGCCTGAAGTTTTGAAGAATTCAAAATACATGTTGTACGCAGATGATCTACAAATTTATCTTTCGTTTTTTGCTTGTGACATAGAGGACGAAATTTCTGTTACCAATTGTGATGTTGAGGTCATTATCGAGTGGGCATCAGTCAATGGTCTCAAACTTAATGCCCTTAAAACTCAAGTTATCATTCTCGGTGTTGAGCAGTTCATTGCTAGGCTTAATGCATCTCAAGTGACACCCATCGTGGTGAGGAAACAGCCTATTCCTTTCTCTAAAGAAGTTAAAAGCCTGGACTTATGGTTGAATCAGACTCTTGACTGAGAGAGGCAAGTAAATGCTATCGTTGGTAGAGTGCATAGAGTGCTTTATTCGCTAAGGTTTTATAGGCGCTCGCTTTCAAAGAAGCTCAGGAAGAGCCTTGTGGAATCTCTGATTTTTCCCCACTTCGAAAATGCCTGTGTAGTCTATAACGATCTTTTCAATTATTAAAACTTAAAACTTCATAGGGCCCTCAATGCCTGTGTGAGGTTCGTTTATGGTAACATAGCTATTCGCGAACGTGTGACTCCCTATAGGCTTAACCTCGGTTGGCTCTCGGCCCTATCGAGGTAAAAGTGTTTCACGATTTCGTTGGCATATTCTGTCATTTCTGATCGCAGTCCGACTTTCTGGGCAAATCGGTTTGTCAGAGTTAACACTGGCTCTGACATACGTTCTTCTATACGTAGGCTGCCTAGACTTCTCCTCTGTCCACTCGTACGAGTGCCTTGCAGAACTCATTTACACATCTCGCTTCAAATTTCATTCACGTCCTAGGTTCTGTGGCTATAACTCCAATATCCTTTGAGGTGGGTTCTATTAGGGTGGTTAAAAAGTTCGCATTCGACTGGTTAATCGATGGAGAGCGCGGGGATTAGCATAGGGAAGCAGCTGCTCTAGACTGAGCCCTAGTTGCTGTGGGATTACCAGCTGGCGTACCCAATTTAATTTGATTTTACTAAAATCAATTTTTTGTTTAATCTTAAATTTTACATAAGCTTTTCTTAATTATTTTTCATTGTTTTTCAATTTAGAAATTTTTGTTGTTTATTGTTATAATTACATTAGTTTAATTTTTATGTTAATTCTTTGTATTGTACTTGTTAAATCATACGAGGTACTACCCCATGATAAATAAAATTCAAATCAAATCAAATCAAATCTCTCTCTCTCTCTCTCTATATATATTACAATGAATCATTCTTGGTCACTTCATCCTTTTTATGGAATGAGCTCCCTGAGACAATTCGAAATTCACCATCACTTCATGCATTTAAATCATTAGCATTTACGCATTACCTCTCCTTGGAGAATGGACCTCTGCCATCACAAACACAATAATTTGTAAAGAGCACGAATTAAATGCTTTAATTTAAGCTTTGTTACATTAGAAAAACTTTTGTTGTTCAAGAGTTATTTTTAATTGAATATTACCACATTTTTACTTAATATTCTTAGCATATAAAATATTATCAATTTTTTATGTTATTTCATTAACTGTTGTGTGAATGCGATTCTAGCGCCACGCAGGCGGCGTCTCTATGTCTGTGGATTAGTCTAACGTGCGGCAGTTGCTGGCTAGCCTGCTTGAGCTAAGCACACACTCACAAAGTACGCTTTACAAGACATGTATCTCAACCCTTATTTTACCCTGTGTCACTTATATTACATGCTGCTAGGTGGGGTTATTACATTTGCTTAAAAGCTATATGGATTAAACTCGAAATGCCGGACGATAAAATTCCCGTTTCTTCGGCAGCCTCCAAGTAAACTCAATTTTTTGAAACCAGAACAATAGCAAAACGATTAAAAGATTAGATAGGTATTTGTCTATGTCTAATTCTTTATCGAAAAAAGATGATGAAAAAATAGACTTGCTGTGCTATACTATGGGATAAAAGTCTGAAGAAATTTTAGTTCAAATTATGCCTAATATTGCGAGCTCTACGACGTACGATGCGGTAAAGAACAAATTCGATAATTACTTAAAACTAAAAAAATGTCGTATTCGAGCCTTATAAATTAAACTCGAGGGCTCAGCAAGCAAAGGAAAGTGTTGACTTATTTATTACGTCGTTGTATACGCTGTCGGCATCACATGAATTAGGAAATTTGAGAGATGATCTCATAAGGGACCGCATAGTTATCGGAATTCAAGACGCTCGCGTTTCAGAATGCATGCAGTTTATGGCGGACTTAAGCCACAGAGATAATAAACCGAATCGCTGATGGCAAAAAAGAAATATCGAGCAGGTTTTTCGAGAAATTCAAGTGAAAATTCAAAATGCGGTAGGTGTAGGTGGCAGCGTCATATAAATTCGCAAAAATGTTCTACGTAAAATACTAAATGCCGCAAGTGCAGTAAACAAAGCCATTGGGAAAGTGTCCGTCGTTCTAAAATATGTAAAATTGATCTCTTAACAGAAGAGAATGGATCAGAGGACGGTGCCAGTGACATATTTTCAGGTATGGTAAGCGATGAACTCTGCGACGATGAAATGACGTTAATTGTGCGCGTAAGCAAAATGGACGATGACATTAAATTCGTCGTCGATTTAGGCACGTCCGTGACGTGTGTTCCTTTATCAATTGTTCCAACTAAATATAGACGTAAAATTAAAAATAGTTCTAGAGTGGTAAAAGGCACAGATGGAAAATTTTTGAAGCTAATTGGATATTTTAATTTTAGTATAAGTTGGAATAGTTTAAATATTGAAAGCAAGATTTATGTAATTGACGCACTTAAAAGTTGCTTACTAGGACGACCAGATATAAAACGATTCGGTTTGATAAAGAGTATAAATAATATAAATTTAACCATTAATCATAATACGGACAATGTTGTAAATAAATTTCTGAACGTTTTTAATGCAATAGGCTAATTTGACAAACCTTCGTCTATACAAATTAAAGAAAACATAAAGCCTTTCTTCCAATCTGTGCTCCAAACCATTGCTCTCCCATTAATGGACAAAGTAAAAAAGAGTTATCCAATCTGAAAGACGAAGGGATTATTGTGCCAGTGGACTTCCCAACAGATTGGTGTAGTCCCATCGTTTTTGTTCAAAAGAAAGTTCGAAGGGCGTTCGTTTGTGCGGCGATTATACAAAATTAAATGACGCGGTAAAGCGGTCCAATTTTCCACTAGCTAAAGTCGACGTAGCACTATCCGATTTGAAAGGCAGTAAGTATTTTTCGAAATTAGATGCTAAAGCTGGATTTTATCAAGTAAAAAAAGGTTTTGAGAAACGAAAGTTAACTACGTTTATTACGTCTTTCGATCGATTTATGTTTACTCGACTACCTTTTGGAAGAAATGACGCGCCGCATTATTTTTCGCAATGGTTTGCAGAACTATTTTATGATATGAAAAGCGTAATTGTGCACGTGGGCGACGTGTTACTACATACCTCAACAATCAATGAACATGGAGTAATTTTAAATGAAATATTTACAAGACTCGAAAAAGCAGGCGTTACACTCATCATTATTGAATAATTAAATGAAATGTAATTAAATACTTAAGTACTGCCATACTTAAACTTACAGACGACATAAGATTAGGTCTTGACAAGAAACTTGCCACGTTGCTACTTCTATTTGACTTTAGTAAGGCTTTCGACACGATCTGCCCCTCCAAATTGCTTGCGAGGCTTAGATCGATGGGGCTCTCCAGGGCTGCACTTGAATGGATTAGCTCCTATTTATCAGGTAGGAAACAAATGGTTTCTACACACTTAAAAGAGGATTCAGATTGGCTAACAACCAATCTAGGAGTTCCACAGGGTTCAGTGCTGGGGCCTCTGTTGTTTTGCCTTTACATTAATAACATACGTGACACACTCGACCCCTGTTTCGTCGAGCACCTATTATATGCTGATGACCTCCAAATCTATACTCAGGTCCCTTATGAACATGTGAATGAAGGTATTCGTATTTTGCAGAGGGCGGCAAGGGCGGTGTCGGGGTGGGCTGTCGATGCTTCTCTCACATTAAATGCAAGCAAAACTAAAGCAATCGTTTTTGGCAGTAGTCGATTTATTAATGACTTCTATACTGGTGAGTCGAGAACGATTGAGCTTGAGGGTGGTGTCGACATATCTTTCTCTGATACCGTTGTGAGCCTTGGTGTTGTGCTTGACGCTAAGTTGTCATGGGAGCCGCACATTAATATGGTGACTAAAAAATTTAATAGGATAATGTATAGTTTGCGGTTTTTCCGTCGGTACACCACTGAGGCCCTGCGTAAACAACTCGCAGCCGCCTTGTTGTTTCCGCACCTCGACTACTGCTCAGTAGTTTTGCTCGATGCTTCGCAGGGGTTGAAAAGACGTTTACAAAGACTACAAAATTCATGTGTGAGATATGTAATGGGTGTGAGAATGGGCGATCATATCTCTCCTCATAGAGCTGCTCTTGGTTGGCTGCGTACTGATTCAAGGAGACAGTATTTTATGGCAGTACTTATGTACAAAATAGTGCGCATGAATACTCCAGAGTATCTAGTGAGTCTCTTTACTAGATATGTACCTAGGGTAGCCACTAGAGGAGAGATTAAGGACTTCGCAGTGCCCTTCATGCGTATTGAGACTGGAAGAAATTCCTTTCAACTTCAAGGTGCGCATTTTTGGAACTCTCTGCCTGCCGATATAAAAAATCTTCCATCGCTCGGCAGGTTCAAATCGGCTTTGAGGAGGTACTTACTCGACCTCGAGTGATCTTAATTTTAAGTATTTTAATTTTATGTTAATTTATTTTGTTTTGTCTTATATATAGATTTAAGGTGTGAATGTATTTATTAGCGCGAATGATGGTTGAATGAATGCAGAAAGAATGAGTGATTCTGTTTCTTTTTATTAATAGTTATGACATCTTCGATATCAAGTTTTTATTCTTTGAATTTTATTATTATATTATTTTTTATTATTTATTGTTGCATTGTTTTGTCCAATTTTATTTTTATTTGATGTCATGACTATGCTTTATACTTTATCTTTTAAATTGTGTTATTTGATTTTAATTTGATTTTAATTTTATGACTGATAGATATTTAAGACTGTTTTTATTGTAATTTGTGTTTTCATGCTTTCTGCGTGTATTTAGAGTAGTCTGTGATATCGCTTTTACATAGTGACTTACTGATACAGTATTATATATTAATTTTAATATTTGACTGTGATATCTTATCATACTATGTGCAGTACTTTATACAGAATTATTATTTATTGCTTGATGTATTACATGCCTTTTTGTACTCTTTTACAAAATGTTATTTTTTTTTTTTTTTTTTTTAATAAAAAAGATTAATATATAAAGGATATTGTCCTCTATATGATTAACCTTTTATATATGATGAAGTCGAGGAAGTCCCCCGCCCGGCATCTGTTTAACACATTACATCAGGCTAGGACTGTCAGACCCACCATACCGAAAACTTTGACTACCGATGGATGGTCAGCCACTTTTGTAACCAACAATCAACCGATACCCAATGAGGTCGGATTTTTTAAAGAGTCGCGATATAAATGGCACACTCTTTTACAAAATAAATTAATATCTATCTATCTATCTACTTGAAAAGGAATTATTTTACGTTAAGAAAAAGAATTGGAAAGTTTGAAAATGTGTATGTTCGTTCTACAAGTAGCCACATTAAAAATGTTCTTTTAAGATCTGTCTTTGGCCCCTTATTTTCTTTTCTTTTTTTGAAATTAATACCTAGCAAAACAAGCAGACTCATATAAAAATTTAATTTAACGATATAAATAAAGCTGTTGCATTAAAAACAAATAGCAGAAATTTTTCACGCTCATAAGACTCCATCTACCTGTCAGAAACAGAACAATAACAAAATAACGATAAAATTTGAATGATTTAAAATAATTTATGTTAGAATTATTTAAACTACAGTTAACTGTTTTTAAAAGAACATTTTTTATGTGGCTACTGGTAGTACGAACATACACATTTTTAAACGTTCCCATTTTTTTCCTTAACGTAAAATAATTCTTTTCAAGTATTTAATTATATTTTATTTAATTATTCAATAATCTGTTTCGTTTGAGTGTATTATTTTTTCTAATAGTCTTTTTGCTTTCTCATAGAAAAAGCATTGTATCGATAAAAAATTTTTTTTTCTATTTTTTCATTAATTTGTACATATTTGAACTCTACTGATTTTGCATAAAATTAATTTTTTTGTCTAACGTGCTCGGAAGCTATGGATAATTGGTTCTTCTAGCGTAGTTTTAATTTCAGAGTCGTTTATATAAAAAAAAAAATTTTGGTTTTTCATTTTTCTGGTTTTTCTCGTTTACTACTCGATGAATTTGCTTCAAAATTTGCATAAAAATTGTTTGCGATTGCCCGAATAAAATAAATTCCTAAAAACTGATTTTCTTAGCTTCTTTTTAATTTCAAAGCATTTAGAAATTTTTGAAAAAAATATTTGCCAATAAAATCTTAAAAACTACTCGATGAGTATCCTTCAAATTTTCCAAACAATTCAATTTTTCGATCAACTGGTGCGGAAGTTATTGAGAATTGGTTTTCTTAACGTAGTTTTAATTTTATAGTTATTTTAGTAATTTTAAAAAAATTTCGATTTTTCATTTTTTTTGTATTTTACGTAAACTACTCGAAGAATTTGCTTGAAAATTTGTATGGAACTTATTTTCGACTACCAAGAGAAGAAAAACTTTTGGAAACTGATTTTCTTAGCGCACTTTAAATTTTAAAGCATTTTTAAAATTTTTTAAAAATTTTTATCTTTAATTTTTTTACTATTTTACGAAAACCATTCGATAGATTTGCTCCAAAATTTGTATGCAAATTATTCGCTACTGTCTGAAGAAAACAAGCTTTAGAAAACTAATTTTCTCAGAGCAGTTTTAATTTAAGAGCATTTTAAAAATTTTCGAAAAAAAGGTCTATTTTTCATTTACCTTCTATTTTGCGTAGACCATACTATAAATTTTCTCCAAAATTTTTGTACAATCAATTCGCTATTGTCTGAAAAAAATAAGCTTATAAAAACTAATTTTCTTAGAGTGGTTACAATTTTAGAAAATTTTAAACATTTGAAAAAAAATTTCGATTCTTTATTTCTTTATTTTTTTATTTTACGTAAAGTACTTGATAGATTTGCTCTAAAATTTGCAGGGAAATTATTTGCAACTGCCAAAAGAAGGGAAATTTTCAAAAATTGATTTTCATAGGACAGTTTTAATCTTAGAGCATTTTTAAAATTTTGAAAAAGAAATTTTGAAAAGAAAATGCTATTTGTTTAGCCAATTAGGACTCGAAAATTACTTGATGGATTTGCTTCAAATTTTGCATACTATCTATGTTTTTTTATAAGTACACGGGAAGCTATTGAAAATTAGTATTCATAGAGTAGTTTTTTTTATAGAGCTATTTTAAGAATTTTAAAAAAATTTTAGATTTTCCATTAATTTTGTATTTTACGTAAATTACTTGATGAATTTGCTTTGAAATTTGCATGGGAATTACTTGCAACTGCCAAAAGAAGTATGACTTTTAAAAACCGATTTCCTTAGCGTAGTTTTAATTTTAAAAAATTAGAAAATTTTTTTTTTTAATTTTCATGTTTTATTTTTTTTTCCATTTTACGTAAACTACTCAATAGATTTGCTCTAAAATTTGTATACAAGTTATTTGCTGCTATCTTTATAAAATAAGCTTTTAAAAAATAATTTTCTTAACGTAGCTCTTTGATCACTTCTTTTGAGTTCTGATTTAACGCTTTCACTAACTCTTTTCTTAATTCTTTACTTTCTCTTTGTCCTTTTTTCTCAGATTGATCCTTATTTTTACCCTATTTTTATCCATCCTTGTCTCTCTCTTCCTATTTACTAATCGCTCTCTCACATTCACTAATTTTTCTTGAATAGAATTTGTACTTTATATTGAAATCACATTTAAAAAAAAATCAAATTACTTTAACTCAATGAGCTCTATGAGAAAGCATTGCGCCAAAGCACTTGGCAGCATTTTTTTTATTCTTTAACCTTATTTATTTTTAGTAGTATTATTAATTATTCAATAGAGTTAAATCAATTCCATATTATTAATATTATTCCTAGTGAGGGGTAATATAGACTAATTATGAAAATGTATAGACTAATTATCAAAATGTCTATATGATTCGCAATTAAGGAGGTTCTTGCATGGAAATTCTGAGACTACACAATAAAGTTTCTTATTATTTAAAATGTCCTGAATCCGATCGTATGCTTAATTTATGGGCTTGCCGTGCAAAATTTAATAAAATCAGAACTTAAAGTTTGAACTTTTTTGTACAGACTCTTATAGGACTGTGAATAAAATATATCAAAATTGAGTATTTGCAAAGCAGGGAGTGATTTTCTGAAAAACAGACAGATGAACAAATGTTTAAAAGAAAGTTTCCTCTTTCAAATGATATATAGTAAATTACTCATTGCCGTGGTAAATATTGGGATAATACACGTTAAAGTTAATAAACGTCTTTGCGACCGGATCAAAAGAAGCCATGTTTTTCGCATTACTCGACAGCGACAAAAAAAGTGCACGAATTTCGAAAGTTTTAAATTCTTATAACAAAATAAAATTAATAATATTATATATAAATATATATTATTTTATTTGAAATTGTTTTATGATAAACTATTCTATTTCTGCTACTTTTACATTATTTCTTTAAATTTTATTATATTATTATCAAAATATTAAAATTAAAATAAGCAAACTTAACCTAAAAGCAGAAACCGGTCACAGACGCTATGTTACACACACATATATATATATATATATATATATATATATATATATATATGTATACATTGTACTACGCGATCGAATTCATGACAATTTATTTACATTTTAAGTACGTAACGTGCAAAAAATGCAATGTTCATAGTAGATTTGAACGTAAAAAATCATTATTTAATTTTTCAAAAATAAATATATATATAAATATCTACATTCACTTTTTTATCGACTTTGACCTTAGCTGTACTCGCAAGAACATCCTTAAATTGCAATTGATGGCAACGATTTTCATTATTTTTATGCACGATTTGTTAGCAGCAGTCGTAAATTCTTTTTCCAGGATCCTAAGATGTATTATTCAATTTTTCTCAAAATTAATGTTTTTCACAATTATTTTAATGCACATTGCAAAATCTGTAAGCGATTCTACAATTGTTTAAATGAAATTTTTATTAATATTCATAATTATATGATTCATACGGTGCAACTGGTGGGGGTAATAATAAATGAATGATAAAAAATTTAATTCCCTTATAATTATGAGGGTTCCGATAATTATGAAAATATCTATGAAATCCGCAATTAAATTGTAATTGGTTCCAATGATTTTTATAATTTTTCATGCATGATTTGTAAGCAGTAGCCATATTTTCTTTTTTTAGGATCCTAAAATACATTATTTAATTTTTCTCGAAAACCATTGTTTCCACAATTATTTTAATGCATATTGCAAAATCTGCAAACGGTGCTGCATTTATTCTAATAAGTATTCTTTATGAAATTTGTAATCACTTGTCCAGCTCTCCAAACTTGCATTCAGAGCTGCCACCAGTAGTATATGCTCTAAGATGCGATCCTAGCGGTACACAGGCGGCGTCTCTATGTCTGTGGATTAGTCTAACGTGCTGGCAGTTGCCGGCAAGCCTGCTTGAGCTAAGCACTCACAAGATATGTGTATCTTAACCTAGCAGTTTATATTATTTTATCCTGTGTCACTTATACTACATTGAGCAGGCCGAACTATCTGTCTTTGTCTAATAGAGTTTTTTATCACTTGTCGAAACACCATCTGTTGTATCAAGAAAAAATAGTAGCCCCCGCTAGATATTAGTATAATAAGTAAATTTTGTAATAATTAAATTATTTTATTGTGTAGTTTTTTAATAATATGTGACCTACCAAAAAAGATTCTAGTTTGTTAGCAGGTCTCATATTATTCAAAAACTACGCTATAGAATAATTTGATTATTATTACAAAATTTACTTATTATAATAATATCTAGCGGGGGCTACTATTTTTTTCTTGATACAACGGATGGTGTTTCGACAAATGATAAGAAATTCTATTAGACAAAGACAGATAGTTCGGCCTGCTTTTAACATATTTTAATCGTCTGTAACTTTTGAACTACAAAAGCTTTTTAATGCAACAAAGCTTAACCCACATAGCACGAAAGATTCGGGAAGCTTGCATCGAAAGATTCGAGAAAGATTCCAATGTAAGCTTCTAGCAAGCTTCCCGGAAGCTTAATGAAAGTTTCGAGAAGTTTCCATCGGAATTTTTCATGTAAGCTTTACGGAAGGTTCAGGAAAGCTTACATGTAATATTCCATGAGGACTAAATGGAACATTACAAAATGACTTCCAGTAAGCTTCCGGAAAGATTACATGCAATATTACAGATACGTTATTTGGAAGATTACATTATATCTTGCAGGAAGCTTCTAGTAATATTTTGTGGAAGATTCCATTCAAACTTCCTTCAGCCTTTCACGGCATGTTATAAGAAAAATATTTCAATGTTTACGGAAGGTTACCAGTAACTTGTCAGGAAGATTCCCTGTAAGCTTCCCGAAAGCTAAATGAAAGTTTCGGGAAGCTTTCATTGGAATCTTTCATGTAAGCTTTACGGAAGGTTCAGAGAAGCTAACATGTAATATTCCATGAGGGCTAAATGAAACATTACAAAATAGCTTCCAGTAAGCTTTCGGAAAGATTACATGCAATATTACAGAAACGTTATTCGGAAGATTACATTATATCTTGCAGGAAGCTCCAGTAATATTTTGTGAAAGATTCCATTCAAACTTCCTGCAGCCTTCAGTGAAATGTTATAGGAAAAATATTTTATTGTTTACAGAAGGTTACTAACTAATCAGGAAGATTTCCTGTAAGCTTTCCGGAAGCTAAATAAAAGTTTCAGGAAGATTCCATTGGAATCTTTTATGTAAGCCTTACGGAAGGTTCAGGGAAGCTTACATGTAATATTGCATGAGAGCAAAATGAAATATTACAAAATAGCTTCCAGTAAGCTTCCGGAAAGTTATATCCGAATGTTATTTGGAAGATTACTTTACATCTTGCAGGAAGCTTGCAGTAATATTTTGCGGAAGATTCTATTCAAACTTCCTGCAGCCTTTCACAGAATATTACAGGAATGATATATTAATGTTCACAGAAAGTTATTGCAAAGTTTCAGAAAAAAAACATTAGTTTGTAGTAAATATCATGAAAATTATTCAGTTGAATTTTTAAATAAATCTATTCCTTTGTTTATAAGAATTTTGTATTCCTGGTACAAAATCGAATAAATTTAATATATATCATTGGACTCTAATATTTTAAATAACTGATGAATGAATTTATTTAAAAATTTAATAGAATAATCTTCATGGTACATACTATAAGCTAATGCATTTTTTTTTTCTAAAATTTTACAATAAAATGAAAATTTAGACAATATTTATGAGTACAGGTGTAGTGTCTGCCTTACATTAGTTTAATTTTATAGATTAAAAATATTGTTTTTTTTCTATTAAATTAATGTTTTATACTCTTATTAATTTACAAAATTTATGGCAGATTATTTAAATATAAAGTGAAACATATTACATTTTAAATAATTAAAAATTTTTTATAATTGTGTACAACTTTCGATAAAGAATTTTTTTATTATTGATTTTAATTAATAAAAAAGAACACAAAAAAATAAGTTTTTTTTTTTAAGAAAAAGTCGTTTATTTAATAAAATTTTATAAATTAAATAAATTAATTACAAAGTCTAAATATCTTTACAATGTTTTGAATATATGAATTTTATCAAATAAAATATTTTTCCTCAAAAAAGCATAATATTTTGTGTTCTTTTACTAACTAAAAATTAATAGTAATAAAAAATATTTACCCAAAGTTACATAATTATATAAATTAATTTATTCAATTTGTAATCTGCTTTTTCCGTATTTATATAATAATCCCCCATTAATTCTATAAATTAAAAATATAGTCTTTTTTGTTAAATTAATGTATTAAGATATTCTTTTTAATATTAAAAATTAATATCGGATTATTATATGAATACGAATAAAACAGATTACAAATTAATTGATTAAAAGTTTCTATGATTGTATAACTTAATAAGATAAAAAATTTCTTTTAATATTAATTCAAGCTAGTAAATAAGCACACAAAATATTTTGTTGCTTTTTTAAAGAAAAGTCTTTAATTGAATAAAGTTTTAAGAAAGAGTATTGTATTATTTATTTAAGTTTTTTAAATATATTTATTTTAAAATCTATATAAAATGAATTTTTCGACTTCACATAGCATGAGAATGTTTGTGCGTGAATAATATGTAGGTACATGTACATTTGGCGGAAACGATATTTTTCTGAAAATTTTGGAATGTTCCAATAAAAACAAAGTTTAAAACGGAAAGGTCCAATGAAAGGTTAGAATTTTAAATCATTCGGAAAAATATCCTTTCCGCTAAGTGTACATATACATTTATCTGTATACATAAAAAATATTTAAATTTATAAAAATAGTGAAATATATGCATGTGCAACATAATTTATAAAAAAAAAAAAAATTATGTTAAGTCGGCAATTGAACTACCGACAGATATCATACAAGGCCGTCACCTTCGATTCGCAGTTAGGCCTACAGGAAGATACGCGTTGAATGGGCGTTTTGTCCCTAAGTAATGAGATGATACCACACTTACTATGTAAGTCGAATGTTGGCGGTTTTGAGTATGTACCGACAGCGCCTGCCCTAAAAATGCAAATGCGTCTTTATAATTATACGTAAATCCTAATATAAGTGAATATGTATTGACGAATAAATATGATATAATAGTATTTAAAATAATATGTTGTAAATAAATTTGTGTTTTGCACAGCAAATATTTGTAAAATATAAAATAAAAAATAGAATATCGAACAGAATCGTAACACAATACCTTCCAAACGGTGAAAAAAGATAAAATTAACCAAATGATATTCGAATTGTTGACTTCCCCAAAGCCTCCGGGAACCTTACACTGGAATCTTCCTGGAAGCTTTTTGCATTTTTTATGGAAGCTTCCATGATGTATTTTTAGTACCTTACGGCAATATTCCTTGCAAGCTTTTTGTGAGATTCAAAAGGTTTTTATACTAGCCTCCATGGAAGCTTACTGATTCTTCCATGGAAGCTTCCTGGAATCTTCCATTGAATCTTTCTAAAAGGAAAGTGCGCCGGACATTTCACGCTTCCAGGAAGCTTTAATTGAAGCTTTTACGAAGCTTGCATGTAAGCTACTTGCATTATTCCGTGGAAGCTTCCATGAAGTACTTTTGGAATCTTGCGGCAATTTTTCTTGGAAACTGCTTGTAAGATTCAAAAAGACCTTTATGCTAGCTTCCATGGAAGCTTACTGATTTCTTCCACGGAAGGTTCCTTGAAGCTTCCATTGAATCTTTCTGAATGAAAAGTGCGCAGGACATTTGACGCTTCCAGGAAGCTTATATGGAAGCTTCGCGGGAAGGTTCCGAACCTTTTATGGAAGCTTCCTGGAAGCTTCGATGCTATGTGGGAAATTAAAGCATTTAACTTGTGCTTCATTTTATCTATATCCGTGTCTATGGGGTCTATTCGACGAAAACAAAAAAACACGGGTTCATTTTTTCCATCGAAATATCATATCTTACAGTTTCAGCCAAATCCGTTTCCCAGAGGTGGGGTGCTCTGTTTGTTAGTAGTAAAATTATAGCATTTTATGAACCAAAAATGAAACTAGATTTTTTATTATAAATTTTAAATAATGAAAATATGCGGAAATGAAAAAATATTTTAAAAATCTACTAAAATTTATGTTTAGATTAGTTCATATTTTTTTGTTAAATAATAAAATTCAATAAGAATTACAAATATAATTGATTCTAAACATTTTTCATAAATATCATTAAATGGAAAAAAATATCCATTACTTTTTTATTGGTTCTTGTTTGATAAAACATTAAATCCTTGAGCCATTTTAAGAGAAAAATCAACAAATAGGTGGGTAAGATTTGATGAAAATATAGATAAATGTATGTACGTGTAGAGTAGGATGCGTGGGTATTCAGGTCGATGAATAAATAAATTGCATACCAATTTGCACAATAAAAATTATACTGCACCTCTTTTAACAGCTGCTTCTAGTTCATCACAGGGTCCTTTTCCATGAGCAGTAGGATAAGAATGCCACTCTGGCTCACACTGAAAATCTTTTTGATGGTACGCTAAATTTATATTTTTAAAATGTTTGTATTGTTGTAGGACACCATCAAAGAAGTAAAATATTTTCTTTAGAATTTAAAAAATTTTTTTTAAATATATGAGATCTTATATGAGTTTGCGTTCCAAAAACTCATATGAAATCTCATGTGACATCCTATATGAGATTGCATGTGAGGTCGCATATGAGATCTCATATGAGGGCTCGTATAATATTTTCAGTAGAGTATATATATATATATATATATATATATATATATATATCATACTTTTCATTTATCTAGATATACAAACCATTTTAAATAGTATCTGCATTTTCCAAACATAAAGTTTAAATTAAGTATAATGTTATATTTTAATATTTTAGATATTGATCATTTTAAGATCATGACTTTTGTATTATTCTTTTTTCTTCTAATAAATATATGTTTCATTCATAAATTAAAGAATAATCTACAGCTATTTACCCTTACAGGAAAGAACTATAATCAATGACCGTAGTAAACTATAGCTGAAGAGTGTAGTAGTATTATAGTAATAGAGTATAGTTTCTTGTAGTATTTTCGCGCTACTATAATCAAAAATTACAATCATTCTGTTATCAATCTATATTAAGGATTATTGTATATTATAAGTAATGATTATAGTAAATGACATTAATTTCATCCTAATATGAAATAATTTCTATGGGTATATAGTGTATCGCTCTATAATGTACTTATAGGTTTATGGTTTATGAGTTTATTGCTTATAGATTTATAGGTTTATGGTTTATAAATTTATGGCTCATAGGTTTATGATTTATGGATTTATAGTTTATGGGTTTATGATTTATGAGTCTATGGTCTATAGGTTTATAGTTTATAAGTTTATGGTTTATGGGTTCATGGTTTATGGTTTATAGGTTTATAGTTTATAAGTTTATGGTTTATGGGTTCATGGTTTATGGTTTATAGGTTTATAGTTTATAAGTTTATGGTTTATGGGTTCATGGTTTACCGACTTGTGGTTTAAGGGTTTCTGTATTTATGGTTTATAAATTCATGATTTATGAGTTAATGATTTATAGTTAATATGTTTATGAGTTTATGCGGTTGTGGCTTATAGGTTTATGGTTTATGGGTTTATGGTTTATGGATTTACGATTTATGGGATTATGGGTTTATAGTTTATGGGTTCATGATTTATCGGTTTATGATTTATGGGTTTATGGTTTATGGGTTCATGGTTTATGCGTTTATAGCTGATAGGTTTATAGTTTATGGGTTCATGGTTTATGGGTTTATAGTTTATGAGTTCATAGTTTATGTGTTAATATTTTATGGTTTATGGGTTTATGGTTTATGGATTAATGGTTAGTAGGAAAATGGGTTCATGGTTTATGGGTTTATAGGTTCATGGTTTATGGGTTTATGGTTTATGGGTTTATGGTATATTGGTTTATGATTTATGGGCATATGGTATTATCGGTTTATGGTTCATGGGTTCATAGCTTATAGGTTTATAATTTATTAGTTTATGATTAATTGGCTTATGGTTTATGCGTTTATGACTTAAGAGTTTATAACTTGAGGGTTAACAGTCTATGGATTTATGGTTTATGGGTTTATAGCTTATAACTTATGGGTTTATGATTTATAGGCTGATGGTTTATGCGTTTATTGCTTATAGGTATATGGCTTAAGGGTTTACGATCCATTGATTTATAGTTTACGGGTTTATGGTTTATAGGTTTATGGTTTGTGAGTTTGTGGTTCATGGGTTTATGGTTTATGGGTTTATGGTTTATGGTTTTGTGGTTTATGGTTTATGGGTTTATGGTTCATGGGTTCATGGTTTATGGATTTATGGTTTATGGGTTTACTGTTTATAGGTTTATGGTTTATGGGTTTATGGTTTACGGGTTTATGGTTTATGGGTTCATGGTTTATGGGTTTATAGTTTATGGGTTTATAGTTTATGGGTTTATGGTTCGTCGGCTTATGGTTTATGGGTTTATGGTTTATAAGCCTCTAGGTTCATGGTTTATAAGTTTATGGCTTATGGGTTTATTTTATATTGGTTTATGATTTATGGGTTTGTGGTATTATGGGTGTATATTTATGGGTTTATAGGTTATAGGTTTATTATTTATGGATTTATGATTTATAGACAGATGGTTTATGCGTTTCTGGCTTATAGGTTTATGGTTAATGGGTTAACGGCCTATAGGTTTATAGTTGGTGGGTTTATGGTTTATAAGTTTATCGTTTTCAGATTTATGGTTTAAGAGTTTATGGTTCTTGGGTTGATGGTTTATGGGTTCATGGTCCATGGGTTCATGGTTTATAAGTATATGGTTTATGTGTTTATGGTTCATGGGTTTATGGTTTTTGGGTTCATGGTTAACAGGTTTATGGTTTATGAGTCTAGGGTTTATGTGTTATGGGTTGATGGTTTATGGGTTCATGGTTTATGGGTTTATCGTTAGTAGGTTCATAGTTTATAGGTTTATAGTTTATGGGTTCATGACTTTTGGTTCATGGTTTATGAGTTTGTAAGTTTATGGTTTTCCAGTCTATAGTTTTATAGTTTATGGGTTAATGATTTATGAGCTCATGGAATAATGGTTCATAGATTTATGAATCTATAGTTAATAAGTTAATAAATTCATGTTACATGGCTTTCTCTTTAATGGTTTATAGGTTTATAGTTTATAAGTTTATAATTTATGGGTTTACGATTCATGGTTAATAGGTTTATCAAATTATGCGTTCATGGCTTATAGGTATATATCTTATAAGTTTATGGTTTATAAGCTTATGGTTTATGGCATTATGCCTAATAAGTTTGTGAGATCATGGTCTCCTAGTATATAGTTTTATAGTTTATGGGTTGATAATTCATGAGTTTATGGGATAATGGTTCATGGGTTTATGGAATTATAGTTAGTGGGTTTATAAATTAATGTTATAAGTCTTTATGGTTGAGGGTTCTATGAGCACAATATATATGTGTTTATAGTATAAGGGTTTATGGATTTATGGTTCATGGGTTGATAGTATATGGGTTTATGGCTTATGTATTTATGGTCTATAGGTTTAGTGTTAATGGGTTTATAATTTATATGTTAATCGCTTATCCGTTTGTGGTTTATGCGTTTACGATTCATGGGTTCATGGTATTATGGGTTTATGGTTCATGGGTTTATGGATTATAGAATATTATAATTATAATTTATAGGTTTATGATTTATAGTATTATGGCTTATGCGTTTGTAGCTTATAGGTTTATATCTGAAGGGTCTACGGTCCATGGGTTTATGGTTTGTGGGTTTATGGTTTATGGGTTCATAGTTTATGCGTTTATAGCTGATAGGTTTATAGTTTATGGGTTCATGGTTTATAGGTTTATAGTTTATGAGTTCATAGTTTATGTGTTAATATTTTATGGTTTATGGGTTTATGGTTTATGGATTAATGGTTAATAGGAAAATGGGTTTATGGTTTATGGGTTTATAGGTTCATGGTTTATGGGTTTATGGTTTATGGGTTTATGGTATATTGGTTTATGATTTATGGGCATATGGTATTATCGGTTTATGGTTCATGGGTTCATAGCTTATAGGTTTATAATTTATTAGTTTATGATTTATTGGCTTATGGTTTATGCGTTTATGACTTAAGAGTTTATAACTTAAGGGTTAACAGTCTATGGATTTATGGTTTATGGGTTTATAGCTTATAACTTATGGGTTTATGATTTATAGGCTGATGGTTTATGCGTTTATTGCTTATAGGTATATGGCTTAAGGGTTTACGGTCCATTGATTTATAGTTTACGGGTTTATGGTTTATAGGTTTATGGTTTGTGAGTTTGTGGTTCATGGGTTTATGGTTTATGGGTTTATGGTTTATGGATTAATGGTTAATAGGAAAATGGGTTTATGGTTTATGGGTTTATAGGTTCATGGTTTATGGGTTTATGGTTTATGGGTTTATGGTTTATGGCTTTATGGTATATTGGTTTATGATTTATGGGCATATGGTATTATCGGTTTATGGTTCATGGGTTCATAGCTTATAGGTTTATAATTTATTAGTTTATGATTAATTGGCTTATGGTTTATGCGTTCATGACTTAAGAGTTTATAACTTTAGGGTTAACAGTCTATGGATTCGTGGTTTATGGGTTTATAGCTTATAACTTATGGGTTTATGATTTATAGGCTGATGGTTTATGCGTTTATTGCTTATAGGTATATGGCTTAAGGGTTTACGGTCCATTGATTTATAGTTTACGGGTTTATGGTTTATAGGTTTATGGTTTGTGAGTTTGTGGTTCATGGGTTTATGGTTTATGGGTTTATGGTTTATGGCTTTATGGTATATTGGTTTATGATTTATGGGCATATGGTATTATCGGTTTATGGTTCATGGGTTCATAGCTTATAGGTTTATAATTTATTAGTTTATGATTAATTGGCTTATGGTTTATGCGTTTATGACTTAAGAGTTTATAACTTAAGGGTTAACAGTCTATGGATTTATGGTTTATGGGTTTATAGCTTATAACTTATGGGTTTATGATTTATAGGCTGATGGTTTATGCGTTTATTGCTTATAGGTATATGGCTTAAGGGTTTACGGTCCATTGATTTATAGTTTACGGGTTTATGGTTTATAGGTTTATGGTTTGTGAGTTTGTGGTTCATGGGTTTATGGTTTATGGGTTTATGGTTTATGGATTAATGGTTAATAGGAAAATGGGTTTATGGTTTATGGGTTTATAGGTTCATGGTTTATGGGTTTATGGTTTATGGGTTTATGGTTTATGGCTTTATGGTATATTGGTTTATGATTTATGGGCATATGGTATTATCGGTTTATGGTTCATGGGTTCATAGCTTATAGGTTTATAATTTATTAGTTTATGATTAATTGGCTTATGGTTTATGCGTTCATGACTTAAGAGTTTATAACTTTAGGGTTAACAGTCTATGGATTCATGGTTTATGGGTTTATAGCTTATAACTTATGGGTTTATGATTTATAGGCTGATGGTTTATGCGTTTATTGCTTATAGGTATATGGCTTAAGGGTTTACGGTCCATTGATTTATAGTTTACGGGTTTATGGTTTATAGGTTTATGGTTTGTGAGTTTGTGGTTCATGGGTTTATGGTTTATGGGTTTATGGTTTATGGATTAATGGTTAATAGGAAAATGGGTTTATGGTTTATGGGTTTATAGGTTCATGGTTTATGGGTTTATGGTTTATGGGTTTATGGTTTATGGCTTTATGGTATATTGGTTTATGATTTATGGGCATATGGTATTATCGGTTTATGGTTCATGGGTTCATAGCTTATAGGTTTATAATTTATTAGTTTATGATTAATTGGCTTATGGTTTATGCGCTCATGACTTAAGAGTTTATAACTTTAGGGTTAACAGTCTATGGATTCATGGTTTATGGGTTTATAGCTTATAACTTATGGGTTTATGATTTATAGGCTGATGGTTTATGCGTTTATTGCTTATAGGTATATGGCTTAAGGGTTTACGGTCCATTGATTTATAGTTTACGGGTTTATGGTTTATAGGTTCATGGTTTGTGAGTTTGTGGTTCATGGGTTTATGGTTTATGGGTTTATGGTTTATGGTTTTGTGGTTTATGGTTTATGGGTTTATGGTTCATGGGTTCATGGTTTATGGATTTATGGTTTATGGGTTTACTGTTTATAGGTTTATGGTTTATGGGTTTATGGTTTACGGGTTTATGGTTTATGGGTTCATGGTTTATGGGTGTATAGTTTATGGGATTATAGTTTATGGGTTTATGGTTCGTCGGCTTATGGTTTATGGGTTTATGGTTTATAAGCGTATAGGTTCATGGTTTATAAGTTTATGGCTTATGGGTTTATTTTATATTGGTTTATGATTTATGGGTTTGTGGTATTATGGGTGTATATTTATGGGTTCATAGGTTATAGGTTTATTATTTATGGATTTATGATTTATAGACAGATGGTTTATGCGTTTCTGGCTTATAGGTTTATGGTTAATGGGTTAACGGCCTATAGGTTTATAGTTGGTGGGTTCATGGTTTAAGAGTTTATGGTTCTTGGGTTGATGGTTTATGGGTTCATGGTCCATGGGTTCATGGTTTATAGGTATATGGTTTATGTGTTTATGGTTTATGGGTTTATGGTTTTTGGGTTTATGGTGAATAGGTTTATGGTTTATGGAGTCTAGGGTTTATGAGTTATGGGTTGATGGTTTATGGTTTATGGGTTTATGGTTTACGGGTTTATGGTTTATGGGTTCATGGTTTATGGGTTTATAGTTTATGGGTTTATAGTTTATGGGTTTATGGTTCGTCGGCTTATGGTTTATGGGTTTATGGTTTATAAGCGTATAGGTTCATGGTTTATAATTTTATGGCTTATGGGTTTATTTTATATTGGTTTATGATTTATGGGTTTGTGGTATTATGGGTGTATATTTATGGGTTCATAGGTTATAGGTTTATTATTTATGGATTTATGATTTATAGACAGATGGTTTATGCGTTTCTGGCTTATAGGTTTATGGTTAATGGGTTAACGGCCTATAGGTTTATAGTTGGTGGGTTTATGGTTTATAAGTTTATCGTTTTCAGATTTATGGTTTAAGAGTTTATGGTTCTTGGGTTGATGGTTTATGGGTTCATGGTCCATGGGTTCATGGTTTATAGGTATATGGTTTATGGTGTTTATGGTTAATGGGTTTATGGTTTTTGGGTTTATGGTTAATAGGTTTATGGTTTATGAGTCTAGGGTTTATGAGTTATGGGTTGATGGTTTATGGGTTTATGGTTTATGGGTTTATGGTTAGTAGGTTCATAGTTCATAGGTTTATAGTTTATGGGTTCATGACTTTTGGTTCATGGTTTATGAGTTTGTAAGTTTACGGTTTTCCAGTCTATGGTTTTATAGTTTATGGGTTAATGATTTATGAGCTCATGGAATAATGGTTCATAGATTTATGAATCTATAGTTAATAAGTTAATAAATTCATGTTACATGGCTTTCTCTTTAATGGTTTATAGGTTTATAGTTTATAAGTTTATAATTTATGGGTTTACGATTCATGGTTAATAGGTTTATCAAATTATGCGTTCATGGCTTATAGGTATATATCTTATAAGTTTATGGTTTATAAGCTTATGGTTTATGGCATTATGCCCAATGAGTTTGTGAGTTCATGGTCTCCTAGTATATAGTTTTATAGTTTATGGGTTGATAATTCATGAGTTTATGGGATAATGGTTCATGGATTTATGGAATTATAGTTAGTGGGTTTATAAATTAATGTTATAAGTCCTAATGGTTGAGGGTTCTATGAGCACAATATATATGTGTTCATAGTATAAGGGTTTATGGATTTGTGGTTCATGGGTTAATGGATTATAGGATATTATAATTATAATTTATGGGTTTATGATTTATAGTATTATGGCTTATGCGTTTGTAGCTTATAGGTTTATATCTGAAGGGTCTACGGTCCATGGGTTTATGGTTTGTGGGTTTATAGTTGATAGGTTTATGGTTTATGGGTTCATGGTTCATGGGTTTATGGTTTATTGGTTAATGTTTTATGGGTTGATGGTCTATGGGTTTATAGTTTATAGGTTTATGGTTTATGGGGTCATGGTTTATGGGTTTATGGGTTATAAGTTCATGGTTTGTGGGTTTATGATTTATGGGTTTATGCTTTATGGGTTTATGGTTTATGGTCTACGGGTTTATGGTTCATGGAATAATGGTTCATGAATTCATGGAATTATAGTTAGTAGGTTTGTAAATTTATGTTATAGATCTTTATGGTTGATGGTTTCATTAGCACAATATACATATGTGTCCATAGTATAAGGGTTTATGGATTCATAGTTCATGGGCTTATATTTTATGAACTTATGGGTTTCGGTTTATGGGTTCATAGCTTACAGGTTTATAATTTTACGGGTTTATGATTTATAGGCTCGTGGTTTATGCGTTTACGGCTCAAAAGTTTATAACTTCAGGGTTTACGGTCGATGGGCTTATGGTTTGTGGGTTCTTGGTTCATGGGTTTATGGTTCATAGGTCAATGGTTTATAGGTTTATTGTTCATAAGTTTATGGTTTATGGGTTCATAGCTTATAGGTTTATAATTTATGTGTTTATGATTTATAGGCTCATGGTTGATGCGTTTACGGCTTACGAGTTTATAACTTATGGGTTAACTATCTATGGGCTTATGGTTTATGGGTTCATAGTTTATAATTTATGGGTTTATGATTTCAAGGCTGATGGTTTATACGTTTCTGGCCTATAGGTTTATGGTTAATGGGCCAACGGCCTATAGGTTTATAGTTTTTGGGTTCATGGTTTATAAGTTTATCGTTTCCGGGTTTATGGTTCATAAGTTTATGGTTTATGGGTTTATGGTTTATAGGTATATGGTTTATGTGTATACAGTTCATAAGTTTATGGTTTTTGGGTTTATGGTTAACAGGTTTATGGTTTAGGAGTCTATGGTTTATGATTTATGGGTTTATGGTTCATGGGTTCATGGTTTATGAATTTATGGTTAATGGGTTCATAGTTTTTGGGTTTATAGTTTATGGGTTCATGGTTTTAGGTTCATGGTTTATAAGTTTGTAAGTTTATGGTTTTCCAGTCTATAGTTTTATAGTTTATGGGTTAATAGTTCATGAGCTCATGGAATAATGGTTGATAGATTCATGAATTTATAGTTAATGGGTTAATAGATTGATGTTATATGGCTTTCTCTTTAATGGTTTATAGGTTTATAGTTCATAAGTTCATAATTTATGAGTTTATGATTCATGGACTTGTTGTTTATGGTTTTCTGGATTTATGGGTTATGAATTCATGGTTTATAAGTTTACGATTTATGGTTAATAGGTTTATTGGTTTATGCGTTTATAGCTTATGGGATTATGGTTTATGGGTTCATAATTTATGAGTTTGTGATTTATGGGTTGATAGTTTATGGGTTTATGGTTAATGGGTTCATGGTTAATAGGTTTATGGTTTATGAGTCTATGGTTCATTGTTTATGGGTTTATGGTTCATAGGTTTATAGTTAATGGGTTTACGGTTTATGGGTTTATGGTTTATGCGATTATAGCTTATAGGTTTATATCCAATAAGTGTACGGTCTATGGGATTATGGTTTGTTGGTTAATGGCTTATAGGTATATGGCTTATGTGTTTACGGTCTATTGATTCATGGTTTATTGGTTCATGGTTTATGGGCTCATGGTTTATGGCATTATAGATTATGAGTTCGTGAGTTTATGGTATCCTCGTATATAGTTTTATAGTTTATGGGTTGTTAATTTATGAATTCATCGGATAATAGTTCATGGATTCATGGATTTATAGTTAAGAAGATTATAAATTTATGTTATATGGCTTTATGAATGATGGTTTTATAAGCACTATATATATATATATATATATATATATATATATATATATATATATATATATATCTGTTTATAGTATGAAAATTCATGGTTTTATAGTTCTTAGGCGTATATTTTATAAGTTCATGGATTTATGGTTCATGGGTTAATAGTTCATGGGTTTATTGTTTTTAAATGTATGGTCTATAGGTTTATGGTTGATGAGTTTATAGTTGGGTTTATGGTTTATGGGTTTATGAGTTCATGGCATAATGGTTCATGGATTCATGAATTTATAGTTGATGGGGTAATAAATTTATTTTATATAGCTTACTCTTGAATAGTTTATAGGTTCAAAGTTTATAAGTTTGTGGTTTGTGAGTTTATGGTGAGACTTGTGGTTTATGGGTTTCTGGATTTATAGTTTATGGATTCATGGTTAATAGGTTCATGATTTATGCTCAATAGGTTTATGCGATTATGCGTTTATGGCTTATAGGTTTATAGCTTATGAGATTATAATTTATGGGATTATGGCTTATGGGTTTATGGTTTATAGGCTCATAAACCTTGCGATGTGAGAATTTAATTATATGAAAATTTCAATAAACAAGTTATCAAATAAATTAATATAACCTTGCCCGTCCCCGCATGCAAAGTTCGGCCTGTCGAAAAGAAAGAATCTTTAATTTATTAAGAGCTCCAGACAGGCCACCGGCTTACTCGTCGGCAGCATGAATCTCGGGCTGTCTTGGCTGGGAGGTGGGCGACCTCTGGTGTCAAATTTTATTAGTTGAAGTTGGGAGAGGTATTACACACAAAAAAAATTTTTAATCTCACTGGTTCAATTTACAACGCTTGAATTACTTTATTCAACGGCAAAAACAACTATATATATCAGAAAGAAAAAAAATTAATTTTAACTTAATCTCGCTCGGTCTATAAACTTTAATTTAATCTATTTTTCTATTGAATCTGTTAAATCTACTGCTCGCGCACACTCATCACCCATACATCCCGGTCAATCAAAAATTATAAATTTTCTTAATTCACTTTTATTGAAATACTAATATTAATGTTCTAATCGTAGCAATAAAAAAGAATCAAATTTACAGTCTGGTCTACTTAAGCGACCTCGCTCTTCTTTCGTTCAACAATATGGCTATCAAGAGCCCGCGCACTTGTCTCTCTCTCTCTCTCTCTCTCACACACACACGCGTTAATCCCACGTGTCTACCAATTTGTTTAATCACCGGTCAAAAAAAAAAAAAAACTAATAATTCGTCGAACTTGCGTACAAAATACCAATTTAATTTTTAATTTTTAATTTAATTTAATTTAATTACCCGGTCAACTAAATCGTTAGACACGTGGTCGGATTTTCACTCCCGCACTCTCGAAATTTAATATATCTAAAGAAAGAAAATTCAATATTTAATTATTATCTCTTCTGATTTACAAATTTCTTTTTTCAGTTAACTTAATTTACTAGTCAACGCAGAATATCCAAAAAATTTTTCTTTACAAAATGGCCGCTAAGGCCCGCGTCATGAACTGTATTACGTCATACACACCACGATGTCCACCGATCTCAAATTTTATTATTATGATTCCGGTCAATCAAGCGAATTATTGTTAAATCTTTATTTAATATAATTACTAACAAGAATTTTACCGGTTAACGAAATCGTTGCACACGTGGTCTAAATTTAATTTCGCTTTATCACTACAAATTAATCTTACAATCAAAATTTTCTTCACACTTTTAATTACGCCTCGTTACTACTAAATTTTTAATTCGCACCAACTACGTTGTCACAATCACTTTGAATTTAAAATCTTACGCCCGCACTGAATTTACACCTAGTCGGCGAGAGCCGCTAGTTTACA
This sequence comes from Anastatus disparis, assembly GCA_017163975.1. Lineage (NCBI taxonomy): Eukaryota > Metazoa > Arthropoda > Insecta > Hymenoptera > Eupelmidae > Anastatus > Anastatus disparis. Next base: position 4,336,454 of record JAFFSR010000302.1, read on the forward strand.
AAAAAAATATTAGTCGATTCGGACTACAGTCCACTCACCGTTGTAGAAATCGTTGACGAGCAAAGAAATTGGTCGACGATGGCGGTGATGGGCCTCAGGATCGTATTATCTCTCTCTCACTCTCTCTCTCTCTCTGCACAAAAGCAACTCCTGGTCGACGTTGGCTGCGGAAATGAGTTGATTGGAGGATCAGGTCAGCGAAAATCTCCCTCTGGAAATCCTTTCTGCTTTACTCTGCTCCGTAGTCTATCCAATAACTCCAATTTCTACACAGCTACAAAGCGCACGAAAATCTCTAAGTTGTACTTTTTCAAAGGAATGAGTTAAGCGAGTTTAGTTCCGATCAGGCACGAGGACAGTCATCGAATCCCCTGCACGATGGCCGCTTCCTTCGTCTCAAGTCCTCTTCCTTTTTCTTTACTATCTTCTGTCTTCTTTTATGTTCTTCTTAGCCAATTAATAATTACTTTCTAATTTATTAATTTTTCATTGGCTGCTCTCGTTTCCGGTCTTCGAACGCAAGTCTTCGACCTGCGCGCCACCTTTAATAAGAGAGATTCAAGTCTTTTTGTATGTTCTTTCTTCGCTTCCTCTTTTATTTCTCTCGTTTATATAAGTTTTGAGAGAGAGAGTACGTACATGTAGAGGCCTTACATGTATAGATATACTATATATATAGATATGCATGTCTACCGCGTGCCTCTTTAAGCAAAGAGAAGGAAGTGGTAATATCCCTCTCTGCTCTCTCCCCATCTCTTTCTGTTATCTCTTGTCTCTCTCTTTGTGCTGTGCGCGAGAAGACAGCGCGCGATCATTTCTAATTTCTTCTTCTAGCATGCTGATCTTCCTATCTCTTTTCTTCTTCTTGTCTCTTGGGTCTCCCTCTCTTTCTACATCTTCACTTTACCTACGGTCGACGTTAGCAGTACTGGAGCTCACACACACGGTCTGCGAATGTGTGCGTAATGGCTGTTGCGCGTCGTTCTCCTCGTGTGTCGGTAAATTTAAACAAACAAAAAAAATCTTTCTGTTAATAAAAATTTTTTTTTTTTTAAAGATGCGCCCGGGTCGGTGAGTGCACCGATGGTGTGTCTGAGTATGCTCGCATGGTTTGTAAAATTTTTAATTGTTACAAAAAAAAATTTATTGGAACGAACCACGTCACAAACACTCCCCCCCTAAGCTGGACATTCGCCAGAGTGGACTGCTTACAACTCATTATGCTTTGTGCACTACACACCAACGACTCTCGCCACCGAGCCGCTCGCAAGTTATATACATTTCTTACAATTAATTTTCTTACAACTAATACCCATTTACTATCACCATTACTATTCCCAGAAATTACATACTCTTATATCTTAATTCATACTTTGTATTTGATTCTTATTCAAATTTAACGCGTTTCATTTTAGGTTAGATTAGTATCAGTGGAATGGATTAGGATAACTTTCAGATATCAACTACGAACAACACATTTATGAATTTATTATATAGAGAAAAATTAATGTATAACGGGGTCAATACTAAATTAGGGTTTAGGGTTGGGGTTTCCTGTCAGGTTTAAATTTTTTTTTTTTTTTTTTTCATCTAACTCTACGATTTCAGCACATTCTCCGAAAATAAGGGTTTGGGTATGGACTCCGTTATTGAATTCTCTCCATTTACCATCTTTCCTTCTCCATAAATTTTCACTAAACCTTGTTTCTATTTCCCAGAGTCGACAGAAATCTATTCCTAGGATGACATCATGGCCTAAGGCAGAAATAGCTTTCATTTCTAGTCGTCTCACACATCCATCTACTTCCAAGTCTACTGGTAGTTTTCCAATTATTCGAGCAGATTCTCCCATGACGTTTCTGATCACTGTGCTGGCAGGTATCAATCTATCTTGGAACTCCTGGGCTACTCTTGATCCTATCAACGACACCATTGCTCCAGTATCGAATAAGGCCTGGTATTGTCTCCTTCCGAGCACTAGATCCAGGAAATTCCTATTTTCATTGCACATGCCTGCTATAGCCTTGTCATCGTCTTCAGGTTTAGATCTGATTTCGGTCGTCGCAGGTGGATATTTCTCCCCCCCTCGACTAGACTTACTCTCTTCTGCACGAGCCTTGGTCCTTGATATAGATGGGTGCTTCTCTTCTTCTTGATCTAATATACTTAATACTTTATTTAACTCTGCTAACCTTTTAAATCGTTCTTTCTCTTCGTTATCAGACTCTTCACTTATTTGTAATGTTTCTTGCTCTAACAATGCTAGTTTCTTCTCTCTCTCTTGCAAGTGCTCCATGGTCCTCAGAATCCCTTCTCTAGAGTATTTCTCTGCAAACTCGAGTGGGGAGAGTATCTTCATGGGCTCTTGTATTTCGTTGCTTTGTTGTATATTTTCTAAGGTGGGGGTCTTTATGTTTGGGGTTAGGTACTCTTTTCGTCGCTCTTTACCTAATTTTTCACAGTCGGTTGCCAAGTCGGAGGCATTAGGGTTTTTTGCATCAGAGGGAGGGGTTGAGCTGGGTTTTGCCCCTCCGTTGCTCCGTTTCCCTGTGATGGTTGTAGGTTCGCTGTCTTTTGTTGATCGGGTCTTTGTGCTTGATTGACCTGGTTTGGGGTCCAATTCGCGTTTCGTGGTGTGTAAATTTGGTTAGATTTGTTCGCTGGGGTCGACTGGGTGGGGCATACATTCCTGGAATGACCCATCCCTCCACAGGAGCGACAGATCCTTCGTGGACAGTCCTTTGTTCTGTGTCTAACGGTCTGGCAGGTATAACACGCTGAATACTGCGGTTGGCCTGTAGCTACTTCGTTGGCTCCACTAGCTGGCTCTTGGTATCGCCTGCTTGCATTATACTGCGGTTCTGCTGGTGCACTCCACCAGTTAACCGGCGGTATAAAGTTTGGCGGCCATATTGCCATAGGAATCTGTCCAGGTACCACTACTGGTGTACTCTGGGTCACTGTGGTCGGGGTCGCTCGGTGGGGGTCCACATTATCTTGTGTCTGTTTTACTTCTTGTACTCCTGCCACTTTAAGTACTTGTTGTTTATTAAATTTCTTCCGTTGTCGCCGTTGTTTTCGTTGGGTGGTTTTAGGAATTTCTTCTGGTTCGCTTGTACTTTCGCTGTCGGTCTCTTCAAATTCTTCTACATTTGCTATTCGGGGTTTATCTGTCCTCGTAGGAGTTTCATATGCTGCACCTTGTATTAACATCTTTTCGCGTGGTGGTGGGGGTTGATATCGATTATCGAGGTCCTTCTGTCTTTCCCAACGTCGACCTAACTTCTTGAGGTCTTTGTACGTATCTACTCGTCTACCTGCCATAAATTTGCGGTATTCTGGTAGTAGGTTTCTATACGCCGTGTCTACCTGAGTTCTCATCGACGGTGGATTTTTAAAGTATCCTACGATACACCTGAAGCAAGATATGAAGTGGGCTATGCTTTCACCCTTTGCCTGAGTTCGCCTTTTCAGCTCGTCAAGAAGGTCGACTCGCTTGACATCGCCAACGTATTGATGCCTGAAGGTCCTTTTGAAGCTCTTCCAATCGTGTACTTCTAATTCCGCGGTCCTATACCAGACGCTTGCTGCACCGATAAACACGCAGGGTATAGACCTTAGAAGATCTTCATCTGGAATCCCAGTGTTTCTCCGACAGTTATTCAGCCTAGCGAGAAACTCCTCCGGTCTTTCTCTGTCATCTCCGCTGAAGGAAATTTTCCAATTTTTCAGTGTTTTGTTGACAGCGTTGTCTCGGTCGGTCATATCCACCTGATTGCTTCGGTGTCTTCGATAATCCTCATCGCTGCTGTAATCCTCTGTGTCGCTGGAACTATCTGAATAGTCACTGTAATCATCATCTCGTCGATTTCTTCTGTGACCTCTGTGCTCTCTATCTCTTCTATTTCGTCTGTTTCCTCTATCTTCTCTATCTCTTCTATCTCTTCTATCTTGATTTTCCCTTGGTACCTCCCACCGTCGATCATGGTTATCCCTTAACTGGTTAACCCCATGGTCTCTTGTGCCTCTGCCACCTCTATTGCCACTGTTGCCACATCTTGGTGTTTCCCTGGTCATGCCAGCAGTGGTTCGCTGATATTGGTCTCTGCCAACATCTATGCGTATATCTGCCTGCTCATTTAGCGTTTCATCTTGAGTTTCACTACGTATCCTTTGTCCAGGAAATTTTAAGCTTGATTGGTTCAAGAAAGCGACATAGGCGGCTTCGATATCTTCCTCATCGAGCTCTTCTTCTTCTGGCATAGGGAGTTCCTCTATGGCTATTAATTCTTCAATAGGAACCTCTCTGGGATTCTGTGATACTATTGGTGGTTGTTGGCTTCGTGTAGCTGGAGTAGGCGCTGGGGTCTCTGGCCTCCAAGTATCGGTGGTGTTTAACGTCCATCGTGGGATTTGTGTATTCCTGGAGTTCCATCCTACGGAACCTAAGATGGAAGTCATATCATGGAAGTAACCTAAAGGTGCATGGTTGGACATGGCGATATACCTAGCGGCCATTCCAGTCGCTGACATAGCTGCTCTTGCACTGGCTACGGTCTGTAACGAAGCATTACTAAAAGCACCAGCCATGGTGGTGATAGGAGTTGTGGAAGTGGTGGTCGTCACTACTGCCATACAAGCGGGAGTTTGCACTACACGGGTCCTCGCCGGCTGTGCATTCGATCCTGCTGTCACAGCTGTGGTCGCTTCTAACCTAATTCCACTTTGATCGGTCTGCTTTGCTTCTCGCTTGCTAGACCGAGTCTCCTGACGACCTCTTGGAGTAGCTTCTGGATCATCTTCGTCTTCTGACGGTGCCACTAAGAGATTCCTCGTCGTTGCTGGGACGTGGCCTTGTCTTTCGTCGACTGTTGGGTTCCAAGGTACTCTCTTGTATGGTTCCATTTCACGGGTGCTTGCTCTGATTAATCTACCACGTAGAACTGGTAACATTCCCGTGGTACTACAGTCCATACTATCCAGTCTCTGTTTCACTTCCCACGGGTCCATCTTCTTTACTGCTTCTACTAGAGTTGGATTAAAATGGTTCAGTGGGTTGGTCGTACGACGACCTCTTGAACTTGGTACTCTTTGTGCCATTTCTGTGATATCTCTTGAGCTAATCTCTCTAAATTCTATAATTCTCTATCTAAATTTTCTTAAAATTTTCTCTTTGGTCTATTAAATTTTTCTTCTCTCTTCTTATTACAATAAATTCTTTCTTCTTTTTCTCGGTTAGATATAATAAGGGTGGGGGAAGTCAATATATTTGTGGGAATTATATATGTATATGAAGGAATTAAGATATAAATGTGTTTAATCTTTGTTTTAATCTTTATTAAAATTGTGCATATATATGTGTGGGTATCCTTTCTATGGGCACAGTGGTTTAGAGAAAAGGGGTGGGGCAGGTGTAATTTTCGCACTAATAATTTCTTAACTACAATCTCGCGGCAATAAACAATGGAACTTTAAATTTTAAGCAATGGATGAATTCACTTTGAATTTTCACTAACAGCGCAAGAAAATTTTAATTTAATAATCTATTGTTCGTAGTTGGGAGTGGGAGAGGTAATTTGGGAAAAGGGAAAAATATTATATAATATATATGAAAAATATGTATATATGTATAAAAAAAATTTTTATACTCGGCGACGCAATTTCTGAGAATATCACACTCGCTTAGTGATATAAATGTTATTTTAGGTTAAGTGACTGTGACTTTGTTTTTACTATTTCTTTCTACCCAGCGAAAAAGGAGGTATAGATTTTACTTCTGTTTGTCAGGAATTCAACTTCAACTGCGTTAATAAATTTCTTTAAACACGTCTAGACTTATTTCAATTAAATAATGAGAAATAATTGTTCAATCAGTTTTAAATTTACTAAAATCACTAGTCGTTCGCAAATTTAAAGTTTTTCCGGTCAAATTTTCAAGTCTAACTTGCTCTCCTTTTTCATTTTTTTCTCTCTCAACTTCGGTCTAAAATTTTTCACCAGAAATTTTCCCGAACCAAGCCCCACGTTCTGGTGCCATTTGCGATGTGAGAATTTAATTATATGAAAATTTCAATAAACAAGTTATCAAATAAATTAATATAACCTTGCCCGTCCCCGCATGCAAAGTTCGGCCTGTCGAAAAGAAAGAATCTTTAATTTATTAAGAGCTCCAGACAGGCCACCGGCTTACTCGTCGGCAGCATGAATTTCGGGCTGTCTTGGCTGGGAGGTGGGCGACCTCTGGTGTCAAATTTTATTAGTTGAAGTTGGGAGAGGTATTACACACAAAAAAAATTTTTAATCTCACTGGTTCAATTTACAACGCTTGAATTACTTTATTCAACGGCAAAAACAACTATATATATCAGAAAGAAAAAAAATTAATTTTAACTTAATCTCGCTCGGTCTATAAACTTTAATTTAATCTATTTTTCTATTGAATCTGTTAAATCTACTGCTCGCGCACACTCATCACCCATACATCCCGGTCAATCAAAAATTATAAATTTTCTTAATTCACTTTTATTGAAATACTAATATTAATGTTCTAATCGTAGCAATAAAAAAGAATCAAATTTACAGTCTGGTCTACTTAAGCGACCTCGCTCTTCTTTCGTTCAACAATATGGCTACCAAGAGCCCGCGCACTTGTCTCTCTCTCTCTCTCTCTCACACACACACGCGTTAATCCCACGTGTCTACCAATTTGTTTAATCACCGGTCAAAAAAAAAAAAAAACTAATAATTCGTCGAACTTGCGTACAAAATACCAATTTAATTTTTAATTTTTAATTTAATTTAATTTAATTACCCGGTCAACTAAATCGTTAGACACGTGGTCGGATTTTCACTCCCGCACTCTCGAAATTTAATATATCTAAAGAAAGAAAATTCAATATTTAATTATTATCTCTTCTGATTTACAAATTCCTTTTTTCAGTTAACTTAATTTACTAGTCAACGCAGAATATCCAAAAAATTTTTCTTTACAAAATGGCCGCTAAGGCCCGCGTCATGAACTGTATTACGTCATACACACCACGATGTCCACCGATCTCAAATTTTATTATTATGATTCCGGTCAATCAAGCGAATTATTGTTAAATCTTTATTTAATATAATTACTAACAAGAATTTTACCGGTCAACGAAATCGTTGCACACGTGGTCTAAATTTAATTTCGCTTTATCACTACAAATTAATCTTACAATCAAAATTTTCTTCACACTTTTAATTACGCCTCGTTACTACTAAATTTTTAATTCGCACCAACTACGTTGTCACAATCACTTTGAATTTAAAATCTTACGCCCGCACTGAATTTACACCTAGTCGGCGAGAGCCGCTAGTTTACAAAAAAAATATTAGTCGATTCGGACTACAGTCCACTCACCGTTGTAGAAATCGTTGACGAGCAAAGAAATTGGTCGACGATGGCGGTGATGGGCCTCAGGATCGTATTATCTCTCTCTCTCTCTCTCTCTCTCTCTGCACAAAAGCAACTCCTGGTCGACGTTGGCTGCGGAAATGAGTTGATTGGAGGATCAGGTCAGCGAAAATCTCCCTCTGGAAATCCTTTCTGCTTTACTCTGCTCCGTAGTCTATCCAATAACTCCAATTTCTACACAGCTACAAAGCGCACGAAAATCTCTAAGTTGTACTTTTTCAAAGGAATGAGTTAAGCGAGTTTAGTTCCGATCAGGCACGAGGACAGTCATCGAATCCCCTGCACGATGGCCGCTTCCTTCGTCTCAAGTCCTCTTCCTTTTTCTTTACTATCTTCTGTCTTCTTTTATGTTCTTCTTAGCCAATTAATAATTACTTTCTAATTTATTAATTTTTCATTGGCTGCTCTCGTTTCCGGTTTTCGAACGCAAGTCTTCGACCTGCGCGCCACCTTTAATAAGAGAGATTCAAGTCTTTTTGTATGTTCTTTCTTCGCTTCCTCTTTTATTTCTCTCGTTTATATAAGTTTTGAGAGAGAGAGTACGTACATGTAGAGGCCTTACATGTATAGATATACTATATATATAGATATGCATGTCTACCGCGTGCCTCTTTAAGCAAAGAGAAGGAAGTGGTAATATCCCTCTCTGCTCTCTCCCCATCTCTTTCTGTTATCTCTTGTCTCTCTCTTTGTGCTGTGCGCGAGAAGACAGCGCGCGATCATTTCTAATTTCTTCTTCTAGCATGCTGATCTTCCTATCTCTTTTCTTCTTCTTGTCTCTTGGGTCTCCCTCTCTTTCTACATCTTCACTTTACCTACGGTCGACGTTAGCAGTACTGGAGCTCACACACACGGTCTGCGAATGTGTGCGTAATGGCTGTTGCGCGTCGTTCTCCTCGTGTGCCGGTAAATTTAAACAAACAAAAAAAATCTTTCTGTTAATAAAAAATTTTTTTTTTTCAAAGATGCGCCCGGGTCGGTGAGTGCACCGATGGTGTGTCTGAGTATGCTCGCATGGTTTGTAAAATTTTTAACTGTTACAAAAAAAAATTTATTGGGACGAACCACGTCACAACCTATAATATCATAAACCCATAACTCATAAACCCATAAACCGTAAACCCATAAAGCATAAACCCATAAACCATGAACCAACGAAATATCAACTCATAGACCGTAGACCCATTAGCCATAAACCTATCAGCCAGAAACGCATATACCATCAGCCTATAAATTATAAACACGTAAATTATAAACTATTAACCCATAAACCTTAAGCCCATGGACCGTAAACCTATAAGTTATAAACTTTTAAGCTGTAAACGCATGAACTCTGTGTCTATGAATCATTGACCCATAAATTATAAACCTATAGGTGATGAACCCATAAACCATAAACCGATAATACCATCAACCCATAGATCATAAGCCAATATACCATAAACTATCAACCCATGAACCATAACCTAAAAACTGTGAACCAATAAACCATAAATCCATAACCCCTAAACCATAAACCCAACCATTTATGGTTTGTGGATTTATGGTCTATTGTTTATAGGTTTATAGTTCATAGGCTTATGGTTTCTAGGTTTATGGGTTAAGGCTTTATGATTTATGAGATTATGGGTTTATGATTTATGGGTTAATTAGTTCATGGGATAAGGGTTTATGGATTCATGGATTTATAGTTTATGGGTTTATAAATTTATGTTATATGGCTTTCTCTTAGATAGGTTATAGGTTTAAAGTTTATGAGTTTCTGGTTCCTTGGTTTATGGTTTATGGACATGTGGTTTATGGGCTTCAGGATTTCTGGTTTATGGATTCATGGTTAATAGGTTTATGATTTATGGGTTTATGGTTAATAGGCTTATGAACCCATAATATCATTATCCATAACCCATGAACCCATAGAACCCATAAACCGTAAACCCATAAATTATAAACCCATAAACCATAAACCCACATACCATCAACTCATAGACCGTGGACCCATTAGCCATAAACATATAAATTATGAACGCATAAGCTATAATCCCATATATCATGAACCCATAAATTATAAACCTATAATACCATAAACATATGAATCATGAACGCATAAACCATAAAATTATAAACCATAAACACATAAACCATAAATCCATTAACCATATACCTATGAAGCATAAACCCATAAACCATAGACCTATAGACCATGAGCTCATAAAACATCAACCCATAAACCCAAAAACCATAAACCCATAAACCATAAACCCAAAAACCATTAACCCATAGACCCAAAAACTATGAACCCATAATCCCATAAACCTTCAACCCATAAACAATAAACCCATAAACCATTAACCTATAAACCATGAAAAAATAAACCATGAGCTTATAAACTATTAAACGATAAACTCAAAAACCATAAACCCATAAACCATGAATACACAAACCATAAACTTATAGGCCGTTAACCCATACGCCATGAGCCTATTAATTATGAACCGATAAATCATAAACCTACAACTTATGAACCCATAAACCATAAACCCATCATACTATAGACCGATAAACTCATAAACCATGAAACATAAACACATAAAATATGAACTTATAAACTATGAATCTATAATCTATGAACACAGAAACAATAAACCATAAACCATAGACTTATAAACCATGAACTAATAAACCGCAAACTCAAAAACCATAAACCCATCAACCATGAATCCACAAACCATGAACCCATAGACCGTAAACCCATAAGCTATGAGCCAGAAACGCATAAACCATTAGCCTATAAATCATAAACACGTAAATTATAAACCATTAACCCATAAACTCAGAAAACCATAAACCCATAAACCATGAACCCACAAACCATAAACCTATAGGCCGTAAACCCATAAGCCATGAGCCTATTGATCATAAACCAATAAATAATAAACCTACAACCTATGAACCCATAAACCATAAACTCATAAACCATAAACTTATGAACCATAAAATCAAAAACTATAAACCCATTAACTATAAACTTACGAACCATAAACCCATAGGCCGTAAACTCATAAGCAATAAACCTATAAGCTAGAAACGCATAAACCCTGAGCCTATAAATCATTAACCCATAAATTATATACCTATAAGCCATGAACCCATAAATCATAAACCGATAATACCATCAACCCATTAATCATAAGCCAATATACCATAAACTATCTACCCATAAACCAGAAACCCATAAGTCATAAACCCCTGAGCCATAAACCCATGAACCATAAACTTATTAACCATAAACCAAGAAACCATAAACCATAAACCCATAAACCATAAACCCATAAATCATAAACCCATAAACCATAAACCCGTAGACGATAAACTATAAACCCATGAAATATAAACTTATAAATTATAAACATAAAATCCATAAACCTATGAACCATAAACCTATAAACCATAAACCCATAAATCATAAACCCATAAACAATAAATCCATAAACTATAAACCCATAAACCATGAAATCATCAATTATAAGCCCATAAAGCATAAACCCACTATATGTTTATGGTTCATGGGTTTATGGATCATGGGTTCGTGACTTATGGGTTTATGGATTATGGGTTCATAGTTTATAGGTTTATGGTATATTGCTTAATGATTCTTGGGTTGATGATATTATGGGTTTATGGTTTATGGGTTCATAGCTTATAGGTTTATAATTAATTGGTTTATGATTTATTGGCTTATGGTTAATGCGTTGACGGCTCAAAAGTTAATAACTTATGGGTTTACGGTCTATGGGTTTTTGGTTTAGGGGTTTATAGTTTATAATTTATGAGTTTATGATTTATAGGCTAATAGTTTATGCGTTTCTGGCTTATAGGTTTATGGCTTATGGGTTTACGGCCTATGGGTTCATGGTTTGTGGGTTTATGGTTCATGTGTCTATGGTTTTTGGGTTAATGGTTTATGGGTTTATGATTCATGAGTTTATCGTCAATGAGTTTATGATTTATGGATTTATAATTTATGGGTTAATGGTTCGTGGGTGTATGGTTCATGGTTAATGGGTTTATGGTTCACGGGCTCATGGTTTATGGGTTTATGGTTTATGGGTTCATTATTTATGGGGTTATGGTTTATGGGTTTATGGTTTTTCTGGTTTATGGTTCATGAGTTTGTAAATTTATGGTTTTTTAGTCTATAGTTTTATAGTTTATGGGTCGATGGTTCATGAGTTTATGGGATAATGGTTCATGGATCCATGAATTCATAGTTAATGGGTAAGCAAATTCATGTTATATGGCTTTTTCTTGAATGGTTTAATGGGCACAAGTTATATGTGTTCGTAGTTCAAGGGTTTATGGCTTCATAGTTCATGGGTTTATGGTTTTGTAATTCATGGGTTTATGGTTAATGTGTTTATCTAATAATGGACTTATGGTTCATGGGTTTATGGATTTATGATCCATAGGTTAATAGTTTACAAGTTTGTGGTTTATGGTTTATGGTTTACTTTATGGGTGAATGGTTACTGCGATTATGGTTTATGGGTTTAGGTGTTTGAACTATATGTTGTTATAGTATATAAATGTATAGGTATAATGGTTCATGGATCCATGAATTCATAGTTAATGGGTAAGCAAATTCATGTTATATGGCTTTTTCTTGAATGGTTTAATGGGCACAAGTTATATGTGTTCGTAGTTCAAGGGTTTATGGCTTCATAGTTCATGGGTTTATGGTTTTGTAATTCATGGGTTTATGGTTAATGTGTTTATCTAATAATGGACTTATGGTTCATGGGTTTATGGATTTATGATCCATAGGTTAATAGTTTACAAGTTTGTGGTTTATGGTTTATGGTTTACTTTATGGGTGAATGGTTACTGCGATTATGGTTTATGGGTTTAGGTGTTTGAACTATATGTTGTTATAGTATATAAATGTATAGGTATATTATTTATACGTCAATAGATTATTTAAGCTAACAAACTTATAAACAGTGGAAACATAAACCGATATACTATAAATCCATGAAATCATAAATTATAAACCTATAAAACATATACATATAAACCATGATCTATAGACCCATAAACTATGGAACTATTTACTCATAAACCATAAAGCATGAGCTGACAAATTATCAAGCTTAAACCCATAAACTATAAATCATTAGCTTATAGACCATGAAGCATATGTCCCTAAATCATAAAGCACAAACCCATAAAGCATAAACATATAAAGCATAATTTTATGAATTATAAACCTATAAGCTATAAATTCATAAATCATGAACTTATAAACCCTAAATCCGTGATTCACGAACCCATAGACCATCAATCCACAAACTATAAACCCATCAACTATAAAACTATGAACTTATAAACTTATAAACGTATATACTATTAACACATATATCTCGAACTTATAATCTTATAAACTCATAAATCATCAACAAATGAACAATAAACCCGTCAACCATAAACCCGTAGACCAGAAACCCATGAACCATAAACTAATGAATCAGAAACATATTAATGATAAATTTATAAGTTATAAACCCATAAACCATAAACCTGCAAATCATCAACCCATATACCATAAACTTATAAACATAAACCTATAGACCCATAAACCATAATTCATAATTTTATGAACTATAAAATCATAAACTATAAAACCATAAACTATTAACTCATAAAACATTAACCGTAAGCCCATAAATGTCAAACCCATAAACCATAAACCCATAAACCATAAACCCATAAACCCATAAACCATAAACCCATAAACCATAAACCCATAAACCTATTAACCATAAACTCATAAACCCATAAATCAAAAACCCATAAACCATAAACCCATAAACCATAAACTGATGAACCATAAACCCATAAACCATAAACCCATAAACCATTAACCCATAAACCCATAAACCATAAACCCATAAACCATAAACCCACAAACCATAAACCTTTAGGCCGTAAACCCATAAGCCATAAACCTATAAGCCAGAGACGCATAAACCATTAGCCTATAAATCATAAACCCTAAATTATAAACTATTAACCCATAAACCTTAAGTTCATAGACCGTAAACCTATAAGTTATAAACTTTTAAGTCGGAAACGCATAAACTATGAGCCTATAAATCATAAACTCATAAATTATAAACCTATAAGCTATGAACCCATAAACCATAAATCCATAATACCATCAACCCATGAATCATAAACCAATATACCATAAACTATGAACCTATAAACCATAAACCCATAAGTCATAAACCCATGAACTATAAATCTATGAACTATGAAACTATAGACCCATATACTATAAACACATACATCTCGTGCCCATAAACTCATATAACATAAATTTAGAAACCCATTTACCATAAATCCATATACTATAAACACATATATCTCATGCCTATAAACTTATATAACATAAATTTAGAAACCCATTTACTATAAATCTATAAATTCATAAACCATTATCCCATAAACCAATAAACCATAAACAATAAACCCATAAGCCATAAACCTATAAGCTATGAATCTATAAACCATAAACCCTTAAACCATAAACCCATAAGCCATAAACCCATAAACCATAAACCCATGAGCCATAAACCCATGAGCCATAAGCCTATAAACTATAAACCCATAAACCATAAAACCGTATACCATAAATCCATAGACCATAAGCTTATTAATCATAAACCCATTAACCATAAATCTATTAGCCATAAATTTATAAACCTATAAACCATAAACTTATAAACTATCTACTTATATACCATAAACCTATGAATTATCAACTCATAAATCATAAACCCATAAACCATATAACCATAAGTACATTATAAAGCGTTACACTATATAGACCCATAGGAATTATTCATTATGATTAATCACGTTATCGATTATAGTAGGACGAAATTAATGTAATTAACTATAATCATTACTTATAATATACTATAATCCTCAATATAGTTTGACTACATAATGATTGTAATCTTTGATTATAGTAGCGCGAAAATACTACAAGAAACTACACTTCATTACTTTAATACTACTACACTCTTTAGCTATAGTTTACTACGGTTATTGATTATAGTTTTTTTCTGTAAGGGTATTCATAAAAGTACAATATAAAATAAAATTGTTTAAATATTTATTAATTCTTATTCATAGCATTTAGACTGACGCATATAAAATTACCAGTTTCTTACAGTAAAATTTTTTTAAATTAGTTTTCGATCAAATACACTCGTTTTTAACATTAAACATACAAAGTATAAAATATTAAATTTAATACTATACAAATAATTAAAACTCTATCCAGCAATTTTTATAGCATAAAGAGACTGATGATTTCAGATATAGAAATATAAGTGCTATTGACAATTTTAGTTGTACATTCGAATAATTTTTTTTTAATTTATGTTACACTCATACAAATCAATGGACATTAATTTCCTTATAAACATTTGATAATATTTTTTATTGTAATGAAATAATTAATTCTAAATGATGACTTTGAAATAGTAAATACCGAATGAATCTTATAAAGCTGTCAGAGTAAATGAAAAAAGTATTGTTGTAATCACTAAAATAAAGTTTGGTAAATAGTTCAGTTAGAAATTAATTAATATTTTACTTTAAAATATGTCAGTATACTACAACAATAACTTAACATTAATCAACTTGGCTACAGCAATTGCAAAAATGAAAGTATATAAATCACCAGGCTATTTTATTGAAAAATGGTGAATTATACTATCTTTCATCTTCTAAAATGAGCATAACGTTTTATTGGTAACATCCTCTGCTCTGATCGTAAATTTATTTCAAAATTTAAGGAAATAGGAAGAAAATAAGCTTTTAAAAAGTATAATTACTGGGAGCCGACATTGTGTAATTTTAATTAAAATGTTACTAATAAATGAACTAATTAGAAAATAGTTAATTTAAGGTATATAAAAATTTTTGTATAATCTTCACTCAATTTCTGATCTAAAATTTTCAATCATATTTTTCTCTAAAACATTTAGTTTGATTTAAAAAATCATAAATCTAAAAGTTTATTTAACAATTTCGAAAAACCCAGAAATTCTATGGTTTATATCGTTTGTCCTTTTTGACCTTGATACTTGAAAATTTTTTTGTGTGGAACACAAATAAAATATATTTCCAGAGTTTTAGCGATTTCTATTTTTTTGCTTTGTGAGTTGACGTGGAACGCCGCATATATATATATATATATATATATATATTGAAAGCGCCCGAGTATGTACACCCCTGAAGCCGTAAGAAACTCGAAGATGCGCGCGCAAACATCCAAAAAGACCAAATTGGTTGTACATTCAAGCACGTATGTACATACACATGCTCTTGCATGTGTAAGTACCGCCGTAAGTACGCGATGTCTCTTCCTCTCTTCTGCCAAAGTAGAAGAGTGGGAAAGAAACCAAAGAGAGTTGAAGCAAGCAGTGCGAGGAGCTCGTGAGACTCGTCACTCTTGGATCGGCTCTCCTAGCAAACAATCACACCTTGCCAAAGAGAACAATGGGCACTGAGCCATAGTATTGTCTTAAGCAAGGAAGACTTTACCCGTGTTAGGGTGCTTACTTGTTCATTTTTGTATGATATATTCAATAAAAAGCCTATCCAAGTAAAGAACAGTCCTATCCTTCTAATCCAGTGTTAAGCCCCAAATGTTAAGACGTTCGGTTCTTAACATCAACGGGATTTTCACATAATACCCTATAATTACTTACCCATTATACATCAAAAGTCTGCTATAGCTAGCCAAGGCGTGCTAGCTATAAATGACTCTTAGACACCAAAAACTGATAGAAAAGATATAAAGAGTCCGCGTTCAATAGGCAAGGCGACCTAACTAACAACGACTCTACAGACACAAAGTGTCACGCTCTATTGTAAAATAAACATTTCAAATATTGAATAATTAATTTTAAATGAATTAAGGTATTAGGAGAAGGGGAACGTTACAATATGTATATATATATATATATATATATATATATATATATATATATATATATATATATATATATATATATATATATATATATATATATATATATATATATATATATGGGACGTTTCACGTCAACTCACCTAACAAAAAAATAGAATTCGTCGAAAATCTGTGAAAATGTTCCATTTGATACCCAAAATATACAAAAAAAATTTTAGAGGTCCAAGTCAAAGGGGTCAGGACTTAAACGTGATGTAATTTTTCGAATTTTCCAAATTTTTTGCCAAATAAATATTTTAATGAATTTTTTCCTCAAAAACTATCAATTTTTCGTTAAAACTTAATAGAATACTTTTTCTTGGAAATTAGATATAAAATTCACCTGAATTTTTGCAAATTATAATATACTGATTTTTATGCTTACTTGATCGATTTAAACATACTATTTAGTATATCTAAAAATCGAGCAGGTTAAATTGGCTTTTTAAAGTCTTATTTTTTTCGCTTATTTATGAGAAAAAAATATAAGAAGCCTCCAGTTGGGCAGCCTTCTCAAAGTTACTTAATTGTGCAAAAATGTATGAAAAAATCGTTATTTTGGATGAATGATGAGATTCGTGATTTTTTTCTGAAAAAGTGTTGATTTTTGGGACAAATGTATGAAAATGTTTTTTATTGGAAATCATGTAGAATAAGAACATATTTTTACAAATTGTAATTTAATATATTACACTACCCTCCAGTCACATTTGCCCACCCTACATGAAAATCGATAAAACTTTAAAGTTTTGTGGCTCAGTGAAAAATAGTCGTAATTAAAAAATTCCAACTGGGTTTTAAAAAGGGTTCAAAAACCTTTAATTTAAGCCGAGTTGAGCAAAAAATAATTAAAAAATGCATGCGTTATGCGTAAAAAACTAACTAAAAAATATTCAATTTTTTTCGCCCCTATTCAAATGCCTGCCATTTTTGCGGAAATTATCGAATCATAAGAAAACAAAATGGAGGTAAAAGCTAAAGGAGTCACCTTCAAAATGAGCTATAGAAAGCTAATTTGTGATCGATTTTACGATAGTTATGGTCATTTTTTATGAAAAAAACGATTTTTTTTAATAGCTATTATCTCAAAAAATACGCATGATATAAAAAAATTTTTAATAAAAAAGTTGTTTATTTTTGAGTCAAAAAAATAAATATTCAGGTTAAACTGAGAATCAGTAAAAAAGAGATTTTATTCATTTTTGATCCCATTGAAAAAAAATCCATTTATTCAATATTTATATTTTAATGAATTTAAAAAAAAACTTTTTCTTCCAGATTTCAGTTAAATCTAAATATATATATTTTTGACTCAAAAATAAACAACTTTTTTATTAAAAATTTTTTTATATCATGCGTATTTTTGAGATAATAGCTATTAAAAAAATCGTTTTTTTCATAAAAATGACCATAACTACCGTAAAATCGATCACAAATTAGCTTTCTATAGCTCATTTTGAAGGTGACTCCTTTAGCTTTTACCTCCATTTTGTTTTTTTATGATTCGATAATTTCCGCAAAAATGGCAGGCATTTGAATAGGGGCGAAAAAAATTGAATATTTTTTAGTTAGTTTTTTACGCATAACGCATGCATTTTTTAATTCTTTTTTGCTCAACTCGGCTTAAATTAAAGGTTTTTGAACCCTTTTTAAAACCCAGTTGGAATTTTTTAATTACGACTATTTTTCACTGAGCCACAAAACTTTAAAGTTTTATCGATTTTCATGTAGGGTGGGCAAATGTGACTGGAGGGTAGTGTATAAACCATATATACTAAAAATTTAACAAAAAATAAATTTGAAAATTTCAAAATTTTATTCATAATTTGTGATGTTTAGCAAATAATGGTTTACAAAAATTTTACATACATTTTACATACAATTTCCAATAAAAAACATTTCTATAGATTTGTCCCAGAAATCAATACTTTTTCAGAAAAAAAATCACGAATCTCATCATTGATCCAAAATAACGATTTATTCAGACTTTTTTGCACAATTAAGTAACTTTGAGAAGGCTGCCCAACTGGAGGCTTCGTATATTTTTTCCTCATAAAAAAACGAAAATAATAAGACTTTAAAAAGCCAATTTAACCTGCTCGATTTTTAGATATACTAAATAGTATGTTTAAATCGATCAAGTAAGCATAAAAATCAGTATATTATAATTTGCAAAAATTCAGGTGAATTTCACATCTTATTTCCAAGAAAAAGTATTCTATTAAGTTTTAACGAAAAATTGATAGTTTTTGAGGAAAAAATTCATTAAAATATTTATTTAGCAAAAAATTTGGAAAATTCGAAAAATTCCATCACGTTTAAATCCTGACCCCTTTGACCTGGACCTCTAAAATTTTTTTTGTATATTTTGGGTATCAAATAGAACATTTTCACAGATTTTCGATGAATTCTATTTTTTTGTTAGGTGAGTTGACGTGAAACGTCCCATATATATACACATACATATGCGGCATTTTTTAATAAAAAAAGAACAAAAAAGTATCAATCGTAATGATTTTACACTTTCTTAATCAAAATTATGAGAACAATATTATATTTTCAAAATATTGAATAAATTGTAAAGGAAAAAATAAAAAAAATTTTTTCTTCTAAAAAAATATTTTCATTTCTATTTTAGTTTTTATACTACAATTGTGATGAAATAATTGTTTGATCAAGAGAAATATTATCAAATTTTGTCAAAATTTTCTTTATTATTGATTAATAAAAAGTTTTAAACACTAAATCGAGTGTGATGCTTTTTATTTCAAAAAAGAATTTCTGAACTTATTCAAACATCCATAGCATCGCCAACATATCCTTCATCAGGGCTTTCGGACTGTCCAATAGTTTCATAATTTTCAAGTATTCCAATTTGAGGTTGCAGTGAATTGCTTGGACTGTTGATGTGAGCTAAAGTTTCAGCCACATTAATGCTTTTTAGTGATGTGTCTGGAATAAATGAACGTGGTGATAATGTTGTAGGTTTATTACAGTAGGACGCCGGTGGTGAGGGTACAAAAGATTTACGTATTATAGGTGTAAAACCAATTTCAGGTACTGGATAAATTGAATCGATAAAAGTCTCATTTGATATTAATTTTGCGTTGTAAGGAAAGCGCATTACTGAAAGTGCAGTTGATTGATTAATTGGATATAAATTACGTTGGCAAACTTGTGACAGTGATTCGCAAGTATTCTCATTATTTAAATTTGTTGCAACTTTATCTAATTTTGGTAAACCAAAATTCAAGGGATATCCATCGCGATCCAAGCAGCTTGAATAAAGTGATGAATAAACTTGTTCATCCCGTAAGTCATTAATCACAGAGCAACTATTTTCAACAGGAACCTCATTAATAAGATCAGGCTCTAGAAGTCGTAATTGTGTTTGATGCTGATTTAATGAATATGTCATTTCTGAACACTCCTTTGCTTTAAGCTTAACATTACCTAAATAAGTATTTCCAACTTCTGTGGATATGACGGTATCCTGAGACACTCTGATGTTAGAGTTACTGTTATCATTAAACTTGTATCGAACTTTATCACATTGATCATTTTTTTTAAGAATTGATGGCGGTACAAGACTATTACATGAAATTTGTTTCAATTGCTTTTTAGAATGTGAATGCAAACGATGAGCATAAAGATAAATTCCAAGAAAGAGACAGCTTAAGGCAAGTAATGTGCCGAGCAAAGCACCTGCAGCGATAGTTGCTGCGTGACCAGTACCAGCGGTCTCAACAGGAGGCTTAAAAGTACTTTGTTCTTGATCTAGAATGCGTAGTGAAAGATTTTTCCAGAAGATACCAGCTGCGTTTTCTGCTTGACAAATATAAATGCCTTCATCAATTTCTTGAGCATCAAGAATCTCCAGATTAATAGTTATTGCATCAACAGAATTATGATGATTGTAGCTTAACCTAAAAAAAGTTAAGATATCGTTAAGATAAGCTATATACATACACACATACACACACACATATATATATATAAAGTAAAGATATCGTTAAAATAAGCTATGTATACACACACACACACACACACACACACACACACACACACACACACACACACACACACATATATATATATATATATATATATATATATACATGTATTTATACTAGGGAGTGTTTAACCCTATTTGCTTCACTCATGAATACCATGCTTTAACCCTTTGCTGTAAAGCGGTATGCTGAGCGTATCACCTCTTTGAAAAGGGTTATTATAAAGTTTTAGTAAAGACATATAGACATATAGTATGTTCATATTTTGATGGTCGTTAAAAACAAATCTAAAGCTAAAATTTTAAAATTTGATTCAGCGAATATATTATTGTTAATCCAATATGATAGCCAAAAGTCTAATTCCGATTTACACCAAATTTGGTATTAGGAGGATAAGTTAGCGCATCCAATATGATGGACAGATTTTTCAAGAATCACAAATTTGGACCAAATATGGTATACGGGAATTTTGAAGTCGCTAATTTAAAATCTGACGTGAGGTTTTTAAAATTCAAGATAGCCGACGTTCTTTGGAAATTAAGTGATTTTTATCGAATTAAGTTTACAAGGATATTCGGAGCCGTTGATTACGTATCCGAGGATAGATTTTCAAAATTCAAGATAGCGAATCCAAGATGATGGGAAAAATTCTCAAAATTCAAAAGCTTTCTAAATTTGAAATTCAATTTGATTCATTTTTTCAAAATTCAAAAAAAATTTAGTACATCGAGTTTTTGGAATCGCTAATCATGAGTCCACAGATAAATTTGCAAAAGTTAAG
The DNA here is from genome assembly GCA_017163975.1 of Anastatus disparis. NCBI lineage: Eukaryota > Metazoa > Arthropoda > Insecta > Hymenoptera > Eupelmidae > Anastatus > Anastatus disparis. Next base: position 4,357,741 of record JAFFSR010000302.1, read on the forward strand.
ATGGTAGATCTAAAATGGTAGTCAAAACTACTAAAAATCATAGCATAATGTGTTATAGTAATATTATGTAAATTTAATCTCAGATACATTATTAACGGCCTAATTTAGCAGACCTCATTTAACGTTTCCATTTAGCAGATTTGGTACAAATTTGTTGATTTTTAAAATAACGCCTACCATCTTAAATTTCAAAATTCGGAACTCAAATTCATAAGCAGTAAACCTCAAAACTCTGAGTCCATCTAAAAATAATTTACTCCAATTAAATTAATTTTTATAAATAAATAATGTTCTTAAAGCACTTGAATTTTAATTTCTAAATTAAAAATTCTTAAAAATAAAATTGTATTAATATAATAAATATGTTTATTTGGAATAAAAATAAAATGTTACATTAAAAGTATAATTTTTCGTAAAACAATTACTCATAAATGATATGCATTGGTGGTGTCCAAATATAAGCTCATTCACCCTTCTACCGAATATTTCATTCTCAAAATGATACACTGAAATGAGTTGGCAACAGTAAAGACTTCAGCTAGTTCTCATTTTGCAAATGATTTTTTCTATTGTATTGTACGGAAAATTTGACCTTTAAATGATAACTATTCTAATATTTTAACTATTCTAATAACTTTCATAATATTTTTCTTAATCATTTGCCGCTAAAATCGTAGCTGTTCCTTTTCGCGAGATATAGTTATTTTTGTATATATAATATACATTTATATATCATACATTTGTTAACATTATTAATTTATTAAAATAATTGATACAAATAAAATAAAATAAAATGAATAACTTAAAAATAAGTCAACAAAAACTTACAAAATTGATTAAATATAGACAAATAAAGTTAAATACACTGCTTTATTCCAAAATATTTTTATTCTTACAAATTTTTTTTTTCTTTTTTTTTCTTACAAATTTTTTTTATTTATTCATTCTTTTTATTTTTTTTTCTTACATTTTCTTTACATTTTTTTTTATTTTGTTTTATATTTAGAAATATAAACAACAGCTAGCTCACTAAAATATTTATTAAAAAAAATTATTATATTATTAAAAAAAAACATTTAAAAAAAATTTTTTTTAATATAATTATTCAAAAAAATATAATATTATTAAATTATTATTATATTTATTTATTATATTTAATAGTTAGCTCACTAAAATATTTATTTTCAATAGTTAATAGTGTTTACAAAGGCTATAGCAGAATAAGCATGGTGAATTTGCCCCCTCCCAAATAGCGTATCTGATATGGGTCACTTAAAAGGCTATCAAAAAATATTAAGAAAGCCAAAATTACAGACCCCTAAACCCCATGTAGGAGTTATAAAGCTAAAAAACGTGATTTTTCGATTTTATATTTTTACAGCTAGGCTCTGCATTCCAGAGACTTGTAAAAAATCATGAAAGTAGGTTTTTTCTTTCTAAATAATTAAAATTTTTTACGAAACTCATAACCTCAAAATTGGCTCCGAAAAACCTCATTAAAATTTTAAATCAGTGTTTGTACATCCCAGATTTCGAGGCACTAAACTCAATATAGGTATTTTTTATGTATTTTTTCCTGCTCTTCACGATGCTGTCATTAGTTTACAAAAAAAAATAGTGGCACACCCAATTTTCGGCCAAAAATCGTTTTTTTTGGCTTTTTTACGGGGTTTTAAGCATAAATAATGAAATAAATTACTATATTATGGCTCTAAATAACACTTTTTCTATATTTTTCTACTTTCTGTTGAGTTCTGAAATCAGATTGAAGATATTTTCAGCTGAACACGCTATCCTACGCTCAGAAACGGTTTTTTGTGGGGTTATTTAAAGATTTTGTTGCGTGATTTGGCATCTGAGAGATTTGGAAAGACATATTTTGATAATCCATACATGTTCTTTACAACTGTATACTCAGATTTGCAATATTTTAATCCATAAACCATGAAAATTTACCGAAATCTAATTTTTTTGAGGTTATGTAATAATTTCATTTGATTATATTTTATTTAAATAACTTAAATAACAAATATCAGTATTTTTTATGACTTCCTATTATTTATTCAATTTTTTTGGTATATCAAAAAACTGCTGCAAATCGAAAAAACGCTTAAGTTTATTCTCGGAAGCTCGCTGAACATTATCAACAAACATAGACGTACACTCATAAATACGCGTTTATTATTTATAAATAACACATAATGTATTATTATTGCATTATCTTACGAGTGTGTATGCGTAAGCGTATTATGTTTATGTGTAAGTATATGCGTGTGTATATTCATAAAAATGCACATGTACTCTATTCTTAAAATTAAAATTGGACTTGACCGTTTTTGATAAGCAAGTTCAATGGACTTGGCGCTTTTTTGATTTGCAGCAGTTTTTTGACATACCAAAAAAATTGAAGAATCAAATTTTTTAAAAATTTTATAATTAAATATAGTAGAAAATAGGCTAAAAAATATGCTTTACTTAATAACTCAATTTTTAAAAAAATAGGCTTGGTCATTTTTGTTGCTCGAGGCTTCATTTGTCACTAATCTTGAGTTTTTGTCTTGAGTTACATTTAACATTTTTTTATAATTTATTATATTATACACTACGCAAACTATGAAAATGAGAAAATTACTTTTCCTACCAATTCTGTTATAAACTTTATTTAAATATTTAAATTTAAATTTGCGGTGTTTGAAAAAATATTATTTGTGCCATGATATTTAAGAAATGATTGAAGTACACTTAAAAGTAACTGTTTTCAACTTAGTAAGAATAACATAACTTAGTAAAAGCATTACATTTTCTCAAAATACTATGTTAAGCGCGCATCGCAATATACTGAAAATATGATTGAAAAATGGTAACATAAATAAACTAAAAACCGTTGTTTTAAGCTTTTTAAATGTAATATAAGTTAATACAATTTATACATAAACTTAAACTAAAATCAGTTTTTGGCAAATACTGGAACGTGTAAATGAAAATATCGTAAATCTAATAAGACAAAATAATAGAAAGTCATAAAAAATACTGATATTTGTTATTTAAGTTATTTAAATAAAATATAATCAAATAAAATTATTACATAACCTCAAAAAAATTAGATTTCGGTAAATTTTCATGGTTTATGGATTAAAATATTGCAAATCTGAGTATACAGTTGTAAAGAACATGTATGGATTATCAAAATATGTCTTTCCAAATCTCTCAGATGCCAAATCACGCAACAAAATCTTTAAATAACCCCACAAAAAACCGTTTCTGAGCGTAGGATAGCGTGTTCAGCTGAAAATATCTTCAATCTGATTTCAGAACTCAACAGAAAGTAGAAAAATATAGAAAAAGTGTTATTTAGAGCCATAATATAGTAATTTATTTCATTATTAATGCTTAAAACCCCGTAAAAAAGCCAAAAAAAAAACGATTTTTGGCCGAAAATTGGGTGTGCCACTATTTTTTTTTTGTAAACTAATGACGGCATCGTGAAGAGCAGGAAAAAATACATAAAAAATACCTATATTGAGTTTAGTGCCTCGAAATCTGGGATGTAAAAACACTGATTTAAAATTTTAATGAGGTTTTTCGGAGCCAATTTTGAGGTTATGAGTTTCGTAAAAAATTTTAATTATTAAGAAAGGAAAAACCTACTTTCATGATTTTTTAGAAGTCTCTGGAATGCAGAGCCTAGCTGTAAAAATATAAAATCGAAAAATCACGTTTTTTAGCTTTATAACTCCTACATGGGGTTTAGGGGTCTGTAATTTTGGCTTTCTTAATATTTTTTGATAGCCTTTTAAGTGACCCATATCAGATACGCTATTTGGGAGGGGGCAAATTCACCATGCTTATTCTGCTATAGCCTTTGTAAACACTATTAACTTTTGAAAATAAATATTTTAGTGAGCTAACTATTAAATATAATAAATAAATATAATAATAATTTAATAATATTATATTTTTTTGAATAATTATATTAAAAAAAATTTTTTTTAATGTTTTTTTTTAATAATATAATAATTTTTTTTAATAAATATTTTAGTGAGCTAGCTGTTGTTTATATTTCTAAATATAAAACAAAATAAAAAAAAAATGTAAAAAAAATGTAAGAAAAAAAAATAAAAAGAATGAATAAATAAAAAAAATTTGTAAGAAAAAAAAAATTTGTAAGAATAAAAATATTTTGGAATAAAGCAGTGTATTTAACTTTATTTGTCTATATTTAATCAATATTGTAAGTTTTTGTTGACTTATTTTTAAATTATTCATTTTATTTTATTTTATTTGTATCAATTATTGTAATAAATTAATAATGTTAACAAATGTATGATATATAAATGTATATTATATATACAAAAATAACTATATCTCGCGAAAAGGAACAGCTACGATTTTAGCGGCAAATGATTAAGAAAAATATTATGAAAGTTATTAGAATAGTTAAAATATTAGAATAGTTATCATTTAAAGGTCAAATTTTCCGTACAATACAATAGAAAAAATCATTTGCAAAAAAAATATTTAGATCTAAAAAAATCAGTTTGAAAAAATTTTAATTTGCAAAATGAGAACTAGCTGAAGTCTTTACTGTTGCCAACTCATTTCAGTGTATCATTTTGAGAATGAAATATTCGGTAGAAGGGTGAATGAGCTTATATTTGGACACCACCAATGCATATCATTTATGAGTAATTGTTTTACGAAAAATTATACTTTTAATGTAACATTTTATTTTTATTCCAAATAAACATATTTATTATATTAATAAAATTTTATTTTTAAGAATTTTTAATTTAGAAATTAAAATTCAAGTGCTTTAAGAACATTATTTATTTATAAAAATTAATTTAATTGGAGTAAATTATTTTTAGATGGACTCAGAGTTTTGAGGTTTACTGCTTATGAATTTGAGTTCCGAATTTTGAAATTTAAGATGGTAGACGTTATTTTAAAAATCAACAAATTTGTACCAAATCTGCTAAATGGAAACGTTAAATGAGGTCTGCTAAATTAGGCCGTTAATAATGAATCTGAGATTAAATTTACATAATATTACTATAACACATTATGCTATGATTTTTAGTAGTTTTGATCACCATTTTAGATCTACCATCTTAACTTTTGCAAATTTATCTGTGGACTCATGATTAGCGATTCCAAAAACTCGATGTACTAAATTTTTTTTGAATTTTGAAAAAATGAATCAAATTGAATTTCAAATTTAGAAAGCTTTTGAATTTTGAAAATTTTTCCCATCATCTTGGATTCGCTATCTTGAATTTTGAAAATCCATTCTCGGATTCGTAATCAACGGCTCTGAATATCCTTGTAAACTTAATTCGATAAAAATCACTTAATTTCCAAAGAACGTCGGCTATCTTGAATTTTAAAAATCTCACTTCAGATTTTAAATTAGCGACTTCAAAATTCCCGTATACCATATTTGGTCCAAATTTGTGATTCTTGAAAAAAGATAGAATCAGTTTATGGAAGCAGAAAATTCCAATTCGCACGCGTGTACCATTTGCGGGTACTAGATTATTTCTTTTCCGCTTTTTCTTTCTTTTTTTCTTAAAATGAGTCACAGTTATTAACTGTTATTCACAGGTTTTTTTTTACAATGATTCGCAGTTTTTTTACAATTATTTACAGTTATTTATAGTTATTTACAGTTATTTTAATTTTAAAAGATTTTAAATTAATAAATAATTTAATGTTATTTATTATCATTGACAGTTTCTTATAATTATTAACAGTTATTTACAGCTATTTACAATTATTTATAATTTTTTTGAAGTATGAAAACATACTTCTTTTGGCGCGCCTCGAAAATTTGTTGGGCATAAATATCCAAGTTGCTGTCACGTTACATTTCAATCTGTGTTGTGTACCTGTGACCCTATCTGTGCGCACATACACAACTAAGTTATAAGAATAAGAGAGAAAGGGAACAGAGAGAGAGAGAGAGAGAGAGAGAGAGAGAGAGGAGAGGGAGAGGGAGAGGGAGAGGGAGAGGGAGATGGGGACGGGGAGGGGGGAGGGAGAGGGAGAGAGAGGGAGAGAGAGAGAGAGAGAGAGAGTATAGCAAGCGAATACGCACTACCTAAAGTAGAATAGTCTTACGAATATTTTTCGTCACTGATTAATTGAAATTGGTGGTAAATATACTAAAAAGCTAAATTCTAATATCTTAACATGCTTACATTAAAATTATTAATTTTGAAATGATTTATGTTTAGAGCTCGATTCAAAGTTTCAAGAAAAACTTTGACTAAACTATAGTTTAGAACTGCAATTATAATTCACATACGCACTGTGCATTTTTTAAATATTTTTAAAAAACTATATAAAATATATTTTTAAGAAAAGCGTGACAGAAAATTGTTCATTCTATGAAAAGCAAGACTGATACTAAACCAAAAGAAGTAGTAACTTTTGTTGACCAGTCCCTACGACTGCCACACCTGGTTTTTTACATTTTTATAACAATAATTCACAGTTTACATTTTTTAAAATCATTAAATACATATTATAAAATTGAGTAAACTTGTAAATATTTTAGGATATGCAGATATCTGTAAATAACTGTTAATAACAATGTTAAATCGTCCCCAACGTTAAATAAACCCCTAAAGACTTATTTTTTGCATAAAAAACGAGGATATGGAAAGTTTCAGTCTTAAATAACAATTTATAATTATAGCATTCCAAAAATTGTTTTTGGCCACAATTTTCACTATTTTTGACCAAAATGAACGTTCTTTTCTTTAAATTAAAGGTTTTTTGTGCTCTACAAAACTAATTTTAAAAAAAACATGAATTGGCGGAAGATCGAAATTTACAATCATTCGAAATTTTTATACATTCACGGAAATAAAACAAAAAATAATATCCTCGAAAAAATATATATGATTTATCACGGTGGTCTTCGAGTAAATTTGACCATGAAGTTTTTGTACCTCAGATTCTCCTTCTGGATATGATTCTAGACACATTTTTGATCGAATTCCAACTAAAACCAAAATCAAAGAATGAGCACTTCTTTATTTATTCAAATTTTTGATACATGTTTTTTATAAGAAAAATTTTTTCATTGATAGTTTATCAGCTTAGGGGGGTATATACACATTGAACCTTGAGAAATAAAATACAATTCTCTTATTAATGTTTAAATGAATCTTGAAATATTTAAAATACTACCTTGAAGTAAATATAAACACCTTTATTCTAAGCCCTGTTAGGCTTATTTCACTCTAGCCATACTCCCATGATCACTCGATGAACTTTCGAATCCATAATTCCTGCACCGTAAGGTTTCTGATGACCTAATGAACTAATTTAACTTTACCAAATAGATTTGGCTTCAGTATTGATGTCATTCTTGCAAGAAATATAGGCTTTTGAAATTAAATGATTAGAAGTGGTAAAAGAATCAAAAAATATTTAAATTTATTCAAAAAATTAAGATTTTTTGTTAAAAAAATAGGAATTTTTCTTAAAAAGTCAAAAATTTTTGGTTCTTTAAAAATCCCTACATTTAAGCAAAAATGACATCAATTCTGAAGCCAAATCCGTTTGGTAAAGTCAAATTAGTTCATTAAGTCATTCGAAACCTTACGGTGCAGGAATTATGGATTCGAAGGTTCATCGAATGATCATGGAAGTATGGCTGGAGTAAAATAAGCCTAATTAGGCTTGAAATAAAGGTATTTATGTCTACTTTAAGATAGTATTTTAAATATTTTAAAATTAATTTAAACATTAATAAGAAAATTATATTTTATTTCTTAGTGTCCAATATGTATATACCCCCTTAATTTCTAGAATACCGTTTTTAAATAAAATTATGAATCATTTACATATTTTAAGCAGATATCATTGTAAATATATTTTGGAAAATCTAAAGCTATGTAATATTGTAAGCATAACGTTAAAATTAAGATTTTTTTTGTAAAACATTATAGTGATAAAGACTATGACAAATGATACATTTTTAAATTACTTAAAATTGGCACTTGAAGTAATTATAATTAGAAAATACTGTAGATTAATATTCCATCAGAACACTGCATGTACATTTGGTATTTCAGTAACACCAAAAGTAAAATTTCCATGTAAAAGATTGTTTTGAAGAAAATCGAGGCGTAGGTTTTAACAGCGAACAGGCTATGGAAGCGATCCATTATGATTTTTCTACAACATGGGCTTATACAAGGTATCATAAAATGATTCTCATTATACAGATATATATACATACATATACACAGATAACATACATACTTTTTACTAAAGTTGCATATAGTGAATTGTATTTGTTTTTTTTTCAAATTTCAACCGTGTAAGTTGTAATTTAGGATATCAACGTTTTTGAACATTACAACGGTCAGTATCCTAAGCCACAACTTACACAATCGAAATCCGAAAAAAAACCCTCTAACAATGTCTAACATTCACCGTGAAAGCTTTGAATCCAAACATGGAAAATGTACTTTTGGTGTTACTGCAATATCAAAAGTATATGCAGTGTTTTTATAGAATATTAATACACAGTATTTTCTAATTAAAATTACTTCAAATGACGCCTTTAAATAATTTAAAAACGTATCATTTCTCATAGTCTTTATCACTATAATATTTTACAAGAAATCTTAATTCTAACGTTACGCTTATCTTATTACATAACTTCAGATTTTCCTGAATATATTTACAGTAATATTTGCTTAAAATATGTAAATAATCTATAATTATTTTAATTTAAAAGCGTACACTTTTATTAAAAGAATTTAATTTAATAATCTTTATTATAATTATACAAAACTTTAATCTATTAATCAATTTTTAAGCTCCTTTCTTCTCGAGCGATATTCATGATATTCATTCGGAGATTCGCCAACCGTATCACGCTGTAATAGGTGGCGCTACCTTACTGAATTTACCGGGTTGAACGTGCATATATTTAACAATTATATTCGAAAACGGCATTCTAGAAATTAAGTTCATAAATTAGCAATAAAAAATTTTTTTTTATAAAAAATACATACATAAAAAATAAAATTAGAATAAATCAAAAAGTGCTCATTCTCTCTATTTTGGTTTTTGTTGGAATTGGATCCTAAATGTGCTAAAAATCATATCTAAAAGGAAAATCTGAGGTGCAAAAATTTCACGGTCAAAATTTGCCTCAGGACCACTGTGCTATTATTCGCAAAACTATGTTCCAAAAATTTTTCATTTTTTTTGAAGTGGTACCGATGGTTAAAAATCGAAAAAAAACCAGCTTTCGCCGATTTTTCGCTCTTCATAAGCTTATATAAGGTCCGTAGTACATTTTATCTCGACAGAAATTCCGTTTTGAAACGTATTTACTTTTTGAAATTAAAAAGTGGAAAAACCATATTTTTTTAAACGTTCACGAAGACTTCTAATTATGTAGCAGCAATATTTTATACTCAAAAATATTCAAAAATCATAATTTTTTTCAGCTCATTTTTGACCTGAACCACATATTATCCTGTTAACCTCTTTTGTTACTATATAATTATTCTTTTCTTAGTAAAAAAATGTGTGTAAGATATTTTCAGCGTTCATGAAGTTTTTTTACTAGGTACAGCGTTGGTTTAATATTAAAAAACCATTTTTCGCTTTATTTTAAATCTTCAATAACTAAAAGTATATATTTTATCCAGTTATGATCTTTCTTTCTAATTCTTTGAATGAAAATAAACAGATGCCCTCTGATATTCTTCCAGGCTTGAGACTGGCTAAATACAAGCTTTTAATCTGTAATAATTTAAAAACATCTGGTCTGATGCTTAAAATTCTCTTCTGAAGTCAAACCCTTAATTTTACTTATTATGGCCCTTGCCGCAGGATTCTGAAGCAGAAGCAACCAATTAAAGAAGTGAGTTTTGAGAAAAGTTAAAATATTACAAAAAGTAAATATTTTTGTGAATTTTAAGGACGTAATTTTTATTAACTTAAGCCTATCGTATCAAAATTCTAGCTCTATAAATTTTTGGAGATGTATAAATTAGAAAAAGCTGAAATCACAAGAAAACATATTTAGAGATAAATGGCTGTATTCACAGTAGCATGGAAGTTCGGCAATTCAAAATTCCACCTGTGATAAATTAATAACGGTAAAATTTGCTCCAGTATGCTGAATCGTGGTTCATGATTATTCTTGAATCAACCATACGATACAAAATAACAATTTGATATTTTTTTATTTGTCAAGTATTTTATATACAATAGGAGTAAATACGTATAACAAGCCATATAGAGATACCGAGTAAACATTTCATTATCACACAGTAGCTTTTTTTGTGACCGTTTCATTAATTATAAAAATACTTAATATCAACCGAAGATCGTTCTAGCAAACGTAATATGCATGCGAAAAGAGCTTGCATAAATTATTCACACTTATGAAAAATCCCGTAGTTTTAAATCCGATTGCTACAACTAAGCGTTTAAAAGATGTATCCTCGATATACTTATATTTTATACAAGTTCTCAGAAATAGCCCTAGCGTCAATCGCATTAGACGTGCATGTATGATACGATATAACCTATCTATTTACACGTGTTTTCTTGACTCGGTATAATATTATATACATAGTATGATACGCCGTAACCAAGCTATTTACACGTGCATTCACGATTCGGTATACGATTATATATAACCTAGTATACGCGAATCAATAGCTAGGTATAAGCTTACAGTAGTATCCTCGGTATGCATATACGTATAAATAACCAAGCTATTAATACGCGCACTCACACCTCGGCATAGTAATCTCAGTACGCATACACGCGCAAATAACCAAGCTGTTTACATGCGCATACTCACCGCAGTATGAACAGCTCGGTACACTAGCATATTAACCACGCTAAATACACACCGCGGTATAAACAGCTTGATATACTAGCATATCAACCACGCTAAATACATACCGCGGTATAAACAGTTCGGTATACTAGTATATTAACCGCGCTAAATATACACCGCCGTATAAACAGCTCGTTATACTAGTATATTAACCGCGCTAAATATACACCGCGTTATAAACAGCTTGGTATACTAGCATATTAACCATGCTGAATATATACCACGGTATAAATAGCTCGGTATACTAGCATATTAACCGCGCTAAATATTCACCTCGGTATAAACAGCTCAGTACAATAATATGCCGCGCTATTTACCCGCGTATACATGCCTCGCTATACGAGCATAGACAACGAGGTATACGTGTATAAAAACAGCTTGGTACAATAGTATGCCGCGCTATTTAGCCGCGTTTACATGCCTCGCTATACGAGCATAGACAACGAGGTATACGTGTATAAAAATAGCTCGGTATACACGTATATACACCTAGGTTAACACATATGAACGCACGTATATTACGTGTGTCACGTTGATAATTTTATACTCGTCTCAAAGTTCGTCTGCATGTGTTCCTAGATGCATCATGTATGTTCTCATATCAATGCGTGCAATCAAACTTTAATATTTATTTAAATTAAGAAAAGGAGTTAAGATACGTTTTATTTTTTTTTCTCTGTGATAATTTATTTAGTTCCTCTGTGATAGTTTATTGTAAGAAATTGATTAGTTTTCATTTGTTTCTTAGAGGTTATGATATTGATATACACTAGTTAAATTATGTTGTAAATATACTGTATAAAGCATTATATTTCTGATTTTTTTGTCAAATAATTGATAAAATTTTTGCAATTTTCAATAAATTATACTTTTATTTGAAAATATAAAATATTGAACTAATTTACTTTTAATATAGCATTAAAATGATGAAATAATTAATTGGAAAAACAAATGGATATTTTAATTGATAATTTATTTTGTTAAAACAGTAAATTAATTTTATTGAATCAATCTTCGCGACATTTAGTAAGTCAAATATTTATTTGAAAATACAAAATATTATTTGATGCAGTTACTATATGCATATTGATGTAATGAAATAAGCAATTAGAAAAACAAATATGCATTTGAATAAATAAAAAATTTTTTTTAAACAATAAATTAATTTTATTCAACTAATATTTGTGATGTTTAGTAAAATCAAATATTTATTTTAAAAAATGAAATATTTATTTGACTCAATTAAAATATTTGTATTAATGTAACAAAATATTTTATGTGTCGCCCGCACCTAAGGGATTTCATTGATTCAATTAAGCCTTACTTAATCCAAATAAATTTTTTTCTCAGTGTAGTATCATCTAATATCACCATTTGGTCAATTATTTGAAAAAAAAATCAGAAATATAATGCTTTCTACAGTATATATACAAAATAATTTAACTTGTGTATATCAATATCATAACCTCTAAGAAACAAATGAAAACTAATCAATTTCTTACAATAAACTATCACGAAGGAACTAAATAAATTATCACAGAGGAAAAAAAAATAAAACGTTTCTTAACTCCTTTTCTTAATTTAAATAAATATTAAGGTTTGATTGCACGCATTCATATGAGAACATACATGATGCATCTAGGAACACATGCAGACGAACTTTGAGACGAGTATAAAATTATCAACGTGACACACGTAATATACGTGCGTTCATATGTGTTAACCTAGGTGTATATACGTGTATACCGAGCTATTTTTATACACGTATACCTCGTTGTCTATGCTCGTATAGCGAGGTATGTAAACGCGGCTAAATAGCGCGGCATACTATTGTACCGAGCTGTTTTTATACACGTATACCTCGTTGTCTATGCTCGTATAGCGAGGCATGTATATGCGGGTAAATAGCGCGGCATATTATTGTACCGAGCTGTTTATACCGAGGTGTATATTTAGCGCGGTTAATATGCTAGTATACCGAGCTATATTTATACACGTATGCCTCGTTGTCTATGCTCGTATAGCGAGGCATGTATACGCGGGTAAATTGCACGGCATACTATTGTACCGAGCTGTTTATACCGTGGTGTATATTTAGCGTGGTTAATATGCTAGTATACCGAGCTATTTTTATACACGTATGCTCGTATAGCGAGGCATGTATACGCGGGTAAATAGCGCGGCATACTATTGTACCGAGCTGTTTATACCGCAGTGTATATTCAGAGCGGTTAATATGCTAGTATACCGAGCTATTTATACCGTGGTATATATTCAGCATGGTTAATATGCTAGTATACCGAGCTGTTTATAACGCGGTGTATATTTAGCGCGGTTAATATACTAGTATAACGAGCTGTTTATACGGCGGTGTATATTTAGCGCGGTTAATATACTAGTATACCGAGCTGTTTATACCGCAGTGTGTATTTAGCGTGGTTGATATGCTAGTATATCAAGCTGTTTATACCGCGGTGTGTATTTAGCGTGGTTAATATGCTAGTGTTCCGAGCTGTTCATACCGTGGTGAGTATGCGCATGTAAATAGCTTGGTTATTTGCGCGTGTATGCGTACTGAGATTACTATGCCGAGGTGTGAGTACGCGTATTAATAGCTTGGTTATTTATACGTATATGCATACCGAGGATACTACTGTAAGCTTATACCTAGCTATTGATTCGCGTATACTAGGTTATATATAATCGTATACCGAATCGTGAATGCACGTGTAAATAGCTTGGTTACGGCGTATCATACTACGTATATAGTATTATACCGAGTCAAGAAAACACGTGTAAATAGATAGGTTATATCGTATCATACATGCATGTCTAATGCGATTGACGCTAGGGCTATTTCTGAGAACTTGTATAAAATATAAGTATATCGAGGATACATCTTTTAAACGCTTAGTTGTAGCAATCGGATTTAAAACCACGGGATTTTTTACAAGTGTGAATAATTTATGCAAGCTCTTTTCGCATGCATATTACATTTGCTAGAACGATCTTCGGTTGATATTAAGTATTTTTATAATTAATGAAACGGTCACAAAAAAAGCTAATGTGTGATAATGAAATGTTTACTCGGTATCTCTATATGGCTTGTTATACGTATTTACTCCTATTGTATATAAAATACTTGACAAATAAAAAAATATCAAATTGTTATTTTGTATCGTATGGTTGATTCAAGAATAATCATGAACCACGATTCAGCATACTGGAGCAAATTTTACCGTTATTAATTTATCACAGGTGGAATTTTGAATTGCCGAACTTCCATGCTACTGTGAATACAGCCTAAGACTTTAAAGATTTTATTTAACTCTCATCTCAAAATTCATACTGACATATAATAAATAATTTTTTTCACTATGACTCTAATGGTTCAGAATCTACCTCAAACTGTATGTCTACTTCATTATGGAATTTTGGAAACTCTCCCCAAATGGTAGTGTTGGATTATAATAACTTTTTTATCAATATAATATTATGAGGCAATATATTAAAATAAAGCGAATTTAAAAATTTAGCACTTGAAAACTGTTTAGTGTATAAAAAAAATGTGTAAGTAGCTAACAATGTTAGTAAAATATATAATTACTATCAATGAGTAAATAGTATTTTGGTATATAATTAAGGAACACAAAAAAGTTAATGAACTGATTAGCTGAATGGATACATTTGTTAGCAAGGTCTATAAATAAATGATAATTATGAGGTTATTCTACGCGTTTTTGGAGGTCGAACTCTACCTCGTTTAATGGATGTGTTAATTCTAGTAGCTTGAGTGTGTGTTAGAAAAGCTGTACTTGATTGATGGGGTTGTCTATTTTTTACGGACTGGTGAGCTAGAGGATCTGACATTAGATGGGTTATTCTTAGGATTCTAGGGGTATATCTTTATTTAAATTATTGACAAAAACTTTGGTTTGTCGTTTGGTATTCAGGTCTTCTACGAGATATATAGATACCACCAGTGAAAATACTTTAATAATTTTAGCTGATCCAATGAATTTAGGCGCTAGTTTTGCAGCGAAGCTATCGTTTGCTAACGATGAAACATAATTTCTACGTTTTACAAGATCTTCTGGCCCGAAGGTTACGTGTCGTCTACCTTTATTGTAATATCTTGCTTGACGTGCGTTAGCTTGATCTGCATATTTTTTTACTAAATCATATATAGCTGGTAATCGTTTCGCTCTGTCAGCTCGTTTCTCTATATCATCTTGCTGGATTAGTATTAGGTTTTCTAGGGATTTACAGAAAAGTATGATAGGGGAGGGGTTTCTATATTCAAAAATGCAGGAGTGAATTTGATGGGGAAATGTACCATAGTGTTTAAGGCAAAGCTAAATTCTCTGAGATGTTGTGATCCCAATCACAGTGGTCTTGTTCGATAAAAATATTAACCATTAGTTCTAAATTACGGTTTTTATGCTTCACAGGGTTTGATTGTGCATGATAAGGGGGGGGGTAGTGTCATATGTTTACTACTTGATTTTTAAACTCTAATCCGTTATTAGTTAATAAATATTGGGGATAACCCCATCTATTAATAATTAATTCTTCAAAAGCTTGAATTATGTTCTTACTGTCATCTTTACGAAGAGATTTTGATTTAACATAGCATCTAAAAAAGTTTTCGAATAATATATTCATAATCTGCTCGTGATGGAGGTTTTGAGCTATTTATGTCTGCAGAGAGAACCGCCCATAGGCCTTAAATGTATTTTTCTCCCATTAGGCCAGCTGGAGCCTGTTGAGATTGTTTATGAGCTTGACATTCTTGGCATGCTCTCATATATTGGCAAGTGTCGTGTTGTTAACCTGGCTAGTAATAATAGGTAGCTAAAAGAATGAAGGTCTTCTCCATTCTCATATGGCCAGCTTGGGGAGTATTGTGAGCTTAATAAAGGACTTTTTCTCGGTCTGCTACAGGAAGTACTAATTTCCAGGCGTCTAAGTCGGAAATGATAGAGTCTTCGTTATCGTTTGGGTAGTGGAAATAAAGGAGGTCGAGGAGCAATTCGAGGAGTATTGCTGGACTGCTTCTTTTCTTCACCGATACATCAACGATGCATTAATTTCATGTCAAATCGCTGGAGTCTGGTATGCCACCTAGCCAATCTTCTTGTTGCATCTTTTAGATTTTTTAGTTATATCAAGCTGTGGTGGTCATTAATTACTGTCAATCGTGTTCCTTGATGATATGCTCTTAGACGCTCAGCAGTCCAAATAACTGCTAAACATTCTTTTTCTGACACGATATAATTACCTTCTGTGTGACTAAGAGTTCTACTGATGTAATAGATAGGACGTGCTTTTCCTTTAATGTTTTGGATTAAGGTACCAGCTATGGCAAAGTTCCTTGTATCGGTTTGTAGAATAAAAGGATAATCGAGATTGGGACGTGCTAAAACGGATGCTTCAGTGAATGCCTGCTTAAGTTACTGAAATGCTAATTCTTGCTCTAAATGCCAATACTGCCAGGTTTCTTTTCGTGTTAAGCAGGTTAGTGGGATTTTAATTTGTGCTGAATTGGGAATAAATCTTGCGTACCACTTAACCTTTCCTAAGAATCGACGTGATTGTCTAAGATTGGAGGGTGCTGAATACTCTAAGATGGGGCGGATTTTCTCTTCATCGGTTTTCGAACCATTCTCATTAACTACATATCACAGATATTTTACTTGAGAACAGTGGAACTCTGATTTTTCTCGGTTAATTGACAGGTTTGCTACTTTTAAGGCCATTAATACTTTATGTAATCAACAAAAATGCTCGCTGAAAGTGGCAGTGATAATAATGACGTCATCCAGGTACGAGAAAACATTAGGTTCCCAGTCTGGTTTAATGAGATTATCTATGATCTTTTCAAAGGAACCAGGAGCGCTGGTCAGGCCGTAAAGCATACGATTAAAGTTAAATAAGCCTTTAACTGGAACTGCAAAGGTAGTTATTTCTTTGCTATCAAGATCCGTCGGTATTTGGTGGTATGCCTGATTTAAATCCAACTTTGAAATATATCTAGCATATCTTAATTTATTAAGAATATGGTCAATATTCTTGATAGGATAAGCAAACTTCTTGGTGACGTCATTAACCTGCCTATGATCTATGCAAAACCTATATTTCCCATTTGGTTTGAGCGCTAAAATGGAGCAGCTATTCCAAGGACCATTAGAAGGTTCTATAATACCTTCATGAAGCATACGGTCTACTTCGGCTTCAGCATCTTTTAACATTTGAGGAAAATATCTTCTGGTTTTCTATCGAATAGGGTCATGTCCTTGAACATCAATTTTATGAGTTGCTAAAATGGTGATGCCTAAGATCTTAGGTGCGGGTGGTATTGAGTTATTTACCGATTGGGTTATTTGCTTTTGCTTTGATTCAGAATCTCGCACTAAACCTTCAAGAGTAGCTGAAGCAGTATAGCTAAAACGGTCTGTGTTATAAGGATAAAATTAATGCAGAATTTTTCCACATTAATAATCGGGTCCACCATGAGTCGTTTCCATAATTGATTTTCATTAAATGCATGAAATCTATTCCTAGGATACACTTACAAAAGATACCTTCTGAAATTCTAAAAAGTAACGTGCGCGAATCTCCGTCTATAGTCATTGTGATATTTAACAGTTTCTCAATATTAACTGAATTACCATCAGCAACGCTCACAAGAGTAGACTGCGGTATACTTTTATCCTTACACTCGGCTGCTACATCCATGCCTAGGTGGGAGTGTACAGAATCACTATCAAGCATACCTTATACTTTTCTGCCATTTAATTCTAACACCAAAAATTGCCGACGCTCTCCAATGCCCTCAATTTTTTGTTGAATTAAAGATACGGACTTGTGAATGGCGTCATTGCTCGTTGTTATAGAGGTATGACTGAAATCGCCGCAGGTTATTAGGGTAGAGAGCTGTTCGCATTTGTTACCGTTAATAGTACTACAGAGACTATTTGTTGCCCCGTGAGTTCCTGTTTGATTACAGTGCCGATTAAAAGTTCGGAAACATTTTTTTTCAAAGACTCAAATTCAAATCGTGATACGTCAGAAACACTTTGATGAATTTAAAAAATTCAAACGGCGTTTTAAAGATCAGACAAGGTACTATCTTTTTATAAACTGTAGAATATTTCAAACTCTTTTTTAACTTAATTTTTTAATGAATAAAAATTTTTTAATTTTCACGAATTTTTTAATTTTAAGCAACTGTAACTTTTTAAAGATTTGATAAAATTAAAAAATTCAAATATCTATTTCATGTGCAGTGATACAAGCGTGCGAATATGGAGCAAATAACAGAATAATTTCTCAGGTGCAATGACATTTTACATGTTTCTTCATGTTTTGGTGTGCCTACTATTGTGTATACATCAAATTTACAATATACAATTGTGAATAGATGCCAAAATATGAAAAAATATGGAATATCTTATTGTACCTGAAAAATTATTTTGTCATATGCTCTATTTTCGCGTTAAAAAAGAGTTTAAAATATTCTACAACTTATAAAAAGATAGTATTTTGTCTGATCTTCAAAACTCCGTTTGAATTTTTTAAATTCATTCAAGCGTTTTTAAGATATTACGATTTGAATTTGAGTCTTTGAAAAAAAAAATGTTTGGTTTTCTCTTCTGAACCATTAATGAACTTTTTCATCCAATACTGCAGGTAACGCCCTGATAATTATATCTACAGCAAGGTGATAGGAGCTCGACATCCTTGCAAATTGTTTAAGAAAGATTCTGGATCCTTTTTTTGTTTTGCCTTAAATGAAATGTGCTAATTGGCAAAAACTGGCTAGTATGCTTTTCACGGTGAAACATAGACGCATTCACGCTTGAAGGTTAGTGTTTAAGAAAGGCATAAGTGGTATTACTGCTAAAATGGGTCTTTGGTTCTTTGCGATACGGCCAAACAATAGGATGCGCTGGAATATTGGAAACAATAGGCGGTGGTATCTAAGGTTGAGAACAAGGCAGATATCCAGGAGGTGGTGCCATATATGGAGATTAATTCCATGGGAGAGAATATGAAGAGTGATGAGGGTAAGAATAGGAGTAAGGAGCTGATATACGATTATGTCTTTCATAGTACGTTGGCATTATATTGGTGAGAAGAGTATTAGTTGACCTTGATGGAGAAGGAAGACTAGAAGTATCAGTAGAGAGGGGACAGGTAGTTGAATTATTCATGGCAGTAATACTAGTAGTGATGCAAGAGACCATACGTAGTTTTTTTTTTTTTTTTTTTTTTTTTTTTTTTTTTTTTTTTAAAAAAAAAAAGATTAATATATAAAGGATATTGTCCTCTATATGATTAACCTTTTATATATGATGAAGTCGAGGAAGTCCCCCGCCCGGCATCTGTTTAACACATTACATCAGGCTAGGACTGTCAGACCCACCATACCGAAAACTTTGACTACCGATGGATGGTCAGCCACTTTTGTAACCAACAATCAACCGATACCCAATGAGGTCGGATTTTTTAAAGAGTCGCGATATAAATGGCACATACACTTATTTTCTTTCGAAAAAAAAGTTAGAGGTACCTGGCCAGGATTCGAACCCATGCCCTCCGCGTTGAAGGCAAGAGCTCTATCCATTACGCCACCGCGCTCTCTAGACCATACGTAGTGACAAATGTACTTGACCGGCAGCTGACATTAATTTCATATTTTCCGAATATTCAGTGTTATCTGTCCAATTAACGGCTCTTGATGAGGGTATTGCATGGATTGCGCTTGAGGAGGTGTGGTCGCTAGATGCTTAGTCACATTGCTAGTGTTGGGAGGAATAGGATTTTTTATGCAACTCGTAGGGTTAATGAATGGATTGCTAGGGGATTGCCTGGTTGGCCCGCTCAGCGTCATCGGGTCCCTAAACATACTGGTTTGATCAGTAGTTAAGATAGGTTCATTTTGGACATGAACCTCTGCATTAACGTTTATTGTATGTCATTGATTGTCCACCATCTCCGTCGTGGAATTTCCCAACGGAAGGGTATTACACCCTAGTCGCGAGTCGACAGTCACCTCGGCCATCCTTGGATCCCACATGGCGGCTCCTTTGCCCAAATGTCTTCTAAGCTCATACCGAAAAACCCGATGCTTGAATGTAGCAATACTTCTCATCATGTTAACCAACGTTGGCGCGAGATCTTATCTCAGGAGGTTCAAATAAAATTTCTCTGCAATTTAGCTATGGCTTTGAAATAAATTTAAAAAAATAAAACAATGTTTATTGAATTAACAAATAAAATATTCTTATAAGTAGTCTGTAGTCGACGCGAAACAACCAAAATATATATATATATATATATATATATATATATATATTGTGATGCATTTATTGCATATTGATAACAAGTCTATTTATTTGAGCCGAGATGCATTCATGAAACCGATTATTAGTTTAAACAATTGTAGTTAATCATTTTTATTTTTTATTGTTTTGTTTTGAGGAACACGCGAGTTGAATGAGCAGACGACTTACCGGTAGAGAGAGACAGAGGTACAGAGCAACCTAACCTTAAAGATGAAACACGTGATGATGGAAAAAGCCACACTCACCATCGGTTTTCCATGAGGTACTAGAAGTTAGGCCACGAAGAAGGCTGCAACTCTTCAGCACTAGTGCACAGAACATATTTAAAGAATAAAACACTTTATCGAGAAGTATGAACTGTCAGTGCTCGTGTATGTCGCCATCTTCAATGACGTACACGCCGTGGCACTACTTGCTAGACACTTACACTCACATACACCCGGAGTATAGGCGCACACCACACTTATACTCGAAGTACATGATGACGAACGAAACCGGAAAACGACACGGGACATTATATAGTATCGGATGCCTTACATGACTCGTTTTCAATCAGAAGCAATAAGGATTTTCCAGTAATGACCGTGAGTAACGGTGGCTCCGGTTCTCTTAATAGGCTGTAACTGAAAAGAGTAAAGACCACGATAAAGGGGCGCTAAGGGATTACTTATGCGCGGGGCTAGGCGCATATATTGTACCAGGTCCAATTTAATATGTAATAATAGTATTATCGAATTATTCTTTTAAAAAGTAGAGTTATTTATAAATTATAAAACTAAGAATTTAAAATAAATTAAAATTATAAAAGATTATTATTTAAATTTACAGTTGCAAAGTTTTTAGTGTGTCGAGTTTAAAAAAGAAGTGTTATATTTTATTATCACATTGGAAGATCTAAAATGTTCAAAGAAACCTTTCTTTTTCCTTTTAATCATTAGTAAATAATTTATATTAGTACTTATAATTTTAAAATAATTAATTTAAGTGAAAGTGTATTGTAAAAGAGAATAGTGAAACAGTGAAAAGCGAAAAAGCAAATAGTAAAAAAGTGCGTTTTTAAAAATTAGATACACAAATAATTGAAAAAAATTTAAAATTCAATAGTTGCTTTATACATGCTATTATTTTATACTTGACAGGAGAGGTGCCTACCTCTAGAAAACGGATTTGGCTGGTCATTCAGAATATGATTCTACAATGAAGAAAAATGAACCCGTTTTTTTCTATTCGTCTAATGGGCTACGGAATCCCCAAGATATAGACTTTTTTTAAATATAGTAAAAAGAAGCGCTTTCAAAAACTTAAATAGCCAAAATACAAAAAATTTTCACAAAAAAACGTATGACAAACGAAAGAAAGTACAAATTGAATACTTTAATTTAAACTGTGGCACATTAAAAAAGCTTTTCTGGTTCAGAAGTTATAGAAAATAAAAATATGCTAATAAAATAAAGTGAAAAATTCATCATGTTTTACATGCTAACTGAAAAGTAAGTAGTAATATTAAATTGAGCATAATTTCCTAACCACAGAAGCTTTTTTAATGTGTCAGAACTCAAATTAAAGTATTTAATTTGTACTTTCTTTTATTATTCATATATTTTTCAGTGAAAAATTTAGTTTTTCAACTATTTAAGTTTTTGAAAGCACTTCTTTTCACTATATTATTGTTAAAAAATGTCTATATCTTGGTCTCTGGAATCTATTAGACGAAAAGAAAAAACATAAGTTCTTTTTTTTTTTATAAAAACATCATATGTCGCAGTTTCAGCTAAAACCATTTCCCGTATATAGGAACCTCTCTTTGTAAGACAACATACTGAGAAAAGTTACCAAATATTAAATTGTGATTCGATTTATTTTTGTTCACCATTGATACAAATGCAGTGTAAGCTTTTCAAAAATGTGTAGTTAATATTGAAAAAAATTGTTCTAATTAAAAAATTAATATTCAAAAGATCTTTTTAAATTATAATTTTATTGAGCCTTAAAGATTTATAATTAAATTTAGTAAGTGATGTATTAGAAATAATATTTGATTAATATTTTTTAATTCTATATGAATTTAAGTAATCGGATATTTTTATACTATTTTTACATCTCAGTATCTAAAAAAGCTATATATTTAAATATTAGTAAAAACATTAAATGAAATTTCAAGTTTCTAAGTTATTTCTTTCCTCAACCAATATAAAAAAGCTAATGTCAAAATCAGACACATTCGCGAAAAACGAGAATTTCTTAAATTTCATTTTTTTAAAACCTGCTATCAAAGAGTACCCCCCGTTAAGATAGGTAAAATGCCCTCCCTCATATATTTTAAAACTAATATTTTTTCTTGTTTTTATAGTAATTAAGATTAGGTTTTGTTATATTTATAGTTTCCTAACACATACCCTAACCTCAACATAACCTAAAAATCACTTTTTTTATAAAATTTTTTTTTTATCTGGAAGGATGAATGATATTAATCCCGCGAAAAAGATATGACTAGGTCTTAGCACTCTCTTCCACTGTGATTTTTTGCGAGTCCTAGAAAGCAGTTTTTCTAACCTAAAAATAACATTTAAATCATAAAATCTCCGTAACTTTGCTCTGGGAGGGGCTACAAGTAATTTTCTAAGCTTAAAATTTGTATTTTTAAAAAACAAATAAAGTTTATAATGACCAAAAATTCGATTCTGGCATGGCGCCATGGCGAAAAACTCGAAAAACCATTTTTTCATAGGTTTTCTGTCGGTTATTGGTCTCTAGCAACTCACAAATCATTTTTAAAGAAAAAAAAATAGCTTCATTGGATTCTACGTGAAAAAATACATTGAAAATGTGCATGATTACTTTAGGAATACTTGGATGCTGTTACAAAACAATTAAAAAAATAACATAATTCTAAAATTATTACATAGCTACTTTGCGTCGTTGCTGCATTTTATGTTTTTATGACCTTGGTCATCTCTTTAGAGTCTCAAAGCTACTATTCAATGTATCCATAGGCAAATTATGTCCACTACACCCGAAAAATATATATATATATATATGTGGAATAACTTGCTATCCCTCGTATATACATAAGGAATAGTGAGTTGTTCTTAGGAAACGCAAATTACTTTTCTTATACATAGATAAAAAACCAATGTTTATCTATTTCTGTAACTATTCTTTTTAGTGTTCTTTTTTAGCTTGTAAGAAACCTAACATGTTTTCTGTCCTCCATAAATCACGAACTCGGTAGATTTGCGTATAATGGCCTGAAGACAAATCATAATTGTGGCAGTTCTAACAAAGAATATAAATGCTTACATAGAAGTGTACTTTCAGGCTCGAATTTATAGACCCAACACGATTGTTACTAAAACCTTATTCCGACTTTATCTCTCTAATGATTCAGTGATCTCTCGATACAAGAGATTGCGATATAAGAGATTTCGAGCTCTTTCTCCTAAATATGGGCGTGAGCCTAAGTATTTGCGTTATCCCAGCACTATGAAAGTGAGAGAGACAGAATATACACGCATGTTGGATACAACTCACACAACAAAACAGTAGGTGTGGGTATCACTTTTGACTCGAGCGTGTTGGGGACTCTTTATATGAGAGAATTTTCAAGAAAATTCCTCTCCTGAAGGCCCGTTGATTCTCTTGTATCCAGAGTCTACTGTAATACAAAAAGACAGATGATACGACCGTTACTTCAGTTATGTTTAAAAATCTTATTTTAGCGTGCAATAGGCGTAATTTGGCTGTAAATAGTAGCTTTATGACTCTAAAGAGATGATGATCTTTTAATTTTTGAATTTGGAACTTAATTGGAATCATTTAATTGTTCAAATCTATCGAGTTCGTGATTTATGGAGGACAGAAAACATGTTAGGTCTCTTACAAGCTAAAAAAGAACACTAAAAAAAAATAGTTACAGAAATAGATAAACATTGGTTTTTTATCTATGTATAAGAAAAATAATTTGCGTTTCCTAAGAACAACTCACTATTCCTTATGTATATACGAGGGATAGCGAGTTATTCCACATATATATATATATATATATATATATATATATATATATATATATATATATATATATATATATATATATACTAGGGGGGGTACCCCCCTGCTCGCACTGCTCGCCAACCCCCAGTTGTGCTATAAATATTATTATATATTAAACATTTAAATCATTTTTAAATTTTTAAATCATTTTTTTTTTTTAGTTTCGTTGATAATTTAGTATATTATTTGATATATCGTAATGATTTTGAGTTTTATAAGATTTATAGGATTATTTTGTTATGATTCCTTTTTATATCTTTTTCTCATTTTAAACATTTTATGAGATATATCAAAAATTCATACTAAAATTTATAAATTTATTATGATATTGTAAATGAAATTATTACATGATCATTATATCATATTTTATTTAAAATTTAGTTATTTATATAACAAATAAATAAATAAAATAATTTTAAATTATTTTATACTTACTTATATTACATTTACCTGTATAAAAGTTATGAATATGTTTTTTTATTTATTGTTGTTAGTAGTTAAATTATTTATTTATTAAAATTTCGATTTATAAATTTTAAATAATCATAACTTTTAAATATTTTAGTTAATTTTTAAATATTTTATTTTTTTTTATTTTTAATAATATTGATAATATTTAAAATTTTTTTAAATTTATTATTATATATTGAAATATTTATGATTTATTTTAATTTTTCATATTTTATTAATAATGTTAGCTAATCTTAATAAATATTTAGAATAAATTTCATGACTTTGATTAAAGTAATATTCTGCTATTGGTTCACGTATATTTATTTTATATTTTATAATTTCATTCGCATAATATTTATAATACTCTGGTACTTCATTCCAATTTTTAAATTCAAATTGTTCATTATTGTCCTCTATATATGAATTAATAATGTTATTTAATTCAGAAATTATTGTATTGTTTATTGAACTATTATTATCTAGACTTTCTAAATGATATTCATATTCTTCTTAAAAATTTAAATGTTCTTCAATTTGATCATTTAAATTTTCCATCAAAATGGATTTCATTCAATCATTTGTTGATCATTAACATTGTCAATTTCAACATTATTAATTGGATTCCATTCCATTTTTTTTTTTATTTATATATTATTAAAAATTTTTAATGTTTATAATTAATATAAATATAACCTGAAAAAAATAAAGTTTAATTAATAAAATAATTTATAAAAAATTTATTTAAATAATATTAAATTTTTGTTAAATTATAATAAAATTATTTTTTTAATATTTCTTTCCAAACTATGTTAGGTACAATATCTCTGTTTTTCGATTCATTTTGAATATATATTTTATTTACATTTTTACAACGTGAAAGAGTTATTTGTGCTTCTATGTTATATTTGAATAATTTAGTTATTTTTAATCGCGTTTCATTACATAATCCATTTTTATACTTAAATTTCGAATTAACATAATTATGGTATTTACTTTTAATTTCAGTTCCTGTGGAGGTAATCCTTCTCTTATGTTATTTAACATTTCTATTGAATAATTCAAATGAATATTATCATCCGTTTGATCTACACCTTTGTAAAACAAATATAAACAGTTATTAATCTTGAAAGTTATATAAATTTAAACATAAATATTAATATCAATTAATTTTAAAAGTTGTATAAATCAATACTATTAAAGGTTTATAATGTAAGATGGTGTGGAAATCTGAATCCTCAACACTATATGCTTATTTTTATTTTAATACAATAAAATATTTATAATATGAACAAATTATTAAAAATCATTATGTTTTCAACAAATGAATTAATTATAGTGTTGAGGAATTGTAATAGAATTAATTTAAATTCATATTTATTAATTTCAGATAAACTATGTAAAAAATGGTAATAAGATATCTGATGAGGCACATGTTTTTCATTTTAAATATTATAAATTGTAATTTTATTCAACTACTTTCGAGTTTTCAACAAAAAAAAAATTAAAATTTTTATATTTTTATGTAATATTATACATAAATAGAATATAATAAAAAAATATAAAACTATATTATCCAGTATTTGATGGTTCTAAAAGGTTGTGGGGGATTGTGTGGGGGGGCAAGAGGGGGGTTAGGGGGTCTATGGGGGGACGTGGGGGGGGATGCGGGGGGGTAATGATCGATAACATAAAATAACGTAAATTTACGTTATTTAATTAATAAAAATCATGTGGGGGGGGCTGTGGGGGGATGTGGGGGGCACCGACTGAATTTTTGGTTCATATAACTATATAATATAGGGAGATATATATATATATATATATATATATATATATGTATATATATGTATATATAGGAGTTATAGTTATCTGTCTAGTATTTGTCTCTGTTTTTCGTGTACAGTGGACGTCATTTGCCTATGAATACATTGAATAGTAGCTTTGTGATTCTAAAGAGATGACCAAAGTCATAAAAACATAAAATGCAGCAACGACGCAAAGTAGATATGTAATAATTTCAGAATTATTTTATTTTTTTAATTGTTTTGTAACAGCATCCAAGTATTCCTAAAGTAATCATGCACATTTTCAATGTATTTTTTCACGTAGAATCCGAAGAAGCTATTTTTTTTTCTCTAAAAATGATTTGTGAGTTGCTAGAGACCAATAACCGACAGAAAACCTATGAAAAAATGGTTTTTCGAGTTTT
The DNA here is from genome assembly GCA_017163975.1 of Anastatus disparis. Classification (NCBI taxonomy): domain Eukaryota; kingdom Metazoa; phylum Arthropoda; class Insecta; order Hymenoptera; family Eupelmidae; genus Anastatus; species Anastatus disparis. The sequence continues at coordinate 4,384,691 of JAFFSR010000302.1, forward strand.
TCGCCATGGCGCCATGCCAGAATCGAATTTTTGGTCATTATAAACTTTATTTGTTTTTTAAAAATACAAATTTTAAGCTCAGAAAATTACTTGTAGCCCCTCCCAGAGCAAAGTTACGGAGATTTTATGATTTAAATGTTATTTTTAGGTTAGAAAAACTGCTTTCTAGGACTCGCAAAAAATCACAGTGGAAGAGAGTGCTAAGACCTAGTCATATGTTTTTCGCGGGATTAATATCATTCATCCTTCCAGATAAAAAAAAAATTTTATAAAAAAAGTGATTTTTAGGTTATGTTGAGGTTAGGGTATGTGTTAGGAAACTATAAATATAACAAAACCTAATCTTAATTACTATAAAAACAAGAAAAAATATTAGTTTTAAAATATATGAGGGAGGGCATTTTACCTATCTTAACGGGGGGTACTCTTTATTTCATGTGAAATCAGTTGCTCTTAGAAGGTCATCCTTGATAGTTGTAATTTATTCCTTAACAAGACTATACAGCTAATTATAGTTAACTAATCATATATGACTTTTTATGAATTTTGCGACTGCACAATATTTTTCAATTCGAGAACTTTTAAAATTCCATATGAATTTTTACACTGAAAAAAAACTCGAATCCAGCGTTGCGAAGTTGATCGTATTAGCGGGATGCGAACAACATTCGAAGCATAAGAGTACATAATATCGTAGTAGGTTTATGCGTAACTATTTTAATAACATTATAATACCTAATATTCCATCGGTATATAAGAACAGAAGCACACCAGTAAAATGAGACGAACAAAAGCACGGTTGGAATTTTCTACGAAACATAAAGTATTGTAAAAATTGACGATAAAGAGTTCAGTGTAGAGTTCAGTGGAGTAGTGGCTAAGGCGCGTGACTCGTATTCCCGTTGGCGCGGGACCGAATCCCCGTCTGGTCGCTTTTTCGCTGTCTCTGCCGTGGGCTGACACCACGTTAAATAATACGTCAAATTGTGTTGTATTGAAAATTAATTTCTATGTGTTAAAAAAGGGCAGTAATGCCCGTGGATATAATAATAATAATAATAATAATAATAATAATAATAATAATAATAATAATAATAATAAAGAAAGTCGTGCGTTTAAAAATTAATAAAGAAAATTGCTTTTAAATCGCTGTCGATTTTTATAGTGAGCTTTATTCGCCATCGATTCTTGTATTCGAGAAGATTCCATAAACATTTCGCTTAATATTTCTAAAAAACTTTAAAATCGCACAGCAGAATATTACATAAATCGTCCAGAAACATTCAATGAAATATTTCACAGAAAGATTGAAGTAATCTTCCGGTAGAATATTTCATAAAAGATATCAGAAAAATTTCATAAATATTTCACTAAAACACTCCAAAAAACTTCAAAATTGTACAGCGGAACCGTATTAAGTAAAACTTACAAATATATTCCACGAAATACGTCACAGAATAATTGAAGTAATCTTTCAATGCAATATTCGACGAAAGATTTCATGAAAATTTTATAAATATTTCGCTAAGAGACGACGAAAAACTTTAAAATCTTTCAGCGAAATATTACATAAGTCTTCCAAAAGAATTCCACGGAATATTTCAAAGTGAGATTTAAGTAATTCTTCAGTGGAATATTTCATGAAAGATTCTAGGAAGATAACATATATTTTTTGCATGAAGATTCCCAAAAACTTTAAAATCGTACTGCGAAATATCACATAAATCTTCTAGTAATATACCACGAAATATTTAATGGTAAGATTCAAGGAATCTACCAGTAAAATAATGTATGAAAGATTCTAGCAAAATTCCATAAATATTTGCGGAAAAATTAAAAAAACTTTAAAATTGTATAATGGAATATTACATAAATCTTCCAGTAATATTCCACGAAACAATTCATAGAAAGATTTGAGTAATCTTGCGGTGCAATATTCGACAGAAAATTTCATAAAGATTTTATAAACATTTCGCTAAAAAAACACAAAAAACTGTTTAATCTTACAGCGGAATATTACATAAATCTTTCCTATATATTCCGCGAAATATTCCACAGTAAGAGTTAACTAATCCTTGAGTGGAATACTTCATATAAGATTCAGGAAAGATTCCATGAATTTTTCGCATAAAGATTCCGATAAAACTTTAAAATCGTATAGTGGAATATTACATCAATTTCCCAGATATATTCCACGAAATATTTAAAAGAAATATTGAAGTTATCTAACAGTAAAATATTGTACGGGAGATTCTAGGAAGATTCTATAAATATTCGCATAAATATTCCAAAAAACTTTAGAATCATATAATCTTCCAGTAATCTTCCACGAAATATTTCATAGAAAGATTTAAGTAATCTTTCGGTGCAATATTCGACGTAAGGTTTCAGGAAAATTTTACAAAAATTTCGCTGCCAACTTTCGAAAAACATTAAAATCGTACAGCCAAATATAACCTCAATTTTTCAGATATATTCCGCGGAATATTTTACAGAAACATTAAAGTAAACATTCAGTGAAATATTCCACAAAATATTTCATAGAAAAATGTAAGTAATTTTCCCGTGGAATATATCTTGAAAGATTTCAGAAATATTTTATAAATCTTTCGCTGGAAGATTCCTAAAAACTTTAAAATGGTACTGCAAACATTCACATAAATCTTTTAGTAATATACCACGAAATATTCAATAGGAAGATTCAAGGAATCTACCAGTAAAATATTGTATGAAAGATTCAGGAAAGATTCCATAAAATTTCGCAGAAAAATTCCAAAAAACTTTAAAATTGTATAGTGGAATATTACATAAATCTTCCAGTAATATTCTACGAAATAATTCATAGAAAGATTTGAGTAATCTTTCGGTGCAATATTCGACGAAAGATTTCAGGAAAATTTTATAAAAATTTCGCATGAAGATTCCTAAGAACTTTAAAATCGTATAGTGGAATATTACATAAATCTTCCAGTAATATTCCGCGAAATATTTTATAGAAATATTCAAGTAATCATTTAGTGGATATTGTATGAAAGATTTTAGAAAGATTTGATAAACATTTCGCTAGAAGATTTTGAAAAACTTCAAAATCGTACAGCGGAATATTACATAAATCTTACAAAAATATTCCACAAAATATTTTATAGAAAGATTTAAGTAACCTTCCAGTGAAATATTCCACGAAATATTTCACAGGTCGCAGAAAGATTTAAGTAATCTTCCAGTGCAATATATCATGAAAGATTTTAGGAAGATTTCATAAATATTTCGTAAATTTTAGGAAGATTTCATGAATATTTCGTAAATTTTAGGAAGATTTCATAAATATTTCGTAAATTTTAGGAAGATTTCATAAACATTCCGCTGGAAGATTTCGAAAAACTTTAAATTAGTACAGCAAAATATCACATATATTTTCCAGAAATATTCCACGAAATATTTTACAGATATATTTAAGTAATCCTCCAGTATAATATTTCAAAAATGATAGATATATATGCACTGTCTTTTTACAGCATTTTACAACCTTTTATGTAATATTTCAATAATATTTCGTGGTAGATCTGGAACTCTGAATCTTTCATCGAAATCTTCTAAAAATCTTACAGGAATATTTTATGAAAACTTACCGAAACCTTCCATTGAAATATTCCTGAAATCTGTTGAGAATATTCTATGGAATATTCTAATGTACAAGGAATCAAGGACATACGAATATTTTATGGAATATTTCATGAAAGATTCTTTAAATCTTCCATGTATATATCATGAAAATTTTATGAATTGTTTCAAATCTTGCTTTTTGATATTTCGAAAATCTTCCATGAATGTTTCATCGGAATATTTTATGAAATATTTCTGCAAGATTCCTGAAATGTTTCAAAGAATAATCTAAGATGACCCAAATCTTCCAATAAAATATTCTTGGAATCTTCCAACAATATTCCATGGAATATTCCAAATTAGAAAATACAAAGACATATGAATATTACAGGAATATTTTATGGAAGAATTGTAAAATATTTCAAATCTTCCATGCCAATATTCTAGGAAGCTTCCATAAATATTTCATGTTGTGTAGGATTTCAAAGGAAGAAATTTTTTCTCAACAAATATTTATCATGTAAATTTATGTTAAGAATTCCCTACAATATTTGCTTATTAAATTTATATTTTAATTTCTTCAATTGGGCCTGATTTTTTGAAGTTAATAAAGTGGCCACAGTTGAGGCAGGAATAAAGTAAAATATGCAACACGAGATTAAAGTCTATTTTTGCCTCGCGAATTTACTCCCTTCGCTTTGTTCGGATCTCAAACTTTCCCTTAAAAGGAACTTGCGACTTTACGACCAGTTGCATAATGTACAATTGATTATATTTTCTTAACAATTTATTTATCATTTTATCACGTCATTAATAAAATGATTTTCATTATAAGAACAAATTTTAATCAATATTAAAATAATGTTTATTTAATTAATTAAATAAATAATGCTATAAATCATAAATTTGGTGAGAGTAGACTTAAAACTTGAAAAAAATTTAGCCAGTCTATTTGGATAAATTATTTATTATATATCAGTATGAAATTATAGATTAGAGAGTAACAAAAGAGGTTGACAGAATAATATGTGGTTCTGGTCAAAAATAAGCTGAAAAAAAAACGTGGAGAATTGATTTTTAAGTATTTTTGAGTATTAAATTTTGCTTCCACGTGACTAAAAGTCTTATTAAATGTTTCAAAAAATATGATTCTTCTTATTTTTTTATTTTTCAACGTGAATACATTCAGAAATGGAATTCCTTGCCAAATCAAATATACTATAGACCTTATATAAGCTTATAAAGAGTAGAAAACGGCAAAAAATTCTGGGATGGCTGATTCCATTCAGATTCATGCAAGCCGTCACGGATAGAATTTTTTTTTGGTTGAACACTATGTGAATGTGTTCTAATACTCAAGAGAAGATGTGGAAACCCCGAAATACGGCTTAAAAATTTTTTTCACGTCGGCATAGCCTATTTTGTGTTAAATGTTAAAATAAAAGGTGAAAAAATGAAAATGGACCTCCGTATTTAAAATACTCTATCTCCGTCAATTTTTTATTTTTTTAGACTATTCTTTCTTTAAAATGTGAGGAATACAGACAAGTTCCAATGCTGTTCCAATTTTTGCGATATGAGTTGATTTCTCAGAGGTATTCATGAAAAACCTAGGAAAAATGATTTTTTTTAAATGCAATTTTCTCAAAAACTATATCTATTTTTTTTTAAAATTTTTATGTTTTTGTACGTGAAAAATGCTAAATTTTAGGATAAGTAAGAATATGCTATTTTGCCTTATTTTTTCAAACAGGTTTTCGAACGTTTTTTCTACATTTTTCATTTAAAAGCATTGATAAAATAAACCTTTGATTAAGTTTTTGGATCAATTAGAAACAAAGTTATGATAATTTTAAGTTTATAAAAATAGATGAATTTTTAGAATTTTTTCCAATTATAGAATATTAAGAACATGTAATCTTCCAATAATTACGCTCTTTCACTTTCACTGTTTTATTTATAAGTATATTGTTAGTGTTTGGAAAAACCTCGAGAATGAGCCATTGCTCAAATTTTTTGGTCAATTAGAACAAAAGTTATAGCGAAATCATTTATTCAGTTTGAATTTATGAATTTATATTTTCCCATTAATGCAATGAAGTCCTAGAAGTGAACACAAGATTTTGTTCAGCTTTCTAGCAGTGAATTTTTTGTATTCCCTTGACTTCTTTTGCTTTTTCTTGCCATTCAACTTTTTTCGTTTGTCGGAAAACTTCTAGTTCTTCTTTGCTTAAAAGGAGAATGTTGATAGATGGAGTGTACAGTGACACATGAGTTGTGAAATCCTCTGCATTTCTAATAAATTCTGCACTTTGCTTTGACAAATTGAGCCTTGTGGCATGATGTTTAACTATACCTTCTATTCCATCATATGCACCTTTTCCATGCCCGGTTGCAGAAAATAACCATTTTCTTTTTTCTTTTGAATTTCTAAACTCGTAAAATTGGTATCTATTTTTTAAATGACTGGTGGCTCCATGCGAAATGATTATGATTTCTTCTAATTCATGCAGAGCGTGTTTTTGCTTTATATCCTCTATAATTTAATTTATAGTCATTGAAGCATGAGAAGAATCATGTTTCGTATCGTCACAAACTGTGACATAACTGACCGTCAAATCAATTCCAAAATAGCATACCGATGTAAATATGGATATTTGCTCCACTGGTAGCTTTGTACTTCATTTTGTAATAAGGCCGTCTTGTTTTCGGCAAAGTCTACGTAAATGCTAATTGGAACTGGCTTTTTTTTACTAAAATTTTTTCCTCTCGAATAGCAATACGTTGAATTTCTTTAATCATTTTATGAGTTCTCACATTGAGAGCATGTTTTCTCAATTATACCAAGAAGTCTTCAATGGTACTAGTTTTATTAAGTAAATCTGATTTTTCCCAAATACTGTAACTTATTTCTTCATAAAGATCTTCTTCCGTCAAGGAAATCATTTCTAAATCAATAGTTTCTCCAGATGGACATTTTGCACAGTCTCCCAGTGCACATTTCATATCATCCTTAGAAGAAAATAAAGAAGGAATCATATTCGATTCGATTTTTGAAATGTCATATTTATTGTTTGTATTATAATTTTATTAAAACTATCAATTTAAGTTCTAAATTTTTGCAATAAATACAAAGACACGTATCATTGGGTGGATATAGGGTATAACCCACTTTGGTCTCAAGGCATAGAATGTTCATTTGTCGATTTTCTTTTCCATTTGGAGATTTTCTTCTTTAAATAATTGAAACATTTGTTTCATGCTTCGCGTAAGAAAGCGCTTAACTTTTTTAGTTTTGATGCCATTTTCTTTTACAGATATAGTATCATTTTTATTTGCACTTTGTCGAGAGCAATTATAATCATCGTTTAAATAATACTCTTCGACCTTTAACACAACTTCCCTATCCAAAGAATGGCCATTATTATTCTCAAGCTTTTTACAGACATCTTCATTATTCACCAGTGAGCGTGCTTGATCAATCATGTACGTAGTTACGCCTAGTAGTGCTGATAATAAATATTCTTTGGAAAAATCAGTTGGTATAAGGGTTAACAGCCGTACTTTTTCGAAAAAACTTGAAGAATTTTTTAGGACCTTTTAATATTTTCAAACCATTTATCACGTTTTACATTCAATGGTTTCATTCAATTTAGGCAAATCGGTTGAAAATTGCATTTAGAAAAAATCGTTTTTTCTAGATTTTTCATGAATAACTCGGAAGGATCAACTCGCATCGCAAAAATCGGAACGGCATTTAAAACTAGACTGTATTCCTCACATTTTAAAGATGAATTAGTCTCGAAAAGTCAAAAGTTGACGGAGATAGAGCATTTTGAATACGGAGGTCCATTTTCATTTTTTCACCTTTGATTTTAACATTTAAAACAAAATAGGCTATACCGTCGTTAAAAAAATTTTTTTAAGCCGTATTTCGGGGTCTATACATCTTCTCCTGAGTATTTGAATACATTCACATAGTTTTCTGCCAAAAAAAAATTCTATCCGTGACAGCCTGCATAAATCTGAATGAAATCAGCTAAATATACAGTACCGCTCAAAAGTTCGTAAGAAATTTTTTATTTTTTAACTCAACTTTAAACTGCGATATTTCAGAAACGGCTCAATGAATTGAAAAAAATCCAGACGGCGTTTGAAAGATCAGACAAAATATTATTTTTTTATGTCCTGCCTAATATTTTTATCTTTTTTTTTCAACTCTATTTTTAATGATTAATAGTACCTTATGCACCAAGCACATTGCGCACGCGGTGCATATACTATTTTACGCCCCGAGTATTATAAAACATTTGTTATTTTTACGAATTTATAAATTTTAATCAATCAAATGTAACTTTTTAAGGAATTGATAAAATTAAAAAATTCGAACGTGACTGCAAAGTAGAGTAAATTTTCTAAATCTTTATGTTTAATGATTTTTTTGTATCTATTTCCTACGTATAGCTAAAAATGCGCAAAAATGGAATGTACAATAAAATGAGTTTTAGATATGATAATATTTTCCAATGTCGCGAGTCTATTTTTGTTTACATTTCAGCATGTGTTCAAATCTGTAGTTCGTATACACATAAGAAGAAATTCGTAAATAACTTTGGTTTATTCAAAAAAAGGACACTATCATTTATAATAATTGTGATGAAATTTGTGATAATTTTGTTAAAAGTATACAATAACGTTCAAAAGTTCGTAAAAAATATTTTTTTTTAGAAACTCAGCTTCTAACTGCGATATTTCGGAAATGGCTCGATGAATTTCAAAAATCCGGCCGACGTTAAAAAGATTAGACAAAATACTATCTTTTTTTATTCTTCTAAAATAAACAAAAATAGATTCGTGACATTGGAAAATATTATCATATCTAAAACTGATTTTCTTGTACTTTCCATTTTTGCGCATTTTTAGCTACACGCAGGAAATAGATACAAAAAAATCATTAAACATAAAGATTTGGGAAATTCACTCTACTTTTCAATTGCGTTCGAATTTTTTAATTTTATCAATTTCTTGAAAAGTTACATTTGATTGAAATTTAAAAATTCGTAAAAATAAAAATTTTTTCTATCATTATATATAGAGTTAAAAAGAATAATAAAAATATTTGGCAGAACACAAAAAAATAGTATTTTGTCTGGTCTTTCAAACGCCGTCCAGATTTTTTAAATTCATCGAGCCGTTTCTGAAATATCGCAGTTTGAAGTTGAGTTAAAAAAAAAAATTTTACAAACTTTTGAGCGGTACTGTAGTTTTGCGAATAATAGATTATATATATGTTTTCCAAGGATACTATTTTTTTGTTTTTATTTTCATGAATGTTTGAAAAAATGTAAAACATTCATGCAAAACAAAAATAAATAAATTAACATAAAAATAAAAAGTCCCAGTCTAAAATTCTTTTTGAGGTTGAGCAAGTATCTCCTTAGTGCCGTTTACAACTTCAGAAATGAAAGATTCTTAAGTTCAGCATACAGGGAATTTCAGAAATGCGCACCTCGACCTTGGAAAGATTTCATTTCAGCCACAGTGCGCATAAAAGGTGCTGGGAAGTATTTCATCTTGCCTTTACACTGAGAAAAAATTTAGCTGAATTAAGGGGATGTAAAACGGACACTACACCTGTACTTAAGAATTTGGCCTATTTTTTCATCATGTTGCAAAACTTGTGGAAAAGAAATGCTTTAGTTTGTAGTATTTACTATGAAGATTATTCAGTTAAATTTTCAAATGAATTTATTCATTAGTTTTTCAAAATTTTGGGTTCCAATATTACATATTAAAATTTTTAGATTTTGTACAAGAAATCTAAAATTCTGAGAAACTAATGAATGAATTTATTTAAAAGTTTAACTGAATAATTTTCATGGTACATACTACAAGTTAAAGCATTTATTTTCTTAAAATTTTGCAATAAAATAAAAAGATAGTAAATATTTATGGGTACAGGTGTAGTATCCATTTTACATCTCCTGAAGTAAGACTTGATTAAATCAATGAAATCTTTTAGATGCGGGTGGAGGATAAAATATCTTGTTAAATTAATATAAATCTTTCAATTGCATCGAATAAATATTTCATACATTCAAATAAAAATTTATTTTATTAAATATCGAAAAAATTGATTTAATAAAACTAATTGATTGTTTTTACAAAAAATTTTAGTAATTCAAATGCATATTTGTTTTCATAATCAATTATTTCATTGCGATGATAATATATTTAATTGAATGAATTAAATATTTTATATTTTAAAATAAAAGTTTATTTAATTAAATGTCGCAAAAATTGATTTAATTCAATTGATTTTACAAAAAATTTCAGTAATCCAAATGCATATTTGTTTTTCTAATTAATTATTCCATCATAATAATCTTATATTAAACTTAATTTGGTTCAATATTTTATATGTTCTATGTTCTTTCTGTGTTATAGCTTTCCTTACCCCGTATAGAATTTTTACATCTGTTTTCGGGGCACCTTGACCATCTATGTGTTGTGGTGTTTCGCGTTCGAAAGACTCTTACTAGTCCGAGAGCCAGTGACCGATTTCGGTAATTTCCTCTCGACTGAAAACGTGTGAACTGGTTGAGAAAATTTTACCCTGTAGCTTAGTGAACGCCAGCTGGCGCACCACGGGTGGGTTGGACCAGCTGACGTATAATCGACCAAATAAACAGCTGGGTGTAACATGGTGGATTATACGTCAGCTGGGCAGGTGAACATGTAAAAAAATTTATTCTCAGTGATTTTCTCTCACTTGAAAATTACCAAATAATAGTTTAAATGATACTTTAAATAAATAAAAACGACAGCTGGCTATATGACGGGGTAAAGATCAGATGATGCAGTGAAGGATGTATCGCAGGAGCCAGAAGTAAGCGTCAATTGGTTATCTTAATACATTAATGGACAAGTTTTCTATCAGCATATTATTAGCTGATTGTTTTTACTACTTTATCTATTGTGTTAATAATTATCTGACGAATTTTTAATTGAGAGAAAATAACCCAATTAGACAAATTATCGAAAGAAAATTTTTTTTTTATTCAGGAATGTCTGCTCTAAATGTAATTACTCGTAAAATGTCAATATATACTCTTGTTCAAAATTTTGTTTAAAAATGATTGTTTAATTATATAATTAATTGTAAAAGCCAAGAATTATTGTCCTATATTGCTATTTTATTCAAAAATTTTGAGTGCATAACTAATAAGTAAGCACAAAAACTGTAAAATTAGAAATATTAAATTTATTATAATTGGTAAAAATATTGCTATAAAAATGTTTATCATGGAAACTTTAATCTTTCTTAATAAATTTGTATGAAAACTTAATTTGTTATGATAACGAATAAAAAAATGTATGATTAAAGAATGTTAAAAAATAAATAAATCGATATAAAAAAAAAAGAAATTGTTAGAGTATAAATATAAAAATATAGATAGAATGTCATATTATATGTAATAGATGGCGTTGCTAGTGAAACCGTAAGGAAGCCGAATAACTTTTAAAAATGTAAAACCTTGAGGCAGTTACAAAGAAATAGTTGAGAGAGTAAGATCGTGAGGTGCTCTCAATTAATAAATATACGTTATATTACGAAGTTTCTTTGTCATTCAACTAGATACCTTTTTATTCCTTTCCCGTCCTTTTAAGAACCTGTGAATATTAGATATACCTACATATTTTGTAATTATTGAATGTAGTTATAACAGAAATGACTTTATACACTCTCTAAATATAATCCTGTGAAATTTCACTGAATTCAAGTGAATATCGCTACAGATCACATGTCGATTGGATATAGAAACTATAAAAGCATTTGTCAAGATGAATTACTAGAGAAACTAGCCAGCTATGATTGGACACCATTAACAGCTGGTACTGTCGACCCAGAGTCTGCGCTTGGCTGCATTTGTGACAATTTTACTTCTGACATAGAGACTTTAGCACCAGTGAAAATACTTAAGCATACGAAGAATAGCCCACCATGGTTAGATGAAGAATTGTCGCAGATGCGGCGCAAGCAAGATGCTACTTACAGAAGATATAAACGGACGAACGAAACGCAATACCTGACTGAGTTTCTGCATTTACGTAAAACGGTAGACGAACAGACTGAACTTGCAAAGACCACATACTATCATAATAGACTGTTCGAAGCACTTGCAAATGGTAATGTCTGGAAGGAGCTGAGAGACCTGGGACTCTTAACCGAACCTTAAGGGGACTTGAATGGATCCACTCCTGATGAAAATAACGCGCACTTTGCTGGGGTGTCGGTCTCGCCGCATTATGGTGATGAGCTTTGCGAGAGGGTTCTTACTGAATGTAATGAAGATGGTTTTGCTTTTAAACCAATTAATATCAATGATGTTGTTCTTGCGAATTCTCATTTCTTATCGCAGGCTCCTGGTGAGGAGGCATTCCTCAAAGCGTGATACTTAAAGCCTCACCATTTATTGGTGAACATCTTGTGGCTCTGTTCAACTCTTGTTTTGCGCGGGGGGTCTTCCCTGGCCTTTGGAAGCAAGCACGTATTGTGCCATTAAAAAAGTGTTCTGCACCTAAGTCGCCTAAAGATTTTAGGCCAATTGCGATTTTGTGTTTTCTTTCGAATCGAGTGTGCAAGATTTGATTATACAGACAGACAGACGTGAAAGCAAGCTTAATAAAAGTGTGTAATAATAAAAAGTAATATTTTTTCTGATGAGGACAAATCAATTTTGATGCTTTGTTTACAAGAAAAGCATCAAAATTAATTTGTCCTTATCAAAAAAAATATTGCTTTTTACTGTACAAGTTGCGGACAACTCTTAACTTTTATCAATAATCACTAGTTTTTCCAAAAACCTACATTTTTTAATTAGAAAAGGAAAGAGATCTAACATTCTCTTAACCCTCCATGGGTAACCACAAATTTAGGGACACGAAGGGTAAGCTAGGTCGTTAATGTCTTGTTGATGATTTTTCTATGAAAATACTGGTAAAAAAATCTGAAAAAATTCTGGAATACTCATTTTTATATCTACTTTACAGTCCAACAGTTTATTTAATGATTCATAGTGAACAAAGTTGTTTATAACAATTTTTATTTCCAGAGATATTTGACCTCAAAATTTAGCTTGTGCTATTAATGACCCAGGTTACCCACGGAGGGTCAATTCAAATTATATAAAATACTTGAGTTGATACAAAAGCATGACTTTATGTATATAGGCGTTCACAAAACTTTTAATTGTTCATGTAAATTTTTTCAAAAATACTTGTAAATATTTATTATTTAAAATTAATTTTAAATTTATTTTCCCATACTGAAATTCAGAAAGGAATTGTATGTAATTTAAAGCTCAAATATTTATAATATTTAAAAATTTTATTAATGACATAATAGAAAACAGCTATTTTGCAAGTATTACCATTAAATTTATGAATACTTTCCGATTTTAATGATTGTTTTAAAAAGAATGGTTTGTAAATACTTTTTCAATCCTTCTTACGTTCTTAAAAAAATGTAGTCAAGAATTACTTTTAAAACAATATTTTAAATGAAAGTTTTTATAAAGATTAGATCGTTTTTAATTCCATATGAAAAATTTATTGAACGTTTAAAGGTATTTTTTTACAAAATAATAAAAAGCAAGAGAATGAAATAAAATAATTAAAGTTCTTTTAAATATAAATATTAAAATAATTGTATGGTAGGCCATTGCTTAAATAAACATAATAATTAACAACGTAAATCAAATTTTCAGTTTATCGATAATGCATTTTTTTATGAATATACAGCTGTTTTATTTTTTTAAAAGAATATAAAAATAGAATAAAATTTTATTCACTTTAATTTCCTTTTTTTGATTTTTTTGTATGACAAGTAGAATCAGAGATAATAATATTTGAATAAGCGCTTTTTATCTAAATTTTTTCTTGTGAATTTCTGACGGTAGACTAAGGTTAGTTGTCAGTAAGGGGACGTAGGCCAATCGCGAATAAGTTTACAAATAAAAGCCATGTCGTCACGCTGCTTAGACCTAAAGTGTAGAATAATCTTACGAATATTTTCTGTCATTGATTAATTGAAATTGCTGGTAGATATACTGAAAAGCTAAATTCTAATATTTTAACATGCTTACAGTAAAATTATTAATTTTCAAATGATTTATATTTAGTGCTCGATTCAAAGTTTCAAGGAAAACATCGACTAAACAATAGTTGAGAACTGTAATTATAATTCACATATGCACTGAACATTTTTTTAATATTTTTAAAAAACTATGAAAAAAAATACTAATTATATTTTTGGCTATTATTGAGTTAAGTTTTTAATTTGCATAAAAAAATTATTACAATATGCAATTCTTATATTGAATATAATAATTATCATATACTTTTATAAGTTTTTATATACTGCCGTTCAATTGCTTTCGCCCACCCTAGAGTAAAATTTATTAAAATAAAAAGTTTCATATCTCCGGAACTAACGATCGCATCTTCAAAATTTAAACAGCGTTTGAAAGATTGGTAAAAAATCTTTGAAATAAAGTAAGTCCGGTATAAAAAAAGTCATTTTCTAATTGCTTATAGCAATGTGAAAAAAAATTTTTTTCACTAATCTTTTTTGCCCACATAAAATTAAATGCTATTTTTATGGGAATCATGATATCAAAAAAAAAAAACCAAATGGGTTTTAAAACTCTGATAGTCCTCTTTAAAATAAGCTGAGTTAAATATTTTTATGACTTTTTTAATCACAATTATGATGATTTTCGTAAAAAAAGACCTATTTTTTTAATCATGATGATCTAATAAACTAAGAAAGATGTGAAATTTTGTATTAAAGAAAAAATGTTTCATTTTTAGTCTAGAATATATATATATATATTTAGTAACCAATAAGTTTCGGAAAAAAAATTTTTTTTGCACTTGTTTAATTAAAAATTTTTATTAATTTTTCATGAATTTTCCCTAAAAAAATAAGTAAAAAAAATTTTTTTTCCGAAACTTATTGGTCATTAAATATATATATTCTAGACTAAAAATTAAACATTTTTTCTTTAATACAAAATTTTATATCTTTCTTAGTTTATAAGATCATCATGATTGAAAAAATATGTCTTTTTTTCGAAATATCATCATAATTGTGGTTAAAAAAATCATAGAAACATTTTACTTAGCTCATTTTAAAGAGGACTATTAGAGTTTTGAAACTCATTTGGGTTTTTGTCGATATCATAATTTCCATAAAAATGACATTCTCTTTTATGTGGGTAAAAAAAATTAGAAAAAAATAATTTTCTTTTACATTCCTATAAGCAATTAGAAAATGACTATTTTCATACCGGACTTACTTTTAGTCAAAGATTTTTTATCAATCTTTCGAACGCTGTTTAGATTTTGAAGATGCGATCATTAGTTCCGGAGATATAAAACTTTTTTTTTTGCCCTAGGCCGCAAAATGACCATTTTGCGTTCTACGGAAAAACTTTAAATGTCTCGGCCTCGGGACAAAAAAATAGTATATTAGACCATAGATGCATATTGATCATCCTCGCTCGTGCAACTTTCGAGGCCTCGCTACGCTCGGCCCCAAAAGTTCGCACTCGCCGAGAATGATCAATATGCATCCTTGGTCAATAATGTACTATTATTTTAATAAATTTTACTCTAAGGTGGACAAAAGCAATTGAACGGCAGTGTATACTATGATTATTTTAAATATTTAGTTAAATGTTCAACTATTTTAATTTCCGTTACTGTTTTTTGTATTAATCAAATTAAGCTTTTTATATTTACAATATATTGTAATGCAAAAATATAATAAAAATAATAAATTTTGTTAAAATCAATAAAAGATGCTTATTTTTCAACGTCATAATTTTGATTATTGATTAATAGTTTATTTGCCGACTTAAAAATTTGTTACTTATCCTAAGTAATTGACCCTTGTAGTATAAGTATGATATATAATACTCATTGTACTTTATGAAATAGTTAGGAGTTCTTTATGTTTCCAACCGATTATTTGACAATATTAGAAAGATTTGTAATTGTCATTAGTAATAAACGATTTACCATATTTTTTTACGATAGTTAAGATTTTTGTTAATTACGTGAATTTTTATTTCACATTTTTTTATAACATGATAAGATATAGCTTTATGAATTTTGAAAATAAATTATTTGGTATAACTTTCGATAAATAAGTTGCAAATATTTGTATTAGATAAACATATATAATTTTTATAAAATTTTTTTTATCAATCATTAAAAAATTTTAATAAATTAATTGTTTTTATATTTATTATCATTATATAAGTTATAAATGTATTTAGGAGGCCTTCTCTTTACCCAGAACTACCATTATTTTACTTCATGAGTTGATTTCTTGTGCGTATACATATTTATTTAATATAAAATATATTTTTAAGCAAAGCGTGACGGAAAATTGTTCGTTCTATGAGAAGCAAGACTGTCACTCAACCAAAAGAAGTATTAACTTCTGTTGGCCAGTCCCCACGATTGTCACACCTGGTTTTTTTACGTGTTTGGGAGGCTGCCGTGCTCCAACCCACCCATTTTGTGCCAGTTGACCTTCACTAAGCTACAGGATACAATTTTCTCAACCAGTTCACAAGTTTTCAGCTGAGAGGAAATCATCTACCTCAAACGGTCGCTGGCTCCTGCACTAATACTGCAACAAAGAGTTCGAACGTGCACAAATATTTTCTTACTGGAAAGCGTTATTTTTGGAGATAGTTTAAGATGTCGAGCTCTTCGTTATCAGAGTTACATAGTCATTTTGAATGTTTTACTGTATAATTTGACTACTATTTTAATTTTTAACAGAGAGTAAAGCTAAATTGCTATTGTGTGACACATGCAAATATTTTTGTACTAAAAAAAGCTATTTTCATGAATTTTTACTTCTTGGTCTGGATGATTGAACTTGAAAATTTTTAGATTCTAAGTTAAAAATTTGACATGCGTTAATTCAAGTGAACTTATATTGCTTTAAAATTTTTTTTTTTAAATGGAGAAAATTTTTTAAAACAACTACATTAAAATCTATCGTGAAAAATGCTTTGCTGTGGAGCTATAATTCACTGAAAATGGTCAAAAATCGCAAAAATCAGGGAAATATTAAACTTTGATGTTCTATATCTTCTAAAATAAGTCCGGAAAAAATCTGAAAAATTCAAGGTGATTTAGGACATAAAAAAGAACATGTGAAAAAGTTGTCGACGGAAAAAAATTTTTTGAGGGTCGATTTGACAGAGAACTACCCTTATATACATATATATATATATATATATCCGTTGGCCATATTAAGAGGGAATAGGAATTGAGAACAATGCTTTTCGCTTTCAGATTTCACCTGAATAAACGGCCAAAAGACAGATGATTTTGGGTCCGAATCAGGCCGTATGAGGAACTATAACTTAATAGTTGAAAAAAATATTAATATTTTGTCCTATATTTTTCAAATTTAATTTTAATTCTTTCGATTTTTTCTTTTGTTTCTTAGATTGACATTTCGTAATGAGTATAACTGCTCTCAAAGCACGAGTCTTTTTTTTTATTAACATTTGTTCAATATGATTGCTCTTTGGCCATATTGACCAAAACATAATAGCATCAGTGCTTCTATATTAATTCCTCTTAAGGCATACTGAAACTTTGTATACCTCAGGACTTATGAATCTTGTATAGAGTCGAGCAGCGCATGAGAGACATATGTGATGCTAATACTAATTGAGTATGCCCTTTACATACTGATGAGAATACGGCCTACGAGGACATGGATCGCGATTAATAGGTTTCCGTATAACCTTTAAAAATCGACTTGGTAAATTAAATTCTGCGCCCTAGATTCTTAGATACACCTGTTTAAATGGTCATTTTTCCGAAAATCACGTTTTTCGCATTTTCAAACCAACACAGGTCATTTCTTCCTCCTTAAGAGGAGGTCGAGTATATCTGTCCTTTTCTAATCAAAGAATTGATTTTTTCACAAAAATTAATAATTGTAGTAAAAATAAGAAGATAACCCCATCTCGTATAATAAAAAGCAAGATTTTCTTTTATGAGGAGAAATTATTTTTATCGCTTTGTTTTTAAGAAAACCTTGAAAAACTGAATTGTCCACCCTAACCTCTATTTTTTAAGTTTTTCAAGGTTTTCTTCAAAACGAATCAATAAAAATAATTTTTCCTCATCAAAGAAAATCTCACTTTTTATTATACGAAATGGGGCTATCTCCTTATTTTTTGCTACAATTATTAGTTTTTACAAAAAAATTAGTTCTTTGATTAGAAAAGGACAGAGATATACGACCTGCTCTTAAAAGTGCACACGAATTTAACTGAAAGTATTTTCTGATATATAGAACAATTCCTTTTTGGAAATTTTCTTGGCTCAAACCTCTATCCAGTTCATTTGGACCTCTGAAAATTGCATCCTCTGCTCCTCAAGTAATTCAATTTAACTAGCCGTTGTGGTTATTGCTCTTCATTTTACAAGCATCGAGACATTTTGCAATTAATTGTTTCTTAAATAAGCCACTATAATCTTTAATTGAAGCTTTGCAAATGTCTCTAGCTGTTTGAGAATCAGACTTATGGCAATTTTAAGATTTTCCTAAATTCAAAGTCTTAAACCTGTGAATTCCTAAATCGCTGATTTTAAAATTTGACCTCGAAAATGCAATAGTCGAAGTTTTATTGTGAAAAAGGGCTTTCTCGAAATATTAAAATGAATATCCTTGCTTATAGTGTAATAGTTAAAACAGCTTTCTGTGAATATTTTTGTTCTCTAGGTTTTAAAGCTCGAAAAAAACCCTCTTAAAAACCTGAAAAAGGCATTTTTGACTTTTATTCAAACTCTATGACGTCACTTCTATTTCGTCTCATTTTATTTCTCCCTAATGGCCTATATAATGTTCCCCACCTTTTAAAAAAACTTTTTCTAAATAACTTTTCTGACATTTCTCAGAGTGTCGCCCAGTGCTGACTTAGCAAAGGGCTTGAGGGACAATCTGACGACGTTTCTTCCATCGTCATTTCAAGTTCCCAGAACGTTTTAACTATTTTATTGAGTTAAGTATCGTTGATGCTTAGTGCTTTCACTAAGTTGTGGGTGTCACGAATTCCGACTTTTTGTGTAGTGTGACTAGTCGATCCGCCTGACCTTATGATGTATGTTGTGCTATGAGATTGCCCTTGTGGCTTCAGTGTAATCAATTTTGGAAGAATAGACCAAGATAATCCATTCCAATTAAAACCTTCACTTCTTTCCTTTTGTGGGATTCGAGATCAGCGAGATCTAGATGTGGAAATTCCATCTAATCAAATATTTTAACATCTTCCTGAGGGACGTCGATGCCTAAATGATGAATCACGTACGCAATTATTTTCTGCGCTCTCTCACGGGAAGCGATTATAAGTATGGCAAAAAATGCCTTCTAAACAAAGTGTCCATTTCACGATCGCTGAAGGCTTTAACTTGGATGTCTGCGTCTTCATATGGGATTCCAAGTTTTTGAACCAGAGATTTAGCAACGAAACTAGCCTCAGAGCCGTTATCTAATATACTTCGTGCTTATATTCTATGACCACTTGCGGCAATCAATGCTGTTTGCACGGTAAGCAGCACCAAAGAGCTGATGTATCATGTTCTTCACCAGTCGAAGATTTATTTTCGGATTCTCGGACGCGTTTGGCAGGGATAATGAATCCGGTATCAGTGTTTTTCCTTTTCATGCAGTGGTAAAGAAGTGTATGGTGCGCCGCATGACATTGTTCGCATCTCACTCGCGAGGAGAAAGCTGAAGCAATATGGCCAGCCTTGGGGAAATTAAAACATAATCGTGCACTTTAGGCCATTTCTCAGCACTGAATAATACTAGATCCTTGGAATGCTGAACATCTCATAGGACCATGTGCACTCTCGAAGATTGGACAGATTATAGATTGTTTAACGGACATGGATCCATTTAAAATTTGATAGTATTTCGAGTATTTTGATTCTGAACGAGATAGTCCTGCCCCAGACCTCGTGTTCACCTATCTAATAATTTCACTTATCTTCAAGGTTCGTTTAACATTGAAAAAGGTGAAGATCATGTTTTGAGTAGGAAGTTAATCACTTGTCATTGATTTCTCGCAGTCCTTGCGTGTGGTAGCATCTAAGGCTCGTGTAATATAAAAAATAAACAGATCATCTCAGTGATCAGCTGATCTTTCAAGTTTGCAAAGAGTCCCTCGGATTGTGGTTACAGAGTCCAACAGGCGTTGGATATCGTTCAAATTCTCTTTTGCAACGATTGTTAGATTCGATAAGGCAGTCAAATGGTGTGTGCGAGCGTTACGATAACAAGAAGATGCTTGTTATCGTAACGCTCGCAAAGGATGTTCCAATCGATTGCATGATTGCTTTTGGTAATGGTTATCTCATCTACCGCCTTTTTTGCCTTGCTACTGATCACTGTTTTAAGATAGTGTAGCATTTGTACATCGGTCAAAGACTTGTCATCGTGAACTAAGGAAGTAAATAGATCGTGGAAGGATTCCCAGTATTCAAAAGCTCTCGAAAATGTCGGAAAATTAATTTTTGGGAGATGACTCAGGGTCCGCTCATAAATTGCAGACTGAGGTGTTTGAGTATCAGCAGCAAGTTTAAGCTGCTCGTCGTACAAAAATCCAAGCGTTGCATTGTATGCACTTAAAACTATGGTGTACACTTTTCATCAGAAATAATCACAATCCTGATCTGAAGTGTTCTGTAGGATCTTTTGGTGTACCCTCTCGAACTTTTCTCATATCTCTTTACAGGATTCAATATGAGCCATGAGAAGGCCCTTCGTTATCGTTGGATAAGATCTCAATGGATCCTGTTGATAGTTAAAGATAATTTCAACTAGAGCTCCTTATCTGTTAATACATTCCATAGTGGGTTTTGCTATTGTGACCTGCTGATCAAATTAATCCAACCGGAGACAGGAGGGAAAACCAAATAAATTTCACCTATATGACCTTATATGAATGAGGAAAATAAGAAGATAAATAGAAAAAAAATAAAATAAAATAAAGGGTAAATGAGCAGAAGATAAGTAGCCGAAAATATAAAATATTTAAATAAAAAAAAAATTTTGTATGTACCACGTTCTCAAAACGTACTAAAAAGTATATTAAAGCGAACTAAAAAGTATAAAATAATGTCTACTATCGCTATATACATTTATCATCTCTTGTAGATTGCCACACTCTATATATATTGTCCAGGAAATCTGGATTGTGAATTTTTAATAGCATGCAAAGAAGGAGCAAGACCCAGAATAGGAGAGGGCAGCTTGCGGGCACGACCCGACACTCACGCTCAATGTCTCGCTCCAAAAAGGTAGAAATTCTCTCATAAGTGAGATCGAAAACTAAAATATTTCAGGCACGGCTTGATGACATTCAGTGCCTTTTTTTTACCGAACCGACGTTGTTCGCATAAAAAAGATGGGGAATTCTCTATGTGAGATCCAAAACGGAAACCTTTCAGGCATGGTCTGATAACAAGCACTGCCTTTTTTTAAATGGAACTTCTTTACCAACGGTATTTACCTTCCATAAGCGATGAATAAAAAAATTATATGAGAGTGAATTGATTTCATGACGCTAAATGCAACGGAAGTAATGAAATGGAAGTGTATGTATATAAGAGGCGCGTCTGTGCCTTCACGACAAAGCAAGGTACTAAATACATATAAAGAAGAACTCGCGGGACTGACTTGATATCAAACGCAAATATATTATATGTTTATATTATAGTAGGTCGTATTTGGTAGAATATCCATGGAGCTAGCTAAATGGGTATTGGAGTCTAACCTCGCTCAGAGCTTAAGTATATTCAGTCATCAGTATACTACACAATGGAGTAAAGCGTATTGGATAAATGACTATAATTTTATTGAATATTGTTTGAACAAGAAACTAAAGTATATTTCTAGATGACTAGTAGAGTCAGCGCGCTGCTACAAGTAGGCAATCCTTCTCTGCTCTGCGTCCCCGTTTAGCTGCACTGCTATAGTCAAGATAAGGACAGATAAAGGCAGAGCGCAGTTAAAAATTAACAAACAAGTTAAACTCTAAAGAGCTATAGTTCTTTGTCGTCGTCGTCATTCGTTTGTTTTTGTAGTTCGTCGCCGTCTCTCTCTGTCGCATCTATAAGCAGAGCGCAGCTAAAAGCTATACCTGCGTCGCTCAGTTCATGGGCTAAAGAAGGATACATATAACTTTGACTAATTTTTCATAGCTTGAACAGCAGGTAGTCTCGTACTAAACGAAGAATACATATGATCTTGGGCTAAGGCCCTCAACGGACTACTGCTCAAGCCAAAAACATTAGTCTCGCTCATATAAATCCTTCGTACGCCCAAGTTTGGTTTATAACTAATACATGCATATTATACATAAAATACAAATCTCAATGAATATAGAAAGCAATACTGGCTTGCCGTTTTTCCTCTTTTTCTTTCTTTCTTTCTCTATGTTTGATGTTGCGCCCCTCTCTTCCCTACATTGTTTAAACGTGCTAAAAACAGTGATAATTAAATGAACATTAATGAGTTCTATAACTTCATGAAGAAGTTTCACTTCTGTCGGCCATTTTTACCGAACCAACGCCGTTTGCATCAAAATGAGCGGGAGTCTTCTCATAAGTGCGATCTAAAACTAAAATCTTTCAAGCACAGCCTGATAACATGTAATGTCTTTTTTTTACCGAATTGACGTCATTGCATAAAAAAGGCAGAAATTACAGGCTTCGATTCTACAGGGCACGACCCGGTCTCTCACTCTTTCCAACTTACTACTTCACCTCCCGATCCGGCTCGAAGGACCATGTTTTATTCTTTAGGTATTTTTGCTTACCAGAAAAAGGGGAAGTTCAAAGGAGAGAGTGAAACCTCAAAGACAATGGTAATTTAATGCAATTATTTTCATTTACGACTCTTGTAAATACACAACAACGTAAATCATAAGCAAAAAATAAACACTAATACTTGACTTTATTATAAGCGCACTTTTTCGGGATGAAGTCACTTATCAAACCACTATCAATAGCGAATGGCGAACTAAACTGTCCAAGATTACGATTTTTCTTGTATATTTTCCCACCCATTTTCTATTGTTCTCGGTCACGAGTAAACACCTTCAAATGGCGAGTTTTGAGAGCGATTTTAAGATTTCAGAAGCTTATTTAGGTTAGGTCGTTAGGTCAAAAATTTCAGGGGATCATTTTTTTAATGCGTACTTATGCAAAAAATATGTTAGAATTTGTCAAAACTGTGTAATAGTAATTAAGGTGTCAAAAGAACAAGATTAATGAAAAAACCTGTTTTTTGGAGGGAGGGGAAATTAAGGGGGGAGGGGGGTTCGATGATCTTGAAAATCCTTATTCGATATGTGTCGGCTATTCATGCAACTAAATTCAAAATCCCCGAGGGGTGTCATTTCGTTTATCTTATTGTACCATACTCGTTATGTGTAAGGATATGTATATTTTGTTCTAATAAAGGAGGATGCCCACGAACAGGTAGCGACTAAGGTAACACGGGGAAACGTAAAAAACTGCTATTAATGCTTACATTTAGTAAAGATATGAAAATTTTAAAAATAAATAATTTGGGGAAATGAAAGGAAATGTGAGAAAACAAACGATGAAAATGACAAAAATAAGTGAAAAAATCAAGATTTTTTCAGACATTTTAAACAAATAATAGAAATAAAAAAATATTTTTTCATTTTTCTCACTACGATATTAACTAATACAGTTTAGATTTTGTAAAATCTCACAAATTTTCTGATGATTAACAACTTTATATTAAGAGTTTACAAATCACCTCATGGACATCCTCCTTTGTAGGATATTCAAAATCATAAATAATAAAAATTAACTTTTAATTTAGTTGAAATTTATGAAATTTATCATACAAAGAATTGATCATATGAAATTACATAAATAATTTTTAAAAAATGTTCATTTAACTTGTAGTAAATGATTAAAATCTTTTAATATTTAAGAAAATTGAAATTTATGACGCAAAATTAATTGAAAGCATTTTAATATTTAAAACAAAGACTTAAGAGGTGGACGAAACCAAATCGGTGACTTAGTTCAATGCATACAATAAATGCTTATAATGATTTATTTATTTATTTGCACGACAAAAATATAGTCATTTCCTCTAACCATGTATATAAAGAATAATTTGAAATAGTTTCAGTGACAAAAAAGTATAAAATATTGTCATAGAGCGAAAAATACCATATAACAGACGATGCAGCTGTTATTTGCATGCAATAGATTTCAATTTAGCATTTTTCGCTTCATGACAATATTTTATATTTTTTTGTTGCTGTAACCATTTCAAATTATTTATTATGATTATGGTTAGAGGAAATGACTATATTTTTGCCGTGCAAATGAATAAATAAATCATTATAAGCATTTATAGTAAGCACTGAACTAAGTCACCGATTTGGTTCCGACCGCCTCTTGATGCAAAATTAATTCACAGAAAAAATAAAATATAAAATGACTCACTCCTGATTCCCTTTAGAAAGAGAGGGACTGGAACTGTTGTAAAATCCTATACTGTTGATGAATTTCTTAATAGTTGTAGGTATGATTTTTGTATTTACGGTACATAATTTGTTAATGGTAAAAAAAAAGAAAAGGGAGTTGGATTGTTAATTTTACAAATTAATTTAGGGATTAATTACCTAAAATAAGAATAGAAAATTTGAGTAAAACAATTTAAATTGATTTAGGAAAAAGTAAAAAAAAATAGAAGTAAATTCAAAAATAGCAATTTAATAATTTTAGCAAATTTAGAAATAAAATAAAAATCTAGAAATAAGAAAAGAAAATATAGGAATTTAATAGTAAAACTAACTTTGAATAAATTAGATTCAGTAGAATGTTGAAATGGAAATTGAATTTAATATGTATAGAGATAGAATGAAAATAGGAATCATACCGTAAACTCATCTAGTTTGTTCGAAAAACTTGACCCGTTAACAGGCAAAACGAGAATTTCGCGCACGCAATTTCAAGTAAACGATGCGAATAGAAAATGGAGTTTATTCGCTCCCAGAATCACTTTCATAGGGTTTTTGGATGTGCTCTTTCAGAATTTGAGATTTATTTATTTGCGAGTTTAGACAAGAACTTGATAGTCGAATAAAAGATTAATTCGTTACAGGAATAAAAGAAGAGAAAATTTTGGATTGATTATTCAAAGAAAATCATACTTCATCATTAGCTGTAATGTTGGAAATAGCTCTAAATAAGGAAGCAGTGTTATCATTGTCAACGAATACGGCGGAAGTAAACAAAATCGTCCAGCAAACGAATTTATCTGTCGATTCCAAGAAACAAAACACTGAGCGAGTTAGTCAACATCAAAGGGATTCGCTGAAAAGAAAGTTTATAATTCATGTGATAAAAATAATCACGATTTTAGTAAATGTAAATATAAAAAATATAAACGTAAAAATTGCGGTAGAATTTGCCATTTAGTTAAAGTGTGTAAAGAAGATACAAAAAAATCTAATACGAATTATATTAGTCAAGATAATTGTAGTACTACTAATGAAAGTTCTTTGGATATTTACAATGATGATGTTAATGCAATAGAAGATGTTAAACCTGTTGACGTTACTGTTATTATTGACGGCAATATTAAATTTCCAGTGGAAACCGAAAGCGGTGCGGGAGTTTCTGTAGTTCTGCATGATGCTCCCAACTGAAAAAAGCCAAGTGATTAATCACTTGATTTATCATCTGATTTATCATCTTATTTATTATATGATTAATCACCTGATAAATCACCTGACTTTATGACATAATCTGACAGGTGATTAATCAGATGAAAAATCAGGTAATACAATCAAATAAAAAATCAGGTAATTAATCAAGTGAAAAATCAAGTGATTAATCCGAGGGGCTACGCACTTCATGTCCTCTCAAAAAATCCTCTGAATTAAAAGTGTGTACTCTCATGTCCTCTCATGTCCTCCGATGTCCTCTGAATTTTTTTTCAATGTACTCGCGATTATTTTGAAAAGTAAAAAAATTGCAGAGGACAGCAAGAGTACAGAAGAGAATGAAGAGGATAATGTGAGTACATAAGAGAATGAAGAGGACAATGTAAGTACATAAGAGAA
Source organism: Anastatus disparis (assembly GCA_017163975.1). Lineage (NCBI taxonomy): Eukaryota > Metazoa > Arthropoda > Insecta > Hymenoptera > Eupelmidae > Anastatus > Anastatus disparis. The sequence goes on from JAFFSR010000302.1 coordinate 4,410,523, forward strand.
CTATGGAGGACAGTGAGAGTACAAAAGAGGACTCCTCAGTTCTCTTGAGTTCTCTTTTATGTCCTTTTATATCCTCTTAAGTTTTCTTTCCTGTCCTCTCAAGTTCTCCCGAGTCCTCTCAAGTCCTCCTGAGTCCTCTCAACTTCGCCCATGTACTCTAAAAAATTAAAGAGTTTATTTGTGATCTTGTCCTCTTTAAAGTCCTCTTTAGTCTCTCAATGTACTCTTTTTTGTCCTCCCAAGAGGACAAGAAGTTCGTAGCCCCTCGGATTAATCAGATGAAAAATCAGGTACTGAAATGAAATGAAAAATCAGGTTATTAATCAAGTAAAATATCAAGTGATTATTTAGGTATCATGATTCATTCTATAGATTTTATTTGTATCTATATTATATTTTTATTAGTTGACCAATACAACATAGTTTTAATAATCGAGGATTTCAATGGTAGAAATCAAAGATACAATCTTAAATGTTTTCAACATCTATTGAATTATAGAAGAGATGCAAAAACAATACATAAGAATATATACAATGCCAATACATTTATCATATTCATATCACCAAGTTTGCATTAATTTTAGGGAATAATTGGGTACATATAGGTGAAATTCAAAAAATTGAGAATACGTGTCCAGGCTTAAGAGAAGGCCGTATCATTCTGTCCTTGTCTAATCTAAATTTTCGTTATTATAAATAAATAAAATATTTTCATAGAAAAGTAAGACAACCGCCCAATAGAGCAAAAGACAAGTAAACGATTCTTTTTTATGAAAAAATATGAAATTTTTATTATTTTTCGAATGAAGTCTGAAACGGAAAAACAATCGAACTTGATTGAGTTGATTGAACTGTTTTTTCGTTTCAGACTTTATTCGAAAAATAATAAAAATTTCATATTTTTTCATAGGGCTGATTCCATTTCAAATCGAACAGTCAGTATACACTCAAGTCACCAATTACTGCGCTAATGGAGTATGTTATTCTACCCTAAAAATAAGGGTATACGTATTTTTTTATTTTGCTGAAATATCAAAATTGCATCAGATATGCACTTTTGAAAATTGCATACAAAAACTAAATGTTAAAACTGAAAATGTTGAGAATAACTTTAGAGAGCTATCGTTTTACCAATTTCCAATGAATTTTGATAAACCTTTTTTTATTTTATTTCGTTTTGAGCCCTCTTCAACTCCGTGCAAGAAATTTAAAAAAAACTAAAAAATGACTGAGATATATGCATTTTACCAAAAAATGCACTTTTTATGCACATGCATTTTTCTCGAAAAGGCCATTTTTTTTTTGCTGAAATTTTTTTTGCTGATAGAGGACCAAAATACCTATCTAATAGTACTTGTTTGATCCCGGCTTTTTTGGTTTGGAGCGAGAAAAAAATTCACAAATTTTGTTGGTGAAAAATGCTTGTATATACGTTCGGAAGTCTTAAGCGGTCTGCATTCAAACACTGTCGTATGCTTGGCTCATCATTTGTTTACATTTGTATGCATGTATATAGCATCAATAGTGATATATATATATATATATATGTGTGTGTGTAAATTCGTAATATAAAAATAAATATTTAAACATGAAAAAAAAGAATTCTATTCGTGTATATCTATATTATGTATGTTTCGATGTACAAACAATAGGAGGCTAACTCATGGACAAATACATCGCGTAACCAAAACAGCATATTAGAACTGTTATATAGAAGCTAGTTATTTTTACGGCTGCTTTGAAAGGTGCTTCTCGGGTTTGTGAAAAATTCAACAAAATTGTGAAATAACAATGTCCGAAATTTACTCTTCTAAAAGAATTTCATGTCCTGATTTTTTTTCAAATGCATAAAAAGGTAGTTTATATGAGCAGTAATTCACGTTTTAGACCGTTGGAAGATTTAGCCATTAATTTGGCACAGCTTCATCCAGATTTAAATATATTGCCATCTACTAATGTATGTAAAAATTGCCATAAACGCATATCAAAAATGATTTTAAGTGATCTTGAGTCTATATCTGAAAATGAAATCACTGAACCTTTTAGCGGAAGAGATGATGATTTTATTCCGAAGACACCCGAACGAATAGAGGAATTAAACGAGAGTATTAATTCAGTTTTACCTGAATGCATCTCACCCCTAAAAAGAAAAACTGCAATACCTGAAAATTTTAGAGGAAGTTACGTATCTAAAAAGAAAAAATCCTTAATTTCAGCTTTTTCTGCTACTGTTGGAAGTAAATTAGAAGATGCGTATGGCATTTCAGTTGAATCAATAGAATCGGACGAAAATTCCACTGAAAACTATTGGAATGAATTTTTAGAAAATTTTAAATTGGCTTTAGAAAAATGCTCTTCTATTTCGGAGAAAATAAAACTTCTAACTCTACTACCTTCAAAATTAAGCAAAATAAAAGTTTGCTCACTATTCCCGAATACAAGCGAGTATATGATAAATAAATCAAGAAATCTCGTGAAAAATAAAGGAGTTTATTCGGAGCCAGATTTATATACTGGTCATCCTATTGATGAAAGCACAAAAAATATCGTTATGGAATATTTTCATGAAGAATCGATACAAAATGCTGACGATTTTATAAATTGGGTTCAAAGTTACACCAATGCAATAAAAATCATTTTACTACCAATAAATGAGATTGAAAGATTTAGAAAAAGAAAAATATTGAATGGAGTGGGGTTTCTAAATATAATGGAATTCAAAAAAGTCATATGTGGTTAAAAAAACTTGGGGAATTAAAATCACATATATTTATTGGCAGGACAGCTATACATGCACTAAATGAAATGAAAAACAAGAAAAAAAAAGCCAAGCGTCGTGAGACTACATTTAAAACTAAAAATAATAAGCGCAAAAATGAAAAAAAATAATTATCTATAATTATTTTTTTGACGCATCCCAACAGTGAGAGGCAAGGGGAACTCACTCTAAAAAAGCACCCCGAAGGGAACAGAATCCTTCTACGTCCACGTCGTTGTTCCTGGATAATGCTAAACGAAGGATAATATTTAAATGTCGACTGCTTAAGACTTCCGAACGTATATACAAGCATTTTTCACCAACAAAATTTGTGAATTTTTTTCTCGCTCCAAACCAAAAAAGCCGGGATCAAACAAGTACTATTGGATAGGTATTTTGGTCCTCTATCAGCAAAAAAAATTTCAGCAAAAAAAAAATGGCCTTTTCGAGAAAAATGCATGTGCATAAAAAGTGCATTTTTTGGTAAAATGCATATATCTCAGTCATTTTTTAGTTTTTTTTTTAAATTTCTTGCACGGAGTTGAAGAGGGCTCAAAACGAAATAAAATAAAAAAAGGTTTATCAAAATTCATTGGAAATTGGTAAAACGATAGCTCTCTAAAGTTATTCTCAACATTTTCAGTTTTAACATTTAGTTTTTGTATGCAATTTTCAAAAGTGCATATCTGATGCAATTTTGATATTTCAGCAAAATAAAAAAATACGTATACCCTTATTTTTAGGGTAGAATAACATACTCCATTAGCGCAGTAATTGGTGACTTGAGTGTATACTGACTGTTCGATTTGAAATGGAATCAGCCATAGAAAAGAATCGTTTGCTTGTCTTTTGCTCTATTGGGCGGTTGTCTTACTTTTCTATGAAAATATTTTATTTATTTATAATAACGAAAATTTAGATTAAACAAGGACAGAATGATACGGCCGCCTCTTAATAACCTAATGTGAAAACAATTTAAGCGTTTCTGAATGTATTAGAAAGGCTTCAACAATCCTAAAAAATATTTTCATTTATTGTAACATCGACGAAGTAACTTATTTTGACTAGCATAACTGGAAAATCAAGCAAAAATGTCTTCGTATAACGTGTCCGATTCACAAACATTTTTGTTTTTGATAAAATAGAAGGCCTTTATGTATCTTGTGGAAAATATATGATATGTGGAAATATATTATAGTGATTTTTGAGGGATTTTAATCAAGGAATCCAGTGGTAATATATGAAATTGCAAAAAATGAATGGAACATGTTTAAAATAAAGAGGAAAAATTGATTTCTAAAAATGTCTTTGTGTCACACTTTGAATATTTCTATTCACAAATAATTTAGAGGGTTAAAATTAAGAGATATAAAGTATCAAATGTCAAAACTAATTTGTTTTTTCATGTTTTTAACTATCACCAATGAAAAAAATAACATATACAGGGGGAAAATGTACCGAAATTACATGTATTCAAAACGTACCTCTGATGTCTTCGTTTCACGCAATGGTTTATAACGAATAAAATCTTTTTCGGGAATTTAAACATCGGAAAAAGATAATGCGTTCAAAAACCTTTAAAATTCATGTCAAACATATTTGCATTATTCATACTGAACACCTCAAAATAGCATTTAGGAAAAAAAAATAAAGAGAAAATGTCTTCGTATCGAGCTTGATTTTTTCAATTTTTTTAATTTCACCCATATACATATGAAGAAAGCCAAAATTTCAGACTTCAATATTACCATGGTACCCAATTATTCCCTAAAATTAATGCAAACTTGGCGATATGAATATGATAAATGTATCGGAATTGTATATATTCTTATGTTTTTGCACCTGTTCTATAATTCAATAAATGTTGAAAACGTTTAAGATTGTATCTTTGATTTTTACCATTGAAATCCTCGATTATTAAAACTATGTTGTATTGGTCAACTAATGAAAATATAATATAGATACAAATAAAACCTATAGAATGAATCATGATACCTAAATGATCACGTGATATTTTACTTGATTAATCACCTGATTTTTCATTTCATTTCAGTACCTGATTTTTCATCTGATTAAATCACTTGATTTTTCACTTGATTTTTTACTCGATCAATCACCTGATTTCTCATTTGATTATTCACTTGATTTTTCACTTGATTAATCACCTGATTTTTCATTTGATTTCATTACTTGATTTTTCATCTGAATAATCACTTGATTTTTCACTTGATTAATCACTCGATTTTTCATTTGATTTCATTACCTGATTTTTCATCTGATTAATCACATGATTTTTCACTTGTTTAATCACCTGTAAGATCATATCATAAAGTCAGGTGATTTATCAGGTGATTAATCATATAATAAATAATATGATAAATCAGATGATAAATCAAGTGATTAATCACTTGGCTTTTTTTAGTAGGGCTTACATTAAATATTTAAAAAATTTTTAACAGATAATTATAGTAAATTAAAAAATTTTTTTTGGTAGAGATTTAATGAAAACTTTTGGGATTTTTATAGAGGCAATAGATAATATTAAATATAATAATGATATTGTAAGACTTGTAGATAAAAATAAAATATTATTTGCTAGTAAGTTAGGTAAATTTATTGGGTGTAAAGTTAAATTAAGAGTAAAACCAGATACTAAGCCAATATTTAAAAACCTCATACTATTCCGTTTACTTTCAAGTAGAAAGTGGAAAAAAAATTACAGTCCCTTAAGAAACAAGGTATTATTACAAAAGTAAATGCAAGTGACTGGGGTACACCGTTAGTTTCCATTTTAAAACCAGATGGCGATATTCATTTGGGCTAGCTATAAGCTTACTTTAAATAAATACTTGGATGAGTCTAACTATTCAATACCGAGAATAGAAGAGTTGTTCGCTCCTCTTCAAGAGAGAGAGGAGTATTCAGTCTTAAATTTAGTAAGAGTTTATAATGAACTCGAGGTTGACGATGAAACAAAAATGCTTTTAGCATGGAGTACACATAAAGGTGTACATGGGGATGTATCTGGAACTTCTTAATTTTAAGATGTCAACCTGACAACAATTGAAAAGTCTATAATACAAGTTTCTGGAGTGGCACACATTTCAATAAGGGCTTAAATTACTCGTTTCTTGTAGAAGAATTTCACCTAAAAATAACACTTACATTAAAAATAGTCAAACAGCTACCTAAAGAGGGGTACATGTACCAGGGAAGGCTTAAACTGTTGTTTTTACCATATTCATTATGCTCAGAAAATTTGAGAATGATCGAAAGAATGGTACTTTTTTTATTGCTTAAGAACCACGCGTAGGAAAATATAAAAAAAGTATAATTTTTGACGTATAAAATTATGTACCGTAAGTACCAATTTTCCAATCGATACCAAAATTTAATTTCATATTCTACTATAAGGAACGAGTAATTTAAGCACTTATTGAAGTGTGTGCCACTCCAGAAACTTGTATTATAGACTTTTCAATTGTTGTCAAGTCGACATCAAAATTAAAAAGTTCCAGAGATATCCCCATATGCGGTTAACAAATTGCCGTTCGGTACAAAGCCAGCGTGTTCTGTGAGAGAATAAAGTTATAGAAGGCATATCACCTACAAAAAATTATTTTGATGATATAATAGTGACCGGTAAACATAGAGAAAAACCCTTTCAGAATTTGGAATTAGTTTTTGGACGTGCTAAAAATTCGGGTTAAAGTTTCGTTCAAGTAGATGTAAATTTTTACAACCTCAAAAAGAATACTTTGGACATATAATATAAGAGGACCCTGTTAAAAATAACCAGCTAGCTATCCAGGTGGATTATTTGCTTGGATATCCAGGTGGATCACTCTGATCGAGTTGGATATCACTCTGAACTTCATTCACCTGGATCCAGCTAAAATCCATTTAGATATTTTTGATGAAAACTTATAATTAGGCATTATAAGCATCTGTATAACATAATAATACTACCAATAAAAAAAAATTGAAAATTTTACCCGAATTAAAATTATACAGGAGAATTATCCTCTTAGATATATAGCTGGATTAATAAAATCGAAAAATTAAGAAGTAATTTTATCGAATAATTTACTGAAAAGCATACTTTATAATTTTTCGATTTTATTAATCCGACTGGATATTCAAAAGGATAATCTTCCTGCAGAATTATACTTTGAGTAAAATTTTCAATTTTCTCTTAATTGTAGCATTATTGTTATACAAATGCTTGTAATCCGTAATGATTATTTTCCGTAGAAAAATATCCAAATGGATTTTAACGGTATCTAGGTGCATGACCCACACAGCATGAAAGATATCATTGAAATATTCCAAAATATTCCAATAGAATATTTCATTGAAATATGTATGGAGCTTTATGGAAGGAAACAGAAATATTTCTGGAATATTGCAAAAAAAAACTTTCTGCGAAGAACTCCTGGAAGCCTCCGTGAACCTTCCAAGGAAGATTCAGTTGAAAGATTGATGAATCATTGCACCGAAAGATTTTATGAAAGCTTGAATGGAAGCATCCGTAAACCTTTTGAACGAAATATTGGAAATTGTCATTAAAACATTTCAGTGGAAGGCTCCTGAAAGCTTCTGTAAACCTTCCAAAGAAGATTCCTTTGAAAGATTGATGAATTATCGCACCGTAAGATTTTATGGAAGCTTAAATGGAAGACTTCGTTTACCTTTCAGTGAAATATTGGAAATTGTCATTGAAACATTCCAGTGAAAGGCTCCTAAAAGCTTCCGCTAATTTCCAAAAAAGATTCCGTTAAAAGATTGATGAATTATTAAACTGAAAGATTTCATAGAAGCTTTATAGAAGACTCCGTTTTCCTTTCAGGGAAACGTTGGAAATTTTCAGTGGAATATTCCGACTTAAGTCTCCAGGAAGATTCCGTTGGAAGATTGATGAATCATTGCACCGTAAGATTTCATTAAAGCTTGAATGGAAGACTCCGTTTATCTTTCAACAAAATATTGGAAATTGTCATTAAAACATTCCAGTGGAAGGCTCCTGAAAGCTTCTGTAAACCTTCCAAAGAAGATTCCGTTGGAAGATTGATGAGTCATCGCACCGTCAGATTTTATGAAAGCTTAAATGGAAGACTTCGTTTACCTTTCAGTGAAATATTGAAAATTGTCATTAAAACATTCCAGTGGAAGGCTCCTAAAAGCTTCCGTAAATCTTCCAAGGAAGATTCTGTTGGAAGATTGATGAATCATTGCACCAAAAGATTTCATAAAAACTTTATAGAAGACTTCGTTTTCCTTTCGGAGAAATGTTGGGAAGTTTCAATGGAATATTGCGACTTAAGTGTCCTGGAAGATTCCGTCAACCTTCCGAGGAAAATTCCGTTGAGAGATTGATGAATCATTGCACCGAAAGATTTTATGGAAGCTTGAATAGAAGACTCCGTTTATCTTTCAACAAAATATTGGAAATTGTCATTGAAACATTCCAGTGAAAGGCTCCTAAAAGCTTCCGCTAATTTCCAAGAAAGATTCCGTTAAAAGATTGATGAATTATTAAACTAAAAGATTTCATAGAAGCTTTATAGAAAACTTCGTTTTTCTTTCAGGGAAGCGTTAAGAATTTTCACTGAAATATTCCGACATAAATCTCCTGAAAGCTTCCATAAACCTTCCAAAGAAGATTCCTTTGGAAGATTAATGAATTATCGCACCGTAAGATTTTATGGAAGCTTAAATGGAAGACTTCGTTCACCTTTCAGTGAAATATTGAAAATTGTCATTAAAACATTCCAGTGGAAGGCTCCTAAAAGCTTCCGTAAACCTTCCAAGGAAGATTCTGTTGGAAGATTGATGAATCATTGCACCGGAAGATTTTATGGAAGCTTGAATGGAAGACTCCGTTTATCTTTCAACGAAATATTGGAGATTGTCATTAAAACATTCCAGTGGAAGGCTCCTGAAAGCTTCTGTAAACCTTCCAAAGAAGATTCCGTTGGAAGATTGATGAATCATCGCAACCACAGATTTTATGGAAGCTCAAATGGAAGACTTCGTTTACCTTTCAGTGAAATATTGGAAATTGTCATTGAAACATTCCAGTGAAAGGCTCCTAAAAGCTTCCGCTAATTTCCAAGAAAGATTCCGTTAAAAGATTGATGAATTATTAAACTGAAAGATTTCATAGAAGCTTTATAGAAAACTCCGTTTTTCTTTCAGGGAAACGTTGGAAATTTTCACTGGAATATTCCGACTTAAGTCTCCTGGAAGATTCCGTAAACCTTCCAAGGAAGATTCCGTTGGAAGATTAATGAATCATTGCAACGAAAGATTTCATAGAAGCTTGAATGGAAAACTCCGTTTACCTTTAGCGAAATATCAGAAAATGTCATTGGAACATTCCAGTGGAAAGCTTCTGAAAGCTGCCGTCAACCTTCCAAGGAAGATTCCGTTAAAAGATTGATGAATCATTGCACCGTCAGATTTCATGGAAGCTTAAATGGAAGACTTCGTTTACCTTTTAACGGAATATATGAAATTGTCATTGAAACATTCTAGTTGAAGGCTCCTGGAATCTTCCGTAAATCTTCCAAGAAAGATTCCGTTGAAAGATCGATGAATCATTGCACCGAAAGATTTTATGGAGTCTTTATAGAAGAATTTGTTTTCCTTTCGGGGAAATGTTGGGAAGTTTCAATGGAATATTCCGATTTAAGTCTCCAGGAAGATTTCGTCAACCTTCCGAGGAAAATTCCGTTGGGAGATTGATGAATCATTGCACCGTAAGATTTTATGAAAGCTTTAATTGAAGACTTCGTTTACCTTTCAGTGAAATATTGGAAATTGTCATTGAAACATTCCAGTGAAAGGCTACTAAAAGCTTCCGCTAATTTCCAAAAAAGATTCCGTTAAAAGATTGATGAATTATTAAACTGAAAGATTTCATAGAAGCTTTATTGAAGAGTCCGTTTTCCTTTCAGGGAAACGTTGGAAATTTTCACTGGAATATTCCGACTTAAGTCTCCTGGAAGATTCCGTAAATCTTCCAAGGAAGATTCCGTTGGAAGATTAATGAATCATTGCACCGAAAGATTTCATAGAAGCTTGAATGGAAAACTCCGTTTACCTTTAGCGAATAATCAGAAATTGTCATTGGAACATTCCAGTGGAAGGCTCCTGAAAGCTGCTGTCAACCTTCCAAGGAAGATTCCGTTAAAAGATTGATGAATCATTGCACCGTCAGATTTCATGGAAGCTTAAATGGAAGACTTCGTTTACCTTTGAACGGAATATATGAAATTGTCATTGAAACATTCTAGTGGAAGGCTCCTGGAATCTTCCGTAAATAATCCAAGAAAGATTCCGTTGAAAGATCGATGAATCATTGCATCGAAAGATTTCATGGAGTCTTTATAGAAGAATTTGTTTTCCTTTCGGGGAAATGTTGAGAAGTTTCAATGGAATATTCCGACTTAAGTCTCCAGGAAGATTTCGTTAACCTCCCGAGGAAAATTCCGTTGGAAGATTGATGAATCATCGCACCGTAAGATTTTATGGAAGCTTAAATTGAAGACTTTGTTTACCTTTCAGTAAAATATTGAAAATTGTCATTCAAACATTGCAGTGGAAGGCTCCTGAAAGCTTCCGTAAATTTCCAAGAAAGATTCCGTTAAAAGATTAATGAATTATTGCACCAAAAGATTTCATGGAAGCTTTATAGAAGAATTTGTTTTCCTTTCGGGAAAATGTTGCGAAGTTTCAATGGAATATTCCGACATAAGTCTCCAGGAAGATTTCGTCAACCTCCCGAGGAAAATTCCGTTGGAAGATTGATGAATCATCGCACCGTAAGATTTCATGGAAGCTTAAATTGAAGACTTTGTTGACCTTTCAGTAAAATATTGAAAATTGTCATTCAAACATTGCAGTGGAAGGCTCCTGAAAGCTTCCGTAAATTTCCAAGAAAGATTCCGTTAAAAGATTAATGAATTATTGCACCAAAAGATTTCATGGAAGCTTTATAGAAGAATTTGTTTTCCTTTCGGGAAAATGTTGCAAAGTTTCAATGGAATATTCCGACATAAGTCTCCAGGAAGATTTCGTCAACCTCCCGAGAAAAATTCCGTTGAAAGATTGATGAATCATTGCACCGTAAGATTTTATGGAAGCTTGAATGGAAGCATTCGTTAACCTTTTGAACCAAATATTGGAAATTGTCATTAAAACATTCCAGTGGAAGGCTCCTGAAAGCTTCTGTAAACCTTCCAAAGAAGATTCCGTTGGAAGATTGATGAATCATCGCAACCACAGATTTTATGGAAGCTCAAATGGAAGACTTCGTTTACCTTTCAGTGAAATATTGGAAATTGTCATTGAAACATTCCAGTGAAAGGCTCCTAAAAGCTTCCGCTAATTTCCAAGAAAGATTCCGTTAAAAGATTGATGAATTATTAAACTGAAAGATTTCATAGAAGCTTTATTGAAGACTCCGTTTTCCTTTCAGGGAAACGTTGGAAATTTTCACTGGAATATTCCGACTTAAGGCTCCTGGAAGATTCCGTAAACCTTCCAAGGAAGATTCCGTTGGAAGATTAATGAATCATTGCAACTAAAGATTTCATAGAAGCTTGAATGGAAAACTCCGTTTATTTTTAGCGAAATATCAGAAAATGTCATTGGAACATTCCAGTGGAAAGCTCCTGAAAGCTGCCGTCAACCTTCCAAGGAAGATTCCGTTAAAAGATTGATGAATCATTGCACCGTCAGATTTCATGGAAGCTTAAATGGAAGACTTCGTTTACCTTTTAACGGAATATATGAAATTGTCATTGAAACATTCTAGTGGAAGGCTCCTGGAATCTTCCGTAAATCTTCCAAGAAAGATTCCGTTGAAAGATCGATGAATCATTGCACCGAAAGATTTTATGGAGTCTTTATAGAAGAATTTGTTTTCCTTTCGGGGAAATGTTGGGAAGTTTCAATGGAATATTCCGATTTAAGTCTCCAGGAAGATTTCGTCAACCTTCCGAGGAAAATTCCGTTGGGAGATTGATGAATCATTGCACCGTAAGATTTTATGGAAGCTTAAATTGAAGACTTCGTTTATCTTTCAGTGAAATATTGGAAATTGTCATTGAAACGTTCCAGTGAAAGGCTACTAAAAGCTTCCGCTAATTTCCAAAAAAGATTCCGTTAAAAGATTGATGAATTATTAAACTGAAAGATTTCATAGAAGCTTTATTGAAGACTCCGTTTTCGTTTCAGCGAAACGTTGGAAATTTTCACTGGAATATTCCGACTTAAGTCTCCTGGAAGATTCCGTAAACCTTCCAAGGAAGATTCCGTTGGAAGATTAATGAATCATTGCACCGAAAGATTTCATAGAAGCTTGAATGGAAAACTCCGTTTACCTTTAGCGAATAATCAGAAATTGTCATTGGAACATTCCAGTGGAAGGCTCCTGAAAGCTGCTGTCAACCTTCCAAGGAAGATTCCGTTAAAAGATTGATGAATCATTGCACCGTCAGATTTCATGGAAGCTTAAATGGAAGACTTCGTTTACCTTTTAACGGAATATATGAAATTGTCATTGAAACATTCTAGTGGAAGGCTCCTGGAATCTTCCGTAAATAATCCAAGAAAGATTCCGTTGAAAGATCGATGAATCATTGCATCGAAAGATTTCATGGAGTCTTTATAGAAGAATTTGTTTTCCTTTCGGGGAAATGTTGAGAAGTTTCAATGGAATATTCCGACTTAAGTCTCCAGGAAGATTTCGTCAACCTCCCGAGGAAAATTCCGTTGGAAGATTGATGAATCATCGCACCGTAAGATTTTATGGAAGCTTAAATTGAAGACTTAATTTACCTTTCAGTAAAATATTGAAAATTGTCATTCAAACATTGCAGTGGAAGGCTCCTGAAAGCTTCCGTAAATTTCCAAGAAAGATTCCGTTAAAAGATTAATGAATTATTGCACCAAAAGATTTCATGGAAGCTTTATAGAAGAATTTGTTTTCCTTTCGGGAAAATGTTGCGAAGTTTTAATGTAATATTTCGACATAAGTCTCCAGGAAGATTTCGTCAACCTCCCGAGGAAAATTCCGTTGGAAGATTGATAAATCATCGCACCGTAAGATTTCATGGAAGCTTAAATAGAAGATTTCGTTTACCTTTTAGCGAAATATTAGAAATTGTCATTGAAACATTCTAGTAGAATGCTCCTGAAAGCTTCCGTAAACCTTCCAAGGAAGATTCCGTTAGAAGATTGATGAATCATTGCACAAAAAGATTTCATTGAAACTTTATAGAAGACTTCGTTTTCCTTCCGGGGAAATGTTGGGAAGTTTCAATGGAATATTCCGACTTGAGTCTTCTGGAAGATTTCGTAAACCTTCCAAGGAAAATTCCGTTGGAAGATTGATGAATCATTGCACCGTAAGATTTTATGGAAGCTTGAATGGAAGCATTCGTTAACCTTTTGAACCAAATATTGGAAATTGTCATTAAAACATTTCAGTGGAAGGCTCCTGAAAGCTTCTGTAAACCTTCCAAAGAAGATTTCTTTGGAAGATTGATGAATCATTGCACAAAAAGATTTCATTGAAACTTTATAGAAGACTTCGTTTTCGTTCCGGGGAAATGTTGGGAAGTTTCAATGGAATATTCCGACTTGAGTCTTCTGGAAGATTTCGTAAACCTTCCAAGGAAAATTCCGTTGGAAGATTGATGAATTATCGCACCGTAAGATTTTATGGAAGCTTAAATAGTAGTCTTCGTTTACCTTTCAGTGAAATATCGGAAATTGTCATTAAAACATTCCAGTGGAAAGCTCCTAAAAGCTTCCGTAAATTTCCAAGAAAGATTCCGTTAAAAGATTAATGAATTATTGCAGCGAAAGATTTCATGGAAGCTTTATAGAAGACTCCGTTTTCCTTTTAGGGAAACGTTGGGAATTTTCACTGGAATATTCCGACTTAAGTCTCCAGGAAGATTCCGTTGGAAGATTGATGAATCATTGCACCGATAGATTTCATGGAAGCTGGAATGGAAAACTCCGTTTACCTTTAGCGAAATATTACAAATTGTCATTGAAACATTTCAGTCGAAGGCTCCTGAAAGCTTCCGTAAACCTTCCAAGGAAGATTCCGTTGGAAGATTGATGAATCATTGCACTGTAAGATTTCATGGAAGCCTAAATGGAAGACTTCGTTTACCTTTTAGTGAAATATTGGAAATTGTCATTGAAACATTCTAGTGAAAGGCTCCTGAAAGCTTCCGTAAACCTTCCAAGAAAGATTGCGTTAGAAGATTGATGAATCATTGCACCGAAAGATTTTATGGAAGCTTTATAGAAGACTCCGTTTTTCTTTCGGGGAAACATTGGGAATTTTTACTGGAACATTCCGACTTACGTCTCCTAGAAGATTCCGTAAACCTTCCAAGGAAGATTCCGTAGGAAGATTGATGAATCATTGCACCGAAAGATTTCATGGAAACTTGAATGGAAGACTTCGATTACCTTCCAGCGAAATATTGAAAATTATCATTGAAACATTGCGAGAGTTTGTCAACCGCATTTACGATCACATGAAAATATAATCAAGTAGCCACCTGCTGGCAAGATGAAAGAATGGCAAGCTCGCAAGATAACTACAAATATTTAATTAATATTTCTCCAATATTTTACTGTTATATTTATAAATTTTTTGAAATACTTTATGAAATATTTCTGGAATATTACAGAAACGTTTCATGTAATATTTCTTGAAAAATTTGCGCATTATTGATTTAAAATGTTTTAAGAAATGGTACAGTAATATTTCTTTAATATTTCAGGGTTATGTTCAAACATTTTTTCAAATACTTTATGAAATATTTTTTAAATATAACAGGAATATTTCATGTCATGTTTCTTGAAAGATTTGAGAAATATTAATTTGGAACATTTCAAGAAATAATGTAAAAACTTACTTGAGTATTTCAGTGTCAGATTCAAAAATTTATTGACATAAAACATGGAATGTTCCGGCAATATTATAAAAATATTTTAGTAATTTATTTAATATTCATAAACTGAAATATTTTAAAGAAATATTAGTTCATCACTTATTTAATATTTGATGAATAATTCAAGGAAGCTTTCAGTAAGCTCCCAATGAAGTATTTTATCAAAAATTTACAGAAGCTTCCAGTAAGCTTTCACTGAAATATTTTATGAATAATTTACGGAAGCTTCCAGTACGTTTTCACTGGAATATTTCATGAAAAATTTACGGAAGCTTCGGTAACCTTACAATGAAGTATTTCATGAAAGACTTACGGAGGCTTCCAGTAAGCTTTCACTCAAATATTTCATTAATAATTTACGAAGGCTTCCAGTAAGCTTCCACTGAAATATTTCATTAATAATTTACGGAGGCTTCCAGTAAGCTTCCACTGAAATATTCCATAAAAAGTTTACGGAAGCTTCCGGTAAACTTCCGCTGAAATATTTCATGAACGACTTGCGGAAGACTCCTGATCGAGGACATATCCATCTTCCGGAAACTTTTCACTGGAATCTTTCTGGAAGCTTCCAATGTTTTTTCTGTAGTGAATTAAATCTTCCACGTTTTCTTCTAGGAAGCTTTCGGTAATTCAACGAAAAACTTACCAAAGCTTCCTGGAAGCTTCCACTAAAATATTTCAGAAATGATGTACGGAAGCTTCGAGTAAGCTTTCACTGAAATATTCCATGAAACATTTACGGAGGCTTCCAGTAAGTTTTTACTGAAATGTTTCATGAATAATTTACGGAAGCTGTCAGTAAACTTTCATTGAAATATTCCATGAATAATTAACGGAAGCTTTCAGTAAGCTTCCACTGAAATATTCCATGAAGGACTTTCGGAGGCTTCCAGTGAGCTTTCACTGAAATATTCCATGAAAGACTTACGGAAGACTCCTGATCGAGGACAGATCCATCTTCCGGAAAGTTTCCACTGGAAACTTCCCGAAAACTCCCAACCTCTCTTCCACATCTTCCGGCAATCTTCCAGGAAGCTTCCAGGAAGCTTACATGCTGTGTGGGGAAGATCAGAGTGATACCCAACTCAATCAGAGTTATATCCAACTCCATTAGAGTGATATCCACCTGGATATCCAAGTGGATAATTCACCTGGATATCCGGCTGGTTATTTTCAACAAGGGATGGTTTATACAAAATTTCGTCAAAAATAGAAGCGATTGTAAATGCACCTGCACCCGTTAATGTAGCAGAAGTGCGAACATTAGTTGGTATGGTAAATTATTATAGTAAATTCTTGGCTGGATTGGCAACAATGTATTTATAATTTTGTTAATATATGCGAGGTAGTGGACAATTAAATAAATATACTTTTTCTATTATAACTATTATTTTATTTTAACTGAGATGGCTTATTATCATTCAGATTAGTTTTAGCAATTACATTGTTATATCTCTCTTGTTTTGTGCGTTTGCCATTACAGAACAGAATCTATATATTTTTCTCTCTCGCGCACAGCTTACAGAGCTCATTACTTTCGTATGTAGATGTCGCAACGTAAATTAAATTTAGATATAAACTAACACACCTTCTTAAATTTAAGTAAGTTTTAATTTACAGAGCTTTTATTTTCTTTTTACATTAAATTTAATTTTTCTCTTATTTTAACAAATTTTATTTTTTCTAATGCCTCAGTTAAAATATCTGCTACATTATTTTGAAAATCAACTTTTACTAAGTCAGTATTTCCATCTAGATAATTTTCATTAACAAAGTGATAATGTGTTTCTATAAATTTTGACTTTTTTGTGTGATTAACATACTGAGCTAGACACGTTGCTCCCGAATCATCTTTGTAGATGTTTATAGAATCTTTTACATAGATTCTATCAATCTGCATCCATATAAGAATATAAGACTTCAACTTCTGCATTTCTTTTTAACGTTAATTTTTTTTTGTTGAGAATAAATATTTTAAAATCTTAGTGCATATTTGTAGTATGTTTCGTCAAAACAATTTTAAAATCTACTTAGATAATTTACTGAATAACTAATATCTGGACCTGTTCCACAACTTACCCTAACAAATATTTATTTGAATCAAAACACAATATTTATTGGAGTTAACTAAATATTTGATTACTTCAAATAAAATTTTTAGTTTAAGCAATTAAATATTTAATTAAATTAAATTTGTCAAGCTCTTAAAACAAACCAATATTTATTTTAATCAAATAAATATTTAGTGAATTTAACTTGATAATTTGTTCAAATCAACTAAATATTTGTTTCAACCAAGTAAATATTTCATTAAATTGCCAAACTCATTCTTTCAAAACAAGCAAATATTTATTTAAATCAAATAAATATTTAATTAATTCAACTTGATAATTTGTTTAAATCAACTGAATGTTTGTTTCGATTAACTAAATGTTTCATCGAATTGCCAATCCCATTCTTTTGAAATAAACAAATATTTATTCTAATCAAATAAATATTTAATTAATTGAACTTAATAATTTATTCAATTTAACTAAATACTTTTTTCAACGAACTACATATTTTGTCAAATTGCGAATCCCATTATTTTAAAACAAGCAAATATTTAGTTGAATTCAATAAATATTTAATAGATTTAACTTAATAATTTATTCAAATCAACTAAATATTTTTTTTAACGAACTGAATATTTCATAAAATTACCAATCCCATTCTTTTAAAACAAACAAATATTTAGTTAAATTCAATAAATATTTCATAGATTTAATTTAATAATTTATTTAAATCAACGAAATATTTTTTTCAATGAATGAAATATTTCATTAAATTGCAAATCCCATTATTTTAAAACAAACAAATATTTAGTTGAATTTTATAAATATTTAATAGATTTAACTTTATAGATCGAAATAAATATTTGAGTTGAGAAATTATTTGTTTATAATAAATAAATTGTTTAGTTTCATTAATAAAGTATTTATTCGAAGTAAATAAAAATTCATTCAATTGAAATAAATATTTGTTTGAATAAAAAAAATGTTTGGTTTATTCAAATAAATTATTTGGTCACATCAATAAAATATTCCTTCAAAATAAAAAAAAATATTTAGTCAATTTGCTTATTGATTCAAACAAATAATTTTATTAATACTTATACAGAATTTAATAACAGCAATCCACGTTACTGCTTACCACCAATGATGATGATGACCAAGTTTCTAGATTATATACTGTGAAATTTATTTGCCTTTATGTTATTTATATATATGATAATTATATTAAGATTTTGACATGAACAGAGGGCCGAATTATCTGTCTTTGTCTAATAGCGTTTTCCATTATTTACATAAACACCATCCGTTGTATCAAGAAATAAATAGTAGCCCCCGCTAGATATTAGTATAATAAGTAAATTTTGTAATGACAATCAAATTATTTTATTGTGTAGTTTTTGAATAATATGCGACCTACCAAAAAAAGATAGGTTATATTCTAGTCTGTTAGTGGGTCTCATATTATTCAAAAACTACTCGACAGACTAATTTGATTGTTATTACAAAATTTACTTATTATATTAATATCTAGCGGGGGCTACTATTTTTTTCTTGATACAACGGATGGTGTTTCGACAAATGATAAAAAACTCTATTAGACGAAGACAGATAGTTCGTCCTGCTCTTAATACGCTTTTTACTACTATCGCAAACATCGAATAATCTGACATAGATATGGCTCGCTTTAAAATTTAATTATCTTCGAATTTTAGTTTCCTTATATATCAACCTGGAAGACCTCCAAGCACTTGCGAGATTCAGAAAAGAGAAAAATTAACGACGCCACCAAGCGGTTACATCATTAAACCATCAAACTCATTAGAATTCGTCAATTTAAATAAATGATTTATTCAGATTGAATAATTTTTTTTTAAAGCCGTCAATCCTAAAGGTCCCGGTTTCGATTCCAACACGAAGAATGTTTTTTTTTTTCAATTAATCTAAAAATATTAAATTAAATTTTTTATTAATTAAAATAATTTTAAGCTGTGTTTGAATACCGTTTATTGTTAAAAAACAATTGATTTTAAAATAACATTAAATTATTATTATGAAAAAATAAAAATTTCTCGGTAGGATCAATCAATATAAAAAATTAAATGATATAATTAATTAATTTAAATTATTAACTAAATAATTATTCACAATCGACTAGATATTTATTAACATTTAATAATGAATTATTTTTTTAAAAGAATTTGTTTTAAATGAATGATTTTGTTGACACAACAAAATTATTATTTCGATTAAATAAAAGTTATTTGAATTAAAAAAATAAGAATTTGATTAAATAATCTTATTTTAATCAAATAGTTTATTTGATTTACTAAACATTTATTTGAATTGAATTTCTATATTTCAACAAAATTCTTTAATTTGATCAAATAACAGATTTATTTGATTCAAATAATTAATTTAATAGCTGTTTTGTAGTCACTATCAACTTGATTTTGTTGAACTAAATAATTATTTAATTGGTTTAAATTAAATTTATTAAATTAAAAGAATTTGAAATAGTTTAATTAAATAAATCATTTATTCAAAATATAAAAATATTTTCCTTCATACCCGTGCCGGAACTTCGCCTAAAAGTGCCTCTCGTGCGGCAGGGAACGGGCAAATTACATTTGTGATTTTCTTTACAGTCACATTCTCAGAAGCCACTGCACACCTTCATACTACAACAGTTTCGGTCGCTTCACTGTCTGCTGCATGTTCCGACTATATCTATATATACTCAGTATGTCTAACCTCTGTTATTATACATCGAACATCGTTAGACATGACTGTTAAAATTATGAAATACACACACACATGATAATCACACACGTTTTTTTTATATGAATTATCATTAGAATATTTACTGTATATCCTATGTTATCAACTATAGGATACACGTGTTCCGTTTTTTCACATTCCTTTCATGCATACACAATTTTTTTTTAACTCGCGATATTTTTTTCACAACACTCACAACACGCTTTTAGACACTTAAAAAATAAAAATGCAATAAAATAATTGAATATTTATGTTCTTTTTTTGTTTCTTTACACGTTTTATTTATTTGAATTGTTAAATAAAACGAATTGTTTATCCTATGTTAACCGCTATAGGACTTTTATTTGCGATTCTCTCTCTCTTTCTCTCTCTCTCTCTTTCACGCTCTCAACGTATACTATAGTTGCTTGCGCATGCGCGCTACAACAAACTAAAGCATCAAATGACTTTTCACTAGAAGTCGTTTTCGATGTATTTTTTTACTTAAAAATGAATTTTTATCTTTTTGGGATGGCGAAGTTCCGGCCGGGCATGAAGGAAAATCGTATACGCTCCTCGGCACGAAAAAGGCTCACCATATGCGCGTGTAAGTTTGCTTTGCGAGGCGTCAGCCGAGCCATGTAATGAGCCTGTTCCGTACCGCGGAACGTAATATACTATTGTTAATATTACTAGAATATTTTTTTGATACTAACAATTTTGTTATTCACAAATAATATAATCAACTTAAATAATAACTTTTTTGATTCGAATAAAAAAGTTTTTCAATTTGACTAAATATTTATTCAGAGGCGGTCGGAACCATTCGCCGCTTGGTGGCACTGCGATCAGGTAAGAGAAAAATATAAAATATTTTTTATACAACAATTTAAAATTTACTAAGACAATAATATACTTTTAATCTTGTCATTTCCTTTAGCCATATATATGTAGAATAATTATTAATATTAATCTTGTTTGAAAAGTCTAAAATATTGTTATAAAGCGAAAAATGCGGCGCGAGGTAGAGCCGACGTAAACATTAGTATACATCATTCTTTAGTATTGCTCTCTCTGTCGCACTAAAGGAAGGTGCACGCATGTTTACACCGGTCCTACGTTGCATCGCATTTTTCGCTTTATAACAATATTTTAGACTTTTCAAACAAGATAGGTATTAATAATTATTCTACATATATATGGCTAGAGGAAATGACAACATTAAAAGTATATTGTCGTCTCAGAAAATAGTAAATAGCTGTATAAAAAATATTCAATAGATTTCTCTCACCTGACCGTAGCGCCACCGTATATGTAGCGGAGAATAGACCTGACCGACTCTTAACAAATAAATTATTATTTAAAAAAAATGAAGTTATTTGCTTTAACTAAATGATTTCGTTCAATTTTTTCGTTCAAGTTCAATTTTTCAAAAATTTTCAAAAATAGTTCGCAATTGACTAAGCATGGTTTGAAACGTGTAAAAACCAAAAAAATCGTCACATGAGATTTTGGCATGATAAATCACCTGAGAAATCAGGTGATTTCTCACCTGAGATTTTTTAGTAGGGTAGATCAATTAAATATTATTTGAAATGAATAAATGAGAATCTGAATAAATGGTTTTCTCATTTTGACTAAATAATTTATTTTATTTGCCAAAAATTTATTTGAATCGAATAAATAGTTATTCAATTCAGATAAATATAAATATAAATATATTTATTTGAATCAAATAAATTTTTTTTTCAGTGTAAAACAAGCAAATATTTATTTAAATTTAATAAATATTTTATCAATTGAACTTGATCGTTCGTTTGAATTAATTAAATATTTATTTTAACGTGCAAATACCATTTTTTTAAACAAACAAATATTAATTTGAATCAAAAAGATATTTTATTCAATCAAAGCACAAAATTTTGACGAATAAATTAATATTTATTTGTTTTGATCAACTTTTTATTCTAATTAATTAAATATTTCATTGAAACTGGTTTCTCATTTTCTCAAAGGGAATAAATGTTTGTTTCAATGAATCAAATAATTTATTACACTGAAGATCTTAATCTTTTAAAACCAACAAAGATTTATTTGAATAAAAATTATATTTTGTTAATTAAATTTTACAATTTATTGAAATCTAAAAAAATTTTATTTCAAAGAAATAACTGTCATTAAATTGCGACTTCCATCCTTGTTACCGATTTATTTCATCCAAACAAATAATTTAGTTCATTTCAATAAATATTTATTTAAATTTATTTTGTTTTTTAAAATATGAGATAATTGATTTTAAATAAACCGTTTCTTTGATTTAATTAATGATACCGCATTATCCAACTAAATGTTGGTTAATTCAAATAAATGCTAATTCAAATAAACGAGTTTTTAATTCGAAATTAATTCAATTCATTCAAACAAATAATTTAGTTCATTTCAATAAATATTTATTAAAATTTATTTTGTTCCTTCAAAAAAATGAGTTAATTGATTTCAAATAATCCGTTTATTTGATTTAATTAATGATTCCGCATTATCCAGCTGAATGTTGGTTGATTCAAATAAATGCTAATACAAATAAACGTGTTTTTAATACGAAATTGATTTAATTCATTCAAACAAATAATTTAATTCATTTCAATAAATATTTATTAAAATTTATTTTATTCTTTCAAAAAAATGAGATAATTGATTTCAAATAATCCGTTTATTTGATTTAATTAATGATTCCGCATTATCCAGCTGAATGATGGTTAATTCAAATAAATGCTAATACAAATAAACGTGTTTTTAATTCGAAACCGATTTATTTCATTCAAGCCAATAATTTAGTTCAATTCAATACTAAATGTTGGTTAATTTAAACAAATAGTAATTTAAATGAACGCTTTTTTAAATTCAAAATCAATTTGTTTCATTGAAATAAATAATTTAGTTTAATCCAATAAATATTTATTTAAATTTATGTTGTTCTTTCAAACAAATGAATCCACTGATTTTAAATAGATAGATAGATAGATATTGATTTATTTTGTAAAAAGAGTACAAAAAGGCGTGTTATACATCAAACAATAAGTAATAATTCTATATAAAGTATTGCGCATAATAAGATAAGATATCACAGTCAAATATTAAAATTAATATATAATACTGTATCAGTAAGTCACTATATAAAAGCGATATCACAGACTATATTCTAAATACACGCAGAAAACAAGAAAACCTAAGTTACAATAAAAAAAAGTCTTAAATATCTATCAGAGAATTAAAATCAAATAACATAATATAAAAAATGATTGACTGTCATGACATCAAATAAAAATAAAATTGAACAATACTATAAAATTAAAATTGGACAATACAACAACAAAATGATAATAAATAATTAAAAATTAAAATAATAAAATAATAATAACATTCAAAGAATAAAAACTTGATACCGAAGATGTCATGACTTTTAATAAAAACAGAACCACTCATTCTTTCTGTACTCATTCATCCATCATTCACGCTAATAAATACATTCACACCTTAAATCTATGTATAAGACAAAACAAAATAAATTAAACATAGAAAATTAAAATACTTAAAATTAAGTTTATACATATGCTCAACGGCGTGAGCATGTACATTCATCATTTTTTAGTAGTAGTTTTTCTGTCGCACTAAAGAAAAATACACATGTTTACATTGGCTCTATTACGCGCAACATTTTTCGCTTCACAAAAATATTTTAGACTTTTCAAACAAGATCGCAAGCATCGATAATTATTCTACATATATATGTCAAGAATTATTGACAACATTAGAGGTATATTATTGTCTTAATAAATTGTAAATACGTGTATAAAAAATATTCTATATTCTTCTCTCACCTGCGGCGCTACCAAGGGGCGAATGGTTCCGAGCGCCTCTTAAGACATAAATAAACATCATGATGTATCAAATATAATATTGACAAAACTTTTATCAAAAGTAATTATTTAAAATTTTTTTTATGATTTTATATTTATTATAACTTTGATCATTAATATTTTTAATAAAAAATAAATTAATTAATGATAAGTTATTTTTTCATTTATATTTTGTACAGTATCAATATATTTATTCATTTACAATTCATAAAACGAATTATATTATAAATATATAACATGATGTCATATGATCTATAAAACAAAGTGGTTTTTAGGGCTCTTGGCGAGGGTTTCCACTAATCAAAAAATCTAACGCTCCGTAACGGTACCTATATATTTCACACAATTAAAATGGATTAGTTCCGAACAAAATGCATCAGCATCCGGACCTCAAGGGGATTTGAATGGATTCACTCCAGATCAGCTTAATGTGCACTTTGCTGGGGTGTCGGTTTCACCATATGATGATGGTGGGGAACGCAAGAAGATTCTTTCTGAATGCAGCGTAAACGGTTTCGCTTTTAAACCAATCAACGTAAACGACGTTATACTTACGATTTCTCATTTCTCATCACAGGCTCGTGGTGAGGACGGCATTCCGCAAGGTGTGATACTTAAAGCATTGCCGTTTATTGGTAAACATCTTGTGACTCTGTTCAATTCCTCTTTTGCACGGGGGGTCTTCCCTGACCTTTGGAAGCAGGCACGTATTGTGCCATTAAAGAAGTGCTCTGCACCTAAATCGCCTAAGGATTTTAGGCCCATCTCGATTCTGTGTTTTCTTTCGAAGGTACTTGAGAAGATCGCCCATGACCGATCCCGGGAGTACATTACTGCAAACAAATTACTTGATCCAATGCAGACTGGTTTTAGAAGGCACCACTCGACGCAGACAGCTATACTAAAATTAACTGACGACATAAGATCAGGTCTAGACAAAAACTCGTCACGTTACTTTTGCTTTTTGACTTTAGTAAGGCATTCGACACGATCTCTCCCTCCAAATTACTTATGAGGCTGAGAACGATAGGGCTTTCCAGGGCCGCCCTCTTGTGGATTAACTCCTATATATTAGAGAGGAAGCAAATGATTTCCACGCATTTAAATGAGGAATCAAGTTGGCTGACAACCAACCTAGGAGTTCCACAGGGTTCGGTTCTGGGGCCTCTGTTGTTTTGCTTTTATATTAATGGCGTACGTGATGCTGTTGACTCTGTTTGTGTCAAGCACCTATTTTATGCGGACGACCTGCAAATTTACACGCAGGTGCCTCGCGAGAGTGTGGGGGAGGGTATTCTTATCCTACAGAGGGCGGCCAAAGCGGTGTCGGAGTGGCGGCTGGTGCCTCTCTCACTTTAAATGCTAATAAAACTAAGGCAATCGTCTTTGGTGGCAGTCGTTTTGTAGATTCGTTTTATGCTGAAGGGCCCAAGACAATTGATCTTGAGAGAGGCATTAGTATACCCTTCTCTGGTTCCGTGATGAGTCTTGGTGTTGTGCTTGACCCTAAACTTTCTTGGAAAGCGCGATAATAATAATAGAGTTTTATATGACCTGCGGTTATTCCGTCGGTACACCACGGAGACTCTGCGTAAACAGCTTGCAACCGCCGTGCTGTTCCCACATCTTGATTATTGTTCAGTGGTTTTGCTCGATGCTTCTCAGGGGTTGAGAAGACGAATACAGAGGTTACAAAATTCTTGTGTGAGATATGTATTGGGTTTGAGAATGGGGGATCATGTCTCTCCTTATAGAGCTGCGTTGGGTTGGCTGCGCACTGATTCTAGGAGACAGTATCTCTTGGCTGTACTTATGTACAAAGTCGTGCGCATTAATACTCCGGAGCATTTAGTGGGTCTTTTCGCTAGATGTGTACCTAGGGCGACTATGAGGGAAGAAATTAAGGACTAAGCAGTGCTCTTTATGCGTACTGAGACTGGCAGGAATTCCTTCCAAGTCCAAGGTGCGCATTTTTGGAACTCTCTACCTGCTGAGATTAAACATTTTCCATCTCTCAACAGGTTCAAGGCAGCAGTGAGGGGGTACTTACTTGACCTCGATTGACATTTAATTTCTTTTTTACCATATCCAACTCGAAAGTTTCTACATTCATCCCCACTACTTCAACCGAAAGTCTCACATTCTTGCCGGGGCAGGAAGCAAAAAGAACGTTTTGCGCAGGCGCTAACGACAGAGTATAGCATACGTTATATCTCTCTGTCTCTTTTTTTTCCCCATATAATGTCTAATATACCTAGTCTTTTTGCTCTTCATCAAAAATCATAGTAAGAACAAAACAAAGGCAGATATCAAAATCATAATCTGTTTCTTTTTCAAAATCTCTTAAATTTAAAACAAAAACAACAAAATGTATACATTATAATGTATATGTATACATTGTATTATATTATTATTTAGTTAAAAATGTGTGCATTGAAACAGAGTGTATCGAAGAATAACTCTATCAGATTAAATAATAAATTTTTTTTTTTATTAATGAACTATCATTACGAGTGTTACCGTGTAGTGTATTATCGTGTAGTGTATATAATAGAACAAAGCATAGAATCTTTAAAAATGTGTGTGATGAAAAATTAGAATAATTCATAATCTCTTTTTTTATTAATGAATTATCATTACGAGTGTTACCGTGTAGTGTATCTAGTAGAACAACCCATACAGCATGAAAGGACTTTGAAAGGATTCTGAAAGGATTCATAAAAGGACTACAATCTTTCAGAAATATTTCACTGAAAGGATTCTGAAATAATTCTATGTCCGAGGTATTATTCTTTTAAAAATAATACATAAAAATATTTCATAAAGAATTCACAAGTCATTTCAAAATCCTTTCAATGGAAGAATTCTGTAAGGATCCATGAATTCTTTTGGTAATAATTCGTAAATCTTTTCATACATCTTCCATTGAAAGGATTCTGTAAGAATAATATGAAATATTTTTAAAATATTTCATTGTATTATTTCTAAAAGGAATATACCTCGGACATAGAATTATTACAGAATCCTTTCAATAAAAGAATTCTGTAAGGATCCATGAATTCTTTTGGTAATAATTCTTAAATCTTTTCATACATCTTTCATTGAAAGTATTCTGTAAGAATGATATAAAATATTTTAAAAATATTTCATTGTATTATTTCTGAAAGAAATATACCTCGGACATAGAATTATTACAGAATCCTTTCAATGAAAGAATTCTGTAAGGATCCATGAATTCTTTTAGTAATAATGCATTAATCTTTTCATCTATCTTTAGTTGAGAGACGTGTAAAGTTCTAGAAATTTTATTCTTTCCTGTATTATTTAAGAATCAATTTAAAATCAATACACACACACACACACACACACACACACACACACACACACACATACACACACACACATATATATAACGGATATATGATGATATAATTATTCATAGGATTACGAATAGTTTTACAGCGGTTAAAATCGAAGTTATCATAACACAGACATCGCACGCATAACAATTTATAGTTTCCATTTAAGATTCTTATTTTCCTTATATATGAAACGGGAAGCACTCTTACCGCTTGCGAGAGTAAGAGATACCGCCATCAAGCGGATAAATTATAAACTAATCCCGAAAATATTTCTAAATGATTCTGTTATCTTTCACGTTTTCTTTCATAAAGTCCTTTCAACGTCGTTTCAGTAAGAATTCATGTAATAACTTTTATTCTTATCATAAGTTATTTCATGAAATATTTCAAAAAGATTTCAAAATTATTTCATGTAAGATTTCTTGAGACTTTACCAAAATATTGCATGAATTATTTCATGAAAGCTTTTTGAATGAATCTTGAAATGATTCGGTGAAAGAATACCTTAGATCATTCCGAAAATCTTTCTAAATTATTTTCTGATTTTAATCGTTAGAAGATTTCTGAGTTCTTTTTTGTTTCCTTTCAAGAAGTCTTTTCAAAGTCCTTTCAGTAAGGATTTATTTAATAACTTTTATTCTCATTATAAGTTATTTCATGAAATATTTCAAAAAGGCTTCAAAATTATTTCATGTAGGATTTCTTGAGACTTTACCAAAATATTGCATGAATTATTTCATGAAAGCTTTTTGAATGAATCTTGAAATGATTCGGTGAAAGAATACCTTAGATCATTCCGAAAATCTTTCTAAATTATTTTCTGATTTTAATCGTTGGAAGATTTCTGAGTTATTTCTTGTTTCCTTTCAAGAAGTTCTCTCAAAGTCCTTTCAGTAAGGATTCATGTAATAACTTTTATCGTCATGATAAGTTCTTTCATGAATTATTTCAAAAAGGTTTTAAAATTATTTCATGTAAGATTACTTGAGATTTTACCAAAACCTTGCTTGGAATTATTACATAAAAGCTTTTTGTAAGTATATTGAAATGATTCGTTGAAAGAATACCTTAGATTATTTTGATAATCTTTCTAAATTATTTCATGACTACAATCTTTGGAAGATTTCTGAGTTATTTCTTGTTTCCTTTCAAGAAGTTCTCTCAAAGTCCTTTCAGTAAGGATTCATGTAATAACTTTTATCGTCATGATAAGTTCTTTCATGAATTATTTCAAAAGGTTTTAAAATTATTTCACGTAAAATTACTTGAAATATTACCAAAACCTTGCTTGGAATTATTACATAAAAGCTTTTTGTAAGTATCTTGAAATGATTCGTTGAAAGAATACCTTAGATCATTCCGAAAATCTTTCTAAATTATTTTCTGATTTTAATCGTTGGAAGATTTCTGAGTTATTTCTTGTTTCCTTTCAAGAAGTTCTCTCAAAGTCCTTTCAGTAAGGATTCATGTAATAACTTTTATCGTCATGATAAGTTCTTTCATGAATTATTTCAAAAAGGTTTTAAAATTATTTCATGTAAGATTACTTGAGATTTTACCAAAACCTTGCTTGGAATTATTACATAAAAGCTTTTTGTAAGTATATTGAAATGATTCGTTGAAAGAATACCTTAGATTATTTTGATAATCTTTCTAAATTATTTCATGACTACAATCTTTGGAAGATTTCTGAGTTATTTCTTGTTTCCTTTCAAGAAGTTCTCTCAAAGTCCTTTCAGTAAGGATTCATGTAATAACTTTTATCGTCATGATAAGTTCTTTCATGAATTATTTCAAAAAGGTTTTAAAATTATTTCACGTAAAATTACTTGAAATATTACCAAAACCTTGCTTGGAATTATTACATAAAAGCTTTTTGTAAGTATCTTGAAATAATTCGTTGAAAGAATACCTTAGATCATTCCGAAAATCTTTCTAAATTATTTTCTGATTTTAATCGTTGGAAGATTTCTGAGTTATTTCTTGTTTCCTTTCAAGAAGTTCTCTCAAAGTCCTTTCAGTAAGGATTCATGTAATAACTTTTATCGTCATGATAAGTTCTTTCATGAATTATTTCAAAAAGGTTTTAAAATTATTTCATGTAAGATTACTTGAAATATTACCAAAACCTTGCTTGGAATTATTACATAAAAGCTTTTTGTAAGTATCTTGAAATGATTCGTTGAAAGAATACCTTAGATTATTTTGATAATCTTTCTAAATTATTTCATGACTACAATCTTTGGAAGATTTCTGAGTTATTTCTTGTTTCCTTTCAAGAAGTTCTCTCAAAGTCCTTTCAGTAAGGATTCATGTAATAACTTTTATCGTCATGATAAGTTCTTTCATGAATTATTTCAAAAGGTTTTAAAATTATTTCATGTAAGATTACTTGAAATATTACCAAAATCTTGCTTGGAATTATTACATAAAAGCTTTTTGTAAGTATCTTGAAATGATTCGTTGAAAGAATACCTTAGATTATTTCGAAAATCTTTCTAAATTATTTCATGACTAGAATCTTTGGAAGATTTCTGAGTTATTTCTTGTTTCCTTTCAAGAAGTCATTTCAAAGTCCTTTTAGAAAGGATTCGTGTAATATTTCATATTTTAACTTTCATTTCCTTCTTGGTATTATTTTTGTAAAGACTTTGTAATCTTTCTGTGTATTATTTCATAAATTCTTTTCAAAAGAATATGGTTATCTTTTTAAGTCCTTTTTAAATTTTTTCAACGTATTATTACTTGTAATATTTCATGAAATTATTTCGAAATTCTTTCATGCTGTGTGGGAATATAGCATAACGTTTACGTTATACGTAATTTTAGTTGACAACTTTCGGCTTGGCTATGGTAAAAAATTGTATACGCGCCACGGGAGTGAAGGGGGACATCTTAACCCGCGCGTTTATCGCCCTCGCCTTCGGCTCGGGCGATAACATACGCGCGGGTTAGAATGTCCCCCTTCCCTCCCTTGGTGCGTAATATACTATATTTGTTTTGATTTATTGTGATTTCCTATATATAGACTTAAGGTGTGAATGTATTTATTGTATGAATGGTTGGTGAGTAAATGTTTTTTTTTTATTTGATTTTATTATATTGACTGCGTTTCATGCTATTGTGTACGCTTTTTATTTTTATTTTATGTATTTTCATGTATTTTTATTTTTATTTTTTTATTTTTCTTTTAAATTTTAATATTATGACTGATAGATAATGAATGCCTGTTTTTTATTTATTGTATTATTGCGTGTATTGTTTTATAATCTTAATTATTCTTGAATTATCTGCGGTTCATCTGTGATATTACTTTTTATTGTGACTTATTTTTTCAGTATTATTAGGGTTAGTTATTCGACTGTGATATCAACTTTAAGTGCAATATTTATTTGTTATCTTATATTGTATTACACGCCGTTTGTATATTTAATACGAATAAATCATTATCTAATCTAATCTAATCTAATAGTTAAATTAAAAATTATATTTAAAAATTGAGTAAATTTATGAAATTAAATTGAATACATAAATGCAATTTATCATAATATTAATTACAGCTTAAAATGTAAGCTGCTGTGGAAAGTCATTACTAAAGACTATATGTCTTGTCTTTTGTATGGATAAACAATTAAATGTAAAATTACATTTTTATAAATAAAATTAAGTATAAGATGTTGGGTATTTATAACATATTTTTAGTTAATGTATAACATATAAGCAATGTTTAACATATATGAGTGATTCTACCAAACCCTCAACTTCTTAGGGAACTCTAGAGTGCTGAATTACAAACACCATAGCTCAGCTTCTTGAAGAGGCACACGAACATAACACGATTCAAATTAATGGTTTCTATTCTTTGTAATGAAGTCAAAAAATAATTTCTTATGATTTTTTTGATTATCCAATATATTAAATTAAATATTTCCATAAATCTTCGAAAATTATGCATTTTTATATGATTTATCACGTGAAATGGCCCCTCGTTTTGATAATTTTACAAAATCTTCAGAATAACTTTTTATGTGCTCTCACGAAAATGCCAGGATATATTTCTTGGCTTTAAAACCATTAATTTGAATCATGTTATGTTCGTGTGCCTCTTCAAGAAGCTGAGCTATAGTGTTTCTAATTCAGCACTCTAGAGTTCCCTAAAAAGTTAAGAATTTGGTAGAATCACTCATATATGTAAAAAATATTCATAATAAAATAATTTAAAAAATTAGAAAAAGGAATTAATAATTATTTTGTCATACATAGAAAAAAATATTGTTTAAAATAATATAATGTGACCTATGATTAGTAAGATATATGTGAAATATGATGATAGGGGGTTGGCGAGCAGCGCGAGCAGGGGGGTACCCCTCTAGTATATATTGTGACGTGGTTCGTCCAAATAAAATTTTTTTTTAACAATTAAAAATTTTTACTGCTACGCACGCATACTCAAACACATCATCGGTGCACTCACCGACCCGGGCGCATTTTTAATAAATTAAATAAAATTATTAATAGAGAGATATTTTTTTTGTTTGTTTAAATTCGCCGGTACATGAGGGGCACGACGCTAGCAGAAGCACGCGATAGCCATTACGTACACATTCGCAGACTGTGTGTGTGAGCTTTAGTACTGCTAACGTAGACCATAGGTAAAGTGAAGATGTAGAAAGAGAGGGAGACTCAAGAGACAAGAAGAAGAAAAGAGATAGGAAGATCAGCATGCTAGGAGAATAAATTAGAAATGATGGCGCGCTGTCTTCTCGCCTACAGCACAAAGAAAGAGACAAGATATAATAAAGAGAGATGAGAAGAACGTAGAGAGGGGATATCACCAGTTCTTTCTCTTCGCTTGAAGAGATGTACGCTGTAGACGTGCATGTATAGTATATCTATATATACGGATCGCCTTTACATGTATGTACTCTCTCTCTCTCTCTCTCTCTCTCTCTCTCTCTCTCTCTCTCTCTCTCTCTCTCTCTCTCTCTCTCTCTCTCTCTCTCTCTCTCTCTCTCTCTCTCTCTCTCTCTCTCTCTCTCTCTCTCTCTCTCTCTCTCTCTCTCTCTCTCTCTCTCTCTCTCTCTCTCTCTCTCTCTCTCTCTCTCTCTCTCTCTCTCTCTCTCTCTCTCTCTCTCTCTCTCTCTCTCTCTCTCTCTCTCTCTCTCTCTCTCTCTCTCTCTCTCTCTCTCTCTCTCTCTCTCTCTCTCTCTCTCTCTCTCTCTCTCTCTCTCTCTCTCTCTCTCTCTCTCTCTCTCTCTCTCTCTCTCTCTCTCTCTCTCTCTCTCTCTCTCTCTCTCTCTCTCTCTCTCTCTCTCTCTCTCTCTCTCTCTCTCTCTCTCTCTCTCTCTCTCTCTCTCTCTCTCTCTCTCTCTCTCTCTCTCTCTCTCTCTCTCTCTCTCTCTCTCTCTCTCTCTCTCTCTCTCTCTCTCTCTCTCTCTCTCTCTCTCAAAATGTACATGTACATTACGAAAGAGATAAAAGAGGAAGCGAAGAAAGAGCATACAAAAAGACTTGAATCTCTCTTATTAAAGGTGGCGCGCATGTCAAAGACTTGCGTTCGAAGACCGGAAACGAGATCAACCAATGAAAAAACAAGAAATTGGAAGAGTAATTATTGATTGGATAAGAAGAACATAGAAGAAGACAGAAGATAGTAAAGAAGAAGGAAGAGGACTTGAGACGAAGGAAGCGGCCATCGTGCAGTTCACTCGGTTGCTGTCCTCGTGCCGTGTCAGAGCTCTCTTTAGTCACTTGAAGGATATCCCAGTCTGGAGATTTTTCGTGCGTTGTCTTGGAGC
The DNA here is from genome assembly GCA_017163975.1 of Anastatus disparis. Taxonomy (NCBI): domain Eukaryota; kingdom Metazoa; phylum Arthropoda; class Insecta; order Hymenoptera; family Eupelmidae; genus Anastatus; species Anastatus disparis. The sequence goes on from JAFFSR010000302.1 coordinate 4,443,156, forward strand.
TGTACAAAGACCTGGAGTGCTGAGAGAATAGCAGAGTCGACTGTGAAGATAGGAATTTCCAGAGGAAGATTTCATCGATCTGATTCCTTTGCAATTCCTTGCAGCCGGTGTCGATAGCTGACCAGACACAGAGAGAGAGAAAGAGAGAAATAATACAACCTGAGGCCCACCACCGCCATTGTTGACCTGATTGTCGCCATCGCCGACCAATTTTCCTGTGTCAACGAGATTTCATACAACGGTGAGTGGACTGTAGTCCGAATTGATAAAGATTTTGTATTGTTAATTAACGGCACTCGCCGACTAAAAGTGTAGATTCAGTGCGTGCGTGTTAAATAAAATTAAAGTGATTGTGACGACGCTTAACTAGAAAAATAGAATAAGTTATTGTAGCGAGATTTAATTAAAATTCGTGAAAATTTATTGTAAAAGTTTTTTCTGTAAACCGAGAAAGTGAAACAAACCGTGACCACGTGTTCAACGATTTCGTTGACCGGCTAAATTTTTTTTGATTTTGATTATATTAATGAAAGTTTCATAATTAAAATTCTTTAATTGACCGGTAAATAATTGTTAATTGATATTGGTAGACACAGTGGTACATGTTACGTAACGAATTTCATGACGCGGGCCTTAGTGGCCATTTTGTTAAATTAGATTCTCTTGAAACTAGTCTGCGTTGACTAGAAATTTAAAGTAAATTAAGAATTAAATTTTAAGATCGTCAGAAATCCTAATAACATATTAAATATTATTTTTTTTTTTTTGGAAAAGATATATAATAAAATTTCGAGAGTGCGGAAGTGTGAAATCGACCACGTGTCTAACGGTTTCGTTGACCGTAAAATTTAATAATTAAAGTAGTAAATCCAAATAAAAGTCTAAACAATTATTTTTTTTTGTTAATTACTTTGACCGGTAATTAAATCCAATAAAACTGATAGACACGTAGGATTAGAGTGAGAGAGAGAGAGAGATAAGCGCGTGGGCTCCTGGCAGCCATATTGTTGAATAAATAAGAGCGAGGTCGCTTACGCCGGCCATATCGTGAATTTAAATTTTTTTATTTATTACTATTAGCATAACAGACTATTTATCTAAGTAGAAGTGTTACATAAATTCAATTAAAAAAAATTTAACTTTATTAAGTTTTAGTTGACCGTATCGTATGGGTTATGAGTGTGCGCAAATTAATGAATTTCATAGATTAAGTTAATAGGCAAAGTGTTTATAAAAATTTTTGTTATTGAATTAAAAGTTAAATTCTTGAACTTAAATTTCAAGTGTTAAACAAGTAGAAATCATTTTTTTTGTTGTGTGCGTACACCTCTCCAACTTTCAGCTTAATAAATTTGACACCAGAGGTCGCCCACCTCCTGATCCGAGACAGCCCGAGATTCATGCTTGCCGACGAGTTGGCCGGAGGTCTGTCTGGCGCTCTCAAATAAATTAAAGATTCTTTTCTTTTCGATAGACCGAATTTTGCATGCGGGGACGGGCAACGTTATATTAAATTAATTAATAATATATTTATTGAAAATTTAATTATAGCTAAATTCTTACATCGCAATATATGTGGGATATTCAACACAAACTGGAAGAGCAAAAAAATGAAAATCGCTGAAACTCTAATATATTCTTGTTGTTACCCAAAATATGTAAAAAAAATTTCCACGATTTAGATTTGAAGGATCAAGAGCTATAGATCCTAGAAATTTGAAAATTTTCAAAATTTTTGGAAAAGTCCCAATTTTATCATTTTTTTTCTAAAAATTCTGATGTTTTAGAGAAAAATTCGTAAGAATAGTTTTTTTGTAAATGAAGAGAGTTAGCATGATTTTTTACAGACCAGTATTTTGAAGTTTTCTATTGGTTTTTTCATGTATTACATAGTAATGGAAATTACTCATTGTTCGCCGCTTCAGAAATTGCTTTTCGAGGGCTTATTTTCTTTCATTTTACATGAACTTTTAAATAAATTCCTGATCATGTAAGTTAGGGCCATCAATAAGGATTTATGATAGTTAAAAATATATATTTTGATGTATGATTCATTTTTCATATTGAATATAAATATATATTTTCATATATAATTTATTTTTTATATTGAAAATAAATTATACATGAAAATATATATTTTAGAGTGTCATAACTTCTTATTGATGACTCTGACTTACATGATCAGGAATTTATTTCAAAGTTCATGTAAAATAGAAAAAACAAGCCCTTGAAAAGCAATTTCTGAAGTGGCGAATAATGAGTAATTTCCATTACTATGTAATACACATAAGAACCAATAGAAAACTTCAAAATTCAGGTCTGTAAAAATCATGCTAACTCTCCTCTTCATTTACAAAAAGAACTAATCTTATGAATTTCTCTCTAAAGCATCAGAATTTTCAGAAAAAAAAACATAAAATTGGGACTTTTCCAAATATGTTGAAAAATTTTCAAATTTCAAGGATCTATAGCTCTTGATACTTTCAATCTAGATCCTTGAAAATTTTTTCACATATTTTGGATAACAAACGAGATATTTTCTCAGAGTTTTAGCGATTTCTATTTTTTTGCCCTTCCAGTCGGTGTGAAAGGTCTCACATATATACACTCCGCAACAAAATTATGGCAACAAAATTTTTCATCGAAAAATTGCCATTTTTCAAATGCTTGTAACTCGGTCAATTTTCATCGTATTGAGATGATTTTTTTTCAGTTTTGTAGGGAATTATGTGTACTTTTAAGAAAAAATGATGTCCAATAGTTGCGAGATAATGCCACATTGCTACGTCTTCATCAGGCCTACCAACTTTTTTTTCTTAAAAAACGAAATAGTTTGCACGTTTACCTGGATTACCAAAAATTTTTTTTAAAAAAATCACAAATACCATTTCAAAGTACATTTTCCAACGAGTATTTTATAAAAAAAAATCGACCCTCTACGATTTTTTTTGACCGAGCTATGCCATTTTAAAGATATCCCTATGTTTTAGCTAAATACCGCCAACATCAGCATTACCCGATGCGTACCGCGAGGAGGTTGTTGGTCGGACTTACGCATCATTGTGGCACTGAAAAGGGCCAATTGTGTGAACCGTTTTTTACATTAGGGACCCCGCGGCTCGTCACTTCCGCAGTATTTTTTGACTCCAAACCCTATGCGCCCGAGACCTTTAATACCGTGTATTGCCACCTCGCTGACCTAACCGCCCAGATCTCAATCCTATAGAGCATGTGTGAGACATGATGGGCAGGCGATTACGTAACTTAGAGAGACCTCCTGCTAACCTCCAAGAGCTTGAGAGAATTCTTAGTGAAATTTGGCACGAGATACCTCAAGATTCAATAAGAGCGTGCATTAATATGCAAGAACGTTTAGGAGAAGTTAGTCGTCAGCGAGGTGTCCATACACGGAATTAAAGGTCTCGGGCGCATAGGGTTTGGAGTCAAAAAATACTGTGGAAGTGACGAGCCACGGGGTCCCTAATGTAAGTAACGGTTTACACAATCGGCCCTTTTCAGGGCCACAATGATGCGTAAGTCCGACCAACAACCTCCTCGTGGTACGCTTCGGGTAACGCTGATGTTGGCGGTATTTAGATAAAATATAGGGATATCATTAAAATGGCATAACTCGGTCAAAAAAAATCGTAGAGGGTCGATTTTTTTTTATAAAATACTCGTTGGAAAATGTACTTTAAGATGGTATTTGTGATTTTTTTAAAAAAAATTTTTGGTAATCCAGGTAAACGTGCAAACTATTTCGTTTTTTAAGAAAAAAAAGTTGGTAGGCCTGATGAAGACGTAGCAATGTGGCATTATCTCGCAACTATTGAACATCATTTTTTCTTAAAAGTACACATAATTCCCTACAAAACTGAAAAAAAATCATCTTAATACGATGAAAATTGACCGAGTTACAAGCATTTGAAAAATGGCAATTTTTCGATGAAAAATTTTGTTGCGATAATTTTGCGGAGTATATATATATATATATATATATATATATATATATATATATATAAATATAGGTCAAAATAATACTTTTTTAATAAAGTGTGCGCACGAAAGTCACGGATTTTTAAATTAAGTATGTTTTACTATTTAAATTAGAACTCATGCAAAATGTCAGCCTTAAAAACCTTTTTTGCGTTGAGATATGAGCTTTTTAAGATCAAAAAATGGCGTTTTTGGGGCTGTATTTTACTCATTTTCAAAATTATGCCAAAATTTGAGTTTTTAACATATTATAATTTAACATAAGGTATTTTTTAGCTTACAAGAGCTTTAAAAATTGATTCACTAAATTTATTTTTATGAATTAAGAGCCAGTCTACATAACTTTGAACAAAAGATGAAAGTTGCTTATTTTACGGACCTTTGGATAGTTGTAGCGTGTCTCTTAACTTTTGACTATTCTTAAGGATGGGTTCATTGCTCTTAAAAAAACATATTTTTTTGTGAGTTAAATTTGGTTAAAAAATGATTGAAATATGAGCTGTTAAAGCTAGCAAATATATCAAAAATCGCTTTTTATGCGATTTTCAAGTATTTATATCTACCATCTAGCAAAATATTTTTTGATATACCGAACGTAAAAAGTTAGCTTTTATTATGTATATTAGGTTAAAGAATCCAATGGCATCACTGTTCAATAAAATTATAATCTTTATTTACTAATTCTAAATTCAACGTTTCGCTCTCATCTCAAGAGCCTCTTCAGGAAATCTACAAAACATTTATCATAATATAGTGTATAATATTATTACATCAACGCATATATCATATTAAGTACAGTTGTAAAATTTAAAACTATAGTTACATTTGTTGTGTGTACAATTTTTATCATTAATTAAATATTTTTTTTTAAAAATATACTAAAAATGTCGAATATTGTAATATCACTGATATTAACGTCAATAGTATATGCTTTAATCTAACTTATTTATATTGATGTAGGAATTTGTATATAAAGAATTATGATTGACACACATTCAGAGAGTAAAAATAATCAGAACCATAAAGGCTCTGTCACAATTAAACAGAGGAAAACACGTAGCAAAGTGACAAAGGTCAGGATACTTCGGAGCAAGAACATAAAAATAAAAATAAAAAACATAATAATATTACAATCTGTAAAAACAAAACTTAATAACAAAAAAAAACATTAGAAAGATTGTCATAAATGAAACTATAGTAATTTATGTATAAATTGTTTGTATGTTCTATTTAAATTGTTAGTGTCCTGCATCCTGTTACAAGTGTATTTCGACGCCCCGTACGAAAAAAAGCACGGTTCACAGGGTTTGACGAAAACTAGCACCATTCGCAGTATCAAACGAAGACTAACACCACTCATTGCATTAGACGAAAACTAGCACGACTCACTTAATTAAGACGAAAACTAGCACTATTCGCTGAACTCCGACGAAAAGAAGCACGGTTCGACGAGTTTTAACGAAAACTAGCATAGTTCATGGAGCTCCGACGAAAAAAAGCACGGTTCGCTAAGTTCCAACGGAAAGTAGCATGACTCATGGAGCTCCAACGAAAAAAAGCACGACACATTAGACTCGGACGAAAAGTAACACGATTCGCGAAACACTAACGAATACTAGCACAACTTGATATGCAATATTACAATTTGTACCTTATTAAAAACTTGATTATTTTAATATCTTAACAAATAGTTAATTAATAAAATATAATGAAAAGGTGTTTATTAGTTATTTTTCTTATGAATTGTTTCAATATTTTCAATATGTTTTAATGAAATTATTTGCTCAGTGGTTTTCGATTCGTCTGATTACTCCCATGACAATTTTACCATTATTTTTTTAACAAAAAGTTATTTATTTAAATGAATAAATGCGCGATTGTAAGAGTTGAACATTCAATTTTCTATTACTCCGTTCAAAGAATCTTGGCATCACATTTTTCACAAATAAAGAACAAGAGTTTCAAATTTATCTGGCATACAAATCTTAAACTCAATTACTGTAGGTGTAAGATTTAAACTTAGTTATTGAAATCAAAACCACTTTTTAGCATAAATCATGAAGTATATGATATTATATTTTATAAAATTAATTTTAGTTTGATTACACAGGCCCACAAAATGAAAAAAAATGTCTGAACTTTTGACCGGACATACATATTCCCATGTATTTTTCGACGCTGAATCCGAATCTGTAATAAGAATATAGGGTTTTCCTACCTTTTCTCAGAGTTTTATTGAAAAAACCTCATTTTTTACGGTTTTTTGCGGTTTTTCGAGTTTAGAAAAAACAAATCATGAGATACGGTTAATTGGACTTCAAAATCGAATTCTACGGGAAAAAATACACGGGAAACCATACCTTCAAATTTTTTTAACGCGATTCTAGTCCTCTGTATGGGGCTGAAAAGATGAGGAAATCGGTAAAAGTCGAAATTTTGCCTAAAATGGATTTAAACAATATTAAAATTTAATCATGCGTCTTTTGAAGAGTCGATAAACATTGGAAATACTATCCTGGGGGTTTTTCAGATTGCTGATCATAAATTTGAAGTCAGATTGTGTAAAAACTACTTCTAGAGGGCGGTGACAAGAACTGTATATGGTAAATTTATCGATTTTTTAAAAATTTTACGTCTGAAATACTAATTTTAGAGTCTTTCACAGCATTGACTGTAAATTCAAGATATTAACTTAGCCTATTGTGTACGTTAAACTTAACATTTTGTCTATGTTTGTCTCTCTCTCTCTCTCTCTCTCTCTTCCGATGTTTTTTTTAAATTGGCTTACGCTTACGTACACGTTTCTCTTCGAATGACCGATGTAGTGGATTTCTGACACGTTTTTGTCCTTTTTTCGCAGCTGCTTCGCAAATTAGTATTTCAGACGTAAAATTTTTAAAAAATCGATAAATTTACCATATACAGTTCTTGTCACCGCCCTCTAGAAGTAGTTTTTACACAATCTGACTTCAAATTCATGATCAGCAATCTGAAAAACCCCCAGGATAGTATTTCCAATGTTTATCGACTCTTCAAAAGACGCATGATTAAATTTTAATATTGTTTAAATCCATTTTAGGCAAAATTTCGACTTTTACCGATTTCCTCATCTTTTCAGCCCCATACAGAGGACTAGAATCGCGTTAAAAAAATTTGAAGGTATGGTTTCCCGTGTATTTTTTCCCGTAGAATTCGATTTTGAAGTCCAATTAACTGTATCTCATGATTTGTTTTTTCTAGACTCGAAAAACCGCAAAAAAACCGTAAAAAATGAGGTTTTTTCAATAAAACTCTGAGAAAAGGTAGGAAAACCCTATATTTTTATTACAGATTCGGGTTCAGCGTCGAAAAATACATGGGAATATGTATGTCCGTTCAAAAGTTCAGACATTTTTTTTCATTTTGTGGGCCTGTGTTATTCATGGTAATATGTCATACTACACACTGTTTTGCTACGGCGAAAATGGACGGTTTTAATGTTTGTGACTTAATCTTGATAACATGTAATTGAACTTTGCGCTTATATTAAATTCATTTTACATACATGTTAAACCACAGCAATTTCGAAACTCAATTGTTTCATTGTTTTTATATAAATACAATTGCTTACCGAAAATTCAATTCCAAATTATTTCCTTTAAGTCTACCCTGTTGAAAAAAACCATATGGCTTTATCATGTGGTCATCATGACCATGTAGTCATTTATGAAAAATTACTTTTGTCTCGCAAATTCAGAGGGTGAAAAGTTCTTTACTTTCGCCCAATTTAATTTCTCTAAAATTAAGGGGGCGAAAAGTACTTTACTCCCGCAAGTCAAATTTCTCTTAAATGAAGGGGGAGCTGTTTACTTTTCTCCCGCTAATTCAGAGGGCGAAAAGTTCTTTACTCTCACCAAATTTCATTTCTCTAACAATAAGCGGGCGTAAAGTAATTACTCCCGCAAGTCAAATTACTCTTAAATGAAGGGAGAGCTGTGTACTTTTCTCCCGCAAATTCAGAAGGCGAAAAGTTCTTTACTCCCGCCAAATTTAATTCCTTTAAAAATAAGTGGGCGTAAAGTACTTTTATTCCGTAAATTAAAGTTTTCTTAAATTTAGCAAGGAGAAAAAATTTTTTTCTCGTAAATAAGAGGGCGAAAAGTTCTTTATTCCCGCCAAATTTAATTTCTCTAACAATAAAAGGGCGAAAAGTACTTTTCTCCCGCAAATTGAATTTCTCCTAGATTAAGCGAGAGGAATGTATTTTTCTCTCGTAAATTCAGAGGGCGAAAAGTTCTTTACTCCCGCCAAATTTAATTTCTCTAAAAATAAGTGTGCGAAAAATACTTTACTCCCGCAAGTCAAATTACTCTTAAATAAAGGGGAAGCTGTGTACTTTTCTCCTGCAAATTCAGAGGGCAAAAAGATCTTTACTCTCGCTACATTTAATTTTTTTAAAATAAGCGGGCAAAAAGTACGTTACTCCCGCAAGTCAAATTACTCTGAAATGAAGGAAGAGCTGTGTACTTTTCTCCCGCAAATTTAGTGGGCGAAAAGTTCTTTACTCCCGCCAAATTTAATTTCTCTAAAAATAAGAGGGCGAAAAGTACTTTACTCCCTCAAGTCAAATTACTCTGAAATGAAGAGGGAGCTGTGTACTTTTCTCCCGCAAATTCAGAGGGCAGAAAGTTCTTTACTCCCGCCACATTTAATTTTTCTAAAAATAAACGGGCGAAAAGTAGGTTACTGCCGCAAGTCAAATTACTCTTAAGTAAAGGGGAAGCTGTGTACTTTTCTCTCGTAAATTCAGAGAGCGAAAAGTTTTTACTCCCGCTAAATTTGATTTCTTTAAAAATAAGCGAGCGTAAAGTACTTTTATTCCGTAAATTAAATTTTTCTTAAATTTAGCAAAAAGAAAAAATTTTTTTCTCGTAAATAAGAGGGCGAAAAGTTCTGTATTCCCGCCAAATTTAATTTCTCTAAAAATAAGAGGGCGAAAAGTACTTTACTCACCCAAGTCAAAGTACTCTGGAATGAAGGGGAAGCTGTGTACTTTTCTCCTGCAAATTCAGAGGGCAAAAAGTTCTTTACTCCCCTACATTTAATTTTTAAAAATAAGCGGGCAAAAAGTACGTTACTCCCACCCGCAAGTCAAATTACTCTGAAATGAAGGGGAGCTGTGTACTTTTCTCCCGCAAATTCAGAGGGCGGAAAGTTCTTCACTCCCGCTAAATTTCATTTCTCTAAAAATAATCGGGCGTAAAGTAATTACTCCCGGAAGTCAAATTACTCTGAAATGAAGGGGGAGCTGTGTACTTTTCTCCTGCAAATTCAGAGGGCGAAAAGTTCTTCACTCCCGCCAATTTTAATTTCTCTAAAATTAAGGGGGCGAAAAGTACTTTACTCCCGCAAGTCCAATTACTCTTAAATGAAGAGGGAGCTGTGTACTTTTCACCCGCAAATTCAGAGGGCGAAAAGTTCTATACTCACGCCAAATTTAATTTCTTTAAAAATAAGCGGGAGAAAAGTACGCCCCTCTTCATTTAAGAAAAATTTGACTTACGGGAGTAACGTACTTTTCGCCCGTTTATTTTTAGAAAAATTAAATGTGGCGGGAGTAAAGAACTTTTTGCCCTCTTATTTACGAGAAAAAAATTTTTTTTTCTCGCTAAATAGAAGAAAAATTTAATTAACGGAATAAAAGTACTTTACGCCCCGCCTATTTTTATAGAAATTGAATTAAACGGGAGTAAAGAACTTTTTGCCCACTGAATTTGCGGGAGAAAAGTACACAGCTCCCTTTTCATTTCAGAGTTATTTGCCTTGCGGGAGTAAAGTACTTTTCGCCGTCTTATTTTTAAAGAAATAAAATTTGGCGGGAATAAAGAACTTCTCGCCCTCTTATTTACGAGAAAAAAATTTTTTCTTCTCGCTAAATTTAAGAAAAATTTCATTTGCGGAATAAAAGTACTTTACGCCCGTTTATTTTTAAAGAAATTAAATTTGTTTGGAGTGAAGAACTTTTCGCCCTCTGAATTTGCGGGAAAAAAGTACACAGCTCCCACTTTATTTAAAAGTAATTTGACTTGCGGGAGTAACGTACTTTTCGCCCGCTTATTTTTAGAAAAATAAAATGTGGCGGGAGTAAAGAACTTTTTGCCCTCTGAATTTGCGGGAGAAAAGAACACAGCTCCCCTTCATTTCAGAGTAATTTAACTTGCGGGAGTAAAGTACTTTTCGCCTTCTTATTTTTAAAGAAATAAAATTTGGCGGGAATAAAGAACTTTTTGCCCTCTTGTTTACGAGAGAAGAAAATTTTTTTTCTCGCTAAATTTAAGAAAAATTTAATTTACGGAATAAAAGTACTTTACGCCCGTTTATTTTTAAAGAAATAAAATTTGGCGGGAGTAAAGAACTTTTCGCCCTCTGAATTTGCGGGAAGAAAGTACACAGCTCCCCTTCATTTAAAAGTAATTTGACTTGCGGGAGTAACGTACTTTTCGCCCGTTTATTTCTAGAAAAATTAAATGTGGCGGGAGTAAAGAACGTTTTGCCCTCTGAATTTGCGGGAGAAAAGTACACAGCTCCCCCTCCATTTCAGAGTAATTTGACTTGCAGGAGTAAAGTACTTTTCGCCCTCTTATTTTTAGAAAAATTAAATGATGCGGGAATAAAGAACTTTTCGCCCTCTTATTTACGAGAAGAAAATTTTTTTTTCTTGCTAAATTTAAGAAAAATTTAATTAACGGAATAAAAGTACTTTACGCCCGCTTATTTTTAGAGAAATTAAATTTGACGGGAGTAAAGAACTTTTTGCCCTCTGAATTTGCATGAGAAAAGTCGACAGCTCACCCTCCATTTCAGAGTAATTTGACTTGCAGAAGTAAAGTACTTTTCGCCCTCTTATTTTTAGAAAAATTAAATGACGCGGGAATAAAGAACTTTTCGCCCTTTTATTTACGAGAAGAAAATTTTTTTTTCTCGCTAAATTTAAGAAAAATTTAATTTACGGAATAAAAGTACTTTACGCCCGTTTATTTTTAAAGAAATTAAATTTGGCGGGAGTAAATAACTTTTTGCCCTCTGAATTTGCGGGAGAAAAGTACACAGCTCCTCCTTCATTTCAGAGTAATTCAACTTGCGGGAGTAAAGTACTTTTCGCCCCCTTAATTTTAGAGAAATTAAATTTGGCGAAAGTAAAGAACTTTTCGCCCTCTGAATTTGCGAGGCAAAAGTAATTTTTCATAAATGACCACATGGACATGATGACCACATGGTTAAACCATATGGTTTTTTTCAACAGGGTAAAGCTGTAATACGTTTCATCACATAAAATAAAAAAAATTGTTGTGATATAAAATAATATTATATTTTTTAAACCTTCGTTGTTTTAAAAAATACTTTTTACCAAATAATTCGGTATTTATTAAAAAATATGGATGAATTCATTCGTATCATAGTTATCAATGCGAAAACATTTTATTCAGAAAGAGCTTTTGGACAAAAATTAAAAAACACGTTTAGTTGTAAAATAACAGAAAGCGGAAAAAATATTAAAAGTATTTTATTCCAAGTTCATTTTACTTTTCGAAACGGGTGTGGAAGGTAAAAATCACGTTACACACCAGTTTCAAATAATACTTTATACCACGAGAGCCGAATAATCATATTGAAGTTCTGGTTTTGAGGTTAGAGTGGTATAAAAAGAAGTTTTGTAATCTGTGAATTTAATAAGCTATAACTTTGATCTAATCTAGCAAATGACTGTATTTAAAAATTTTTTTTTTATGTTTATCTTTTCTTCCGAATCGAACTTATCGAAAAATCTAATAAAATATCATTAATATAAAAACTCACGCAGTCTTGATTTGAGTCAAGACAAATTTTTTTATAAAAATATAAGCCAAACTTGTTTTTTATTTTTACAAGCAATACATGACCTCAGTTAGGTTTCTAAAAAAAGGTCATTATAAAGTCTGATTAGTACCAAAATTTAGTTTTTAATTTAAAAAAATTCTCAATATTCAGTTTTGAGTTGAGTTGAGGTAAATATAAAAACATAAAATTCTCATCAGAAGTGAGTACTGAGAGAAAAGTACATAAATTTCGTTCAAATTAGCAACAAAAAATTCACGAAAATTCTGTGAAAAATATTAATATGTATTCGATACAATAATCAAAGTTATAGCTCATAAAATTCACAGATTACAAACCTTGCTTTTTAATAAATGAACTTGGAATAAAATACTTTTAATATTTTTTCCGCTTTCTGTTATTTTAAAACTACACGTGTTTCTTAATTTTTGTCCAAAAGCTCTTCCTGAAATAAATGTTTTTGCATTGATAATTATGATACGAATGAATCCATCCATATTTTTTAGTAAATACCAAATTATTTGTTAAAAAGAATTTTTAAAACAACGAAGGTTTAAAAAATATTATATTATTTAATATATCACAACAATTTTTTTTATTTTATGTGATGAATCGTATTATAGCTTTAAACTTTTAAGGAAATTATTTGTAATTGAATTTTCGGTAAGCAATTGTATTTATATAAAAACAATGAAACAACTGAGTTTCGAAATTGCTGTGCTTTTAACATGTGTATAAAATGAATTTTTTGCACTCCGGCCGGAAAGCGGCAACTTTCTAATCAAACGAATCGAAAACCACTGAGCAAATAATTTCATTAAAACATATTGAAAATATTGAAACAATTCATAAGGAAAATAAAAATAAACCCCTTCTCATTATATTTTATTAATTAACTATTTGTTAAGAGTTAAGATAATCAAGTTTTTAATAAGGTACAAATTGTAATATTGCATATCGAGTTGTGCTAGTATTCGTCAGTGTTTCGCGAATCGTGTTACTTTTCGTCCGAGTCTAACGTGTCGTGCTTTTTTTCGTTGGAGCTCCATGAGTCGTGCTACTTTTCGTTGAAACTTAGCGAACCGTGCTTTTTTTCGTCGGAGCTCCATGAACTGTGCTAGTTTTCGTTGAAACTCAGCGAACCGTGCTTTTTTTCGTTAAATTTTCACCATTCGTGCTAATCTTCGTCAAACCCTGTGAACCGTGCTTTTTTTCGTAAGGGAAACACGAACGGTGCTACTTTTCGTTAAAACTCTTTGAACTGTGCTTATTTTCGTAAAAGCCTGAGTCGTGCTTTTTTTCGTACGGGACGTCGATCAATAAAAATCATTTCAGACAATAATCGCTTATGTACACTGAGAAAAAAATTTAGTTGGATTAAGTAAGGCTTAATTGAATCAATGAAATCCCTTAGGTGCGGGCGGCACATAAAATATTTTGTTACATAAATACAAATATTTTAATTGAGTCAAATAAATATTTCATTTTTTTTAATAAATATTTGATTCTACTAAACATCACAAATATTGGTTATAAATAATATTTTGTATTTTCAAATAAATATTTGACTTACTAAATGTCGCGAAGATTGATTCAATAAAATTAATTCATTGTTTTTATAAAAAATTTTATCAATTAAAATGCCCATTTGTTTTTCTAATTGATTATTTCATTACATTTATAGACGTTTGTACAAGAGCTTGATTGTATGGAAGTGTGATTATCCACTTAATTGTTATGTAAGATAACCATGTGCCCGTCTATAGAAGCACGCGTGTAAAGGATCGGAAGGAATCTAGGAAGAAGAGAAAAACCAAGATTAATTACAGTTACAATATTACGCCGGGACTACCGGCTATAAATCTTTATTTGGTTTACTGTGCTGAGGCTCTAGCACGACTGACTAACGACGCTGACGCGTCTCGCCGCGAGGCCCGAAAACCCTCTACAACAATTTCTGACATGCGCACTAAGGCGCTTAGCGTGTAGACACCTACACTACTCCCCCTCAAAAGGAAATATTAAAAATAAAAAAAAAACTTTTTAATGTACTACGTTTTTATAATGAACCAAAAAGTATAAAATAATGTGTAATAAAATGAATAATGATTTGAAATAAAAAAACGTGGGGCGCATGTTTATTATTATGTATTGTATGCGCCCCACGTTTTTTTATTTCAAATCATTATTCATTTTATTACACATTATTTTATACTTTTTGGTTCATTATAAAAACGTAGTACATTAAAAAGTTTTTTTTTTATTTTTAATATTATTTTATATTTTTTAGTTCAATTAAAAAACGTGGTAGATTGAAAATTTTTTTTTTATTTAGATATTATCTTATACCTTTTGGTATTATTATTATTATTAATATTATTTATCGTGTTGTCCAACAGTGCATATTATATAGCATATATATATTGTTATCAAGGGACTAAAACGTGTTTCATCTATTTTTTTTAGAGAACACGTAATCGCATGCTGAGTTTCCCGCCATTTTGACGATAATGACGCTATTAGAAATTCAACCAAAATTTATTGTTTTATGCATTGATAGACCATAAAATGAATAAAATACAGTCTCAAATTTTATATGTACAATACAAAATGCTGTAATTTATGTCTAATTGCAATATGAGAAGTTAAAGAATTTTAAAAATTTTCGAAGATGGTTAGACACTAATGTTAAAAGTATATCTATATATAAAATCTTCAAAATTTCAATTTTTCCAATATCTCCGTATATAATTGTATTAATATATTTTTCGGTGGGAATATATATTTAATTATATTATCCAACAATGCATGCAAAAATATAATATTGAATATATTAATATATTAATATATTTGATATATTAATATATTAATATATTTGATATATTAATATATTAATATATTACTATATTAATATATTACTATATTTGATATATTAATATATTAATATATTAATATATTAATATATTAATATATCAAAAGAAGATTTTTAAAATTTTCGAAGATGTTTAGACACTAATGTTAAAAGTGTATCTATATATAAAATCTTCAAATCTTCAATTTTGCCAACATCTCCGTATATGATTGAATATATTAATATATTGTTCGGTAGATATATATATTTTTTTTATAATATTGCATTGTCATCCAGTTCCGAGCTATATTTAAAATTTCAAGTCTCTAGCTCATCAGGAAGTTAGTTTACAATCGGTTGCAAAATTCGTACCGAACAGACAGACAGACAGACAGACACCAAAGCGAGTTAATAAAAACGTAGTAAAAAAACGTAGTAAAAAAGGAAAAAAATATTAATTGCAAATGATTAATTCATTAAAGACTTGGCGGTGAAATATATACGTATATATACTTTTCTGCAATTACATTTCCTTTCTTTTTTTTTGTTTACATTACATTTCTCTGTTTAATTATTTTGTCAGCCGTGATGCCTTTTACAAATCAACATATCGCTTTTACAAAACATATTACATTAAAAACGCATATTTCATGTCTGGTTTACAAAATTATGATAACTTTTTAAAATCTATAATTAAACTTTTTTCCGAACTTTTTATATTTACATTTATTTCTTTTTAATACACTCCAAATGTAACTACTACCAGGAACATAGCAATTATCTAAAACGACTCGCAATTGACTTGACCATTCAATCATGTTTACTAAAAAATTAAGCGATAAAGCCTTAGTTTTCTTTTTACCTAAACGATTAACTACTTGAATATTGTTAATTTTGACACTGCTAATAGAGTTTAAAGTTTCATTCGCTTGTAAGCTATAATCAACTGAACACTCTTGAAGTTGCGAGAGTCGTGACAAATTAAATGGCTCTTGAAACTTCAAACCTAACACGTTCAATCTCGTCACACTTGGAATGCATGGAAGCATAAAACGCACTAAATGCTCAAGTTTACCATTATTAGAGAGATTCAGGCGCTTAACTGTTTTGTTCAGTTTTAATGAAGGCTGATACAGCCATTCGACTTGTGAGTCTACTCTATGATCAAATGAGTACTGAAATGATTCCAGTACGTTTTTACCAGAAAAAACTGCTTCAATGATAGTGAAATCCACTCTATCAATGTCTATATTACTACAATTAATTAACTGAAGCTCTTTAAGCGACTGATTCTCTTTTACAAAATCAAATAATGCCTCCATAAGAAGTTTTTTACAATTGATTACAGATAAGGTCGTCAGGCTTTTAAAGTTTGGTTCATACAAGAATTTTAAACGCGCATTAACGCAATTAACAAAACATAAATTGCTTAACCCTAACAACCTAAAGTCCCTATCGAACAGCGCCCGGGTAGTCCCAACACGCAGTTCTTGCACGTCGAAGTGCTCGGATAATTTAACAAAAATTCGATTCGATGCTTCGACGCCTGTCAAATCTATCAACTTTACCTTACATCTATCCCTAGATCTATTTACATACACGAATTGTCTTTCAAATAACATATTTACATTAACCATATAAGCTTCGCGTGAATTCAACGGAAAACTTACACTAGATTATTTAAAAGTTTTAGCATCTTTATACATCAGTTCTACTCCTTGAGCTCCTCTATACCTGTTGATCGACGCGTCAAAATGTACGCTCAACTTGTGAAAAACTGGGTGGAAACCCGTCGCTTTATAAAAATTAAAGAAATCACCGGGACCTAGGTTCGAGCAAATAATGCTGACCGCGTCTCCACATGCTAAAACTTGGGCGAGCTCAGGTGAGAAACATCGAAGGCTTGGTTGCTTGCCCGCGACGATCTGCTTACACTTAAAATCAGGTTTTACCCTTACATACTTCTCAGATCCGTCTTTATACTTCCAAATGAGCTGTTTTAGGCAGGATTTACACTGAAGCAAACACGAAGCCTCGCTGTGGTCAGCCTGCACTATCGCCGACGTACGGTCTTTTCCTTTAAAAATCCTAGTTACGGTGAAATCCTTACATCCAGATGCTTTTAGAAATTTATCAATGTCTTCACAAGTAACCTGGTCGAACAAATTAAACAGGAAGAGCTTCAACACAGGTTTACCATTTACAACCAACACAGGATGACGCAAGATGTTTGGGTTAAATTCTCGCATAACTGTGCGTCCTTGACCTCGGGTAAGATGCCTATGATGGTGATCGAAGAGCAGTGAGATCTCCTGCTTGTAAGCCTGTAGATGTATTTCAGCATTAAAGCATTTGGAGCGGAAGTATGCATCGTCACTGGCAGTTTTCATCTGCTCGAGTTGTTTAAACACCTCATCCAACTGCTCCATCGTGCAACTGGCCAGGTTACCTTCAAGAACAGAGTAAGAGATGCTGATGATAGCAGATAAATTTACTGCAATTACTATAACTATTATTCTTATTTTCTACGCTACTAACTATATCACGTGTTTACATTAAGGTGTTAAAATGAGATCTCTATTTAGTTAACCTACGCTCGTCTTACTGACGAAATTGTCGGTTATACTTTCATATATTTACAGCTGTTTTGTTATTATTATTTTACATTTATTTACGTATACAAAACAAAACTTCTTCCATAAGAATCAGTCTAAATTTCTCTTTATACAGGTACCGTTTTTTATAGCTTTCGTTCTCAAGTGCGGTGTCCTTGGGCTTGCAGTTGCAAGTATACCATATACTAAAACTTAGTTGCCTCTATTGAGGTATGTCATAAACTTCAGCTTGAAACGTGACTTTCTTGGCACTTTGAGACAATTGAGTATTCACAGACGCTTGCTCTGTTTCGTCAGTTTGCACTCGTTGTGATCTCTTTAATATATTTGACACAAATTTCTTTCTTCTTGGTGCCTCTTGCCGCTCAGTGTCCATGGAAACGCTGGGGGCTAAACTTTCCGGCATGGCTTGACCATTGCTTTCGTCCTCCGGCTCATTGTGAGTCAACTGGGGATCGATCCGGCTATTATGATTTATACTATTATTATTATTGTTTGTGACGTTGTACTCGTCGTGAGCACTATCTACGTCTTGGACAGGGATTTCAGCTTCTGGTGTTTCCACCATTGACCGTGATAATTCAACGGTAACTCCCTCCTCTGGTTCCTCATGAATAAAATAGGCTGGTTTAATCAGCTCTATGTTAACTATTTTATGAGTGCCATTAACTTCTATTGTGAAGTTTCTACCATTAGCGTGGCGCTCAATAACTTTATGAGGACCAGTGTACGGTCTTTCCAAAGCTGGTTTTATTGCCTTGGTTTTATACATCACGTGCGTACAGTGAGCGATGTCTTTATATCTAAACGGTTTGATAGCATGTTTGTGATTGACTGGCACAGGTCTTACTTCACGCATATAATTTCTGAACTCCTCCAGAAAGTAAGCTCTGTCAGGTTCGGTGTCTTGAAAAGCGCAGAATTCGCCAGGAACTCGAAGACTAGAACCAAACAGAAAATCAGCTGGGCTAGCATTCGTATCTAAACGAACGCTTGTACGTAGGCCCAGTAGCACAGTAGATAAGGAGAAAGCCCAGTCTCTGTTGTTCTCTGCGTGAGTTTTAAGAGCAGCTTTAAGTGTCCTATGCCAGCGCTCTATCATTCCGTTCGATTGAGGATGGTACACTGATGTATGGATACGTTTACATCCAATTAACTGTAACAAGGCTGCGAACAGCTGAGACTCAAATTGTCTCCCTTGATCAGTGGTGATAGTCACCGGTGCGCCGTAGCGGGCTATCCAATTATCGTAGAAGGCTCGTGCTACGGTAGCAGCTGATATATCGTACAAAGGAATGGCTTCAGGCCATCTCGTGTATCTGTCTATCATAGTTAACAGATATGAATAACCATCACTTCGTGGAAGTGGTCCAACTAAATCTATATGTACATGGTCGAATCGACTATCCGGAGCCACAAAATGCTCAGGCAACATTTTATTATACCGAGTTACCTTGGCTCTCTGGCAGGCTAGGCAGGCCTTACACCACCTCGCTACGTCCCTGCTAACTTTCGGCCATATATAGGTCATTCTTATAATTCGATCAGTTGCTTTTGCGCCAGGATGCGCGAGAGAATGAGCAGAGTCAAATGCAGCCTTTCTTAAGGTCTTAGGTAAATGAGGTCTAATTACGTGACCATACAAGTCACAATAAATAGGCAACCTGTCTGATCCCCATGCTAGCTTCTGCAACTTCAATGGGTGCTCAGGATTCTGTAAAATTTCAGCTAACTGTTCATCTTTTTGCTGCTCATCGCTGAGTAATTTATATTCAAATAGTGTTGGAAGACTAAATGCATCAATTTTATTGATAACATTCATAAACTGTGGATGATTCCGCAATTCTGGATCAGTCCAGTCAATAGCTATAGCAGAGCTGACTGATTCGATTCGCGACAACGAATCAGCGACTCTATTCTCATCGCCCTTGATATAACATATTTCAGTATTAAATTCTGAAATATATGACAATTGACGGATTTTTCTTGCACTTGCCTTCTCATCGTTATGCGTCAAGGCATAGATCAGAGACTTGTGATCAGTAAGTATCTTGAAGCTACGTGCTTCCACATAATGGTAAAAGTAACGCAGAGCTTCATAGATAGCCGTCAATTCTCTATCATGGACAGAGTATCTTTTTTGTGTTGGCGAAAACTTCCTAGAAATATTAAAAATAAAAAAAAAACTTTTTAATGTACTACGTTTTTATAATGAACCAAAAAGTATAAAATAATGTGTAATAAAATGAATAATGATTTGAAATAAAAAAACGTGGGGCGCATGTTTATTATTATGTATTGTATGCGCCCCACGTTTTTTTATTTCAAATCATTATTCATTTTATTACACATTATTTTATACTTTTTGGTTCATTATAAAAACGTAGTACATTAAAAAGTTTTTTTTTTATTTTTAATATTATTTTATATTTTTTAGTTCAATTAAAAAACGTGGTAGATTGAAAATTTTTTTTTATTTAGATATTATCTTATACCTTTTGGTATTATTATTATTATTAATATTATTTATCGTGTTGTCCAACAGTGCATATTATATAGCATATATATATTGTTATCAAGGGACTAAAACGTGTTTCATCTATTTTTTTTAGAGAACACGTAATCGCATGCTGAGTTTCCCGCCATTTTGACGATAATGACGCTATTAGAAATTCAACCAAAATTTATTGTTTTATGCATTGATAGACCATAAAATGAATAAAATACAGTCTCAAATTTTATATGTACAATACAAAATGCTGTAATTTATGTCTAATTGCAATATGAGAAGTTAAAGAATTTTAAAAATTTTCGAAGATGGTTAGACACTAATGTTAAAAGTATATCTATATATAAAATCTTCAAAATTTCAATTTTTCCAATATCTCCGTATATAATTGTATTAATATATTTTTCGGTGGAATATATATTTAATTATATTATCCAACAATGCATGCAAAAATATGAATATATTAATATATTAATATATTTGATATATTAATATATTAATATATTTGATATATTAATATATTAATATATTTGATATATTAATATATTAATATATTTGATATATTAATATATTAATATATTTGATATATTAATATATTAATATATTACTATATTAATATATTACTATATTTGATATATTAATATATTAATATATTAATATATTAATATATTAATATATTAATATATCAAAAGAAGATTTTTAAAATTTTCGAAGATGTTTAGACACTAATGTTAAAAGTGTATCTATATATAAAATCTTCAAATCTTCAATTTTGCCAACATCTCCGTATATGATTGAATATATTAATATATTGTTCGGTAGATATATATTTTTTTTATAATATTGCATTGTCATCCAGTTCCGAGCTATATTTAAAATTTCAAGTCTCTAGCTCATCAGGAAGTTAGTTTACAATCGGTTGCAAAATTCGTACCGAACAGACAGACAGACAGACAGACAGACAGACAGACAGACAGACAGACACCAAAGCGAGTTAATAAAAACGTAGTAAAAAAAGAAAGCTATTGGTTGCCAAGAATCATCACATTTCTGCTCCAACGCTGCTCCCATTGCTACATCCGATGCATCCGAAACAATTCTTAACTCAGCATCCTCTTTAGGAAAAGCTAAGTACGAAGCACTGCAGAGCTCATCTTTTGCTTTCTGAAAAGCCTGCTCGGCCTGTAAAGTCCATTTAATTACCCTCTTATCATTCTTTTTTGAATCTTTCAGGTAGTCGTTAAGGACTATTTGAGTCTCTGCCGCTTTAGGGACGCATCTTCTATAGAAATTGAGCATTCCCTAAAACCTACGCAACTGCTGGATGGTGTTTGGTTTAGGGAACTCAGCGATGGCTTTAACCTTATCAGCTGAAGGTTTAAGTCCATTGGACGAGATGCTGTGTCCTAAAAATGTAAGTTTGCTTACGCCAAATAAGCATTTTTCGATGTTAAGATGCAAGTTGCACTGATCTAATCTGTTAAGGACTATTTCTAAGTGCTGTTCATGTTCCTGCATATTCTCTGAGGCGATGAGGATATCGTCTATGTAAACAAACACAAATTCTAAATCTTCCAGGGCTCTATTTACGAACCTCTGGAAAGACTGAGCTGCGTTACGCAATCCGAATGTCATGACTGTATACTCGAATAGGCCGAATGGTGTTATAACAGCCGTCTTTTCTATGTCCTCAGGAGTCACAGGAATCTGATGATAAGCCTTTCTCATATCTAGAGATGAAAATACTTTCTTGTTGCTTAGAAATACTGGGAAGTCATGAAGATGAGGCACTGGATATCTATCAGGCCTGGTGACTGCATTAAGCTGTCTGTAATCCCCACATACTCTCCAAGAACCGTCTTTTTTCGGCACTAAATGTATGGGACTTGCCCATGGGCTAGACGAGGGTCTACAAATGCCCTGCTCGCATAATTCAGCAAACTCTTTCTTAGCTGCTGCCAGTTTCTCAGGAGACAATCTTCTAGCACGTTGCGCTATAGGTGGACCTGTTGTTTTAATATAATGAGCTATTCCCTGCTCATTGGAGAAAACTGGACTCTCTATTCCAATAACCTTGGGAAATTTAGCAAGCACACTAGCAAATTTATGTGACGGCTCTATCAACAAAATTTTAATTTCTTTTTCAACAGTCTTTTGAATCGCTGCAACAGTCATTAGTGTCTCACCATCTATCAGTTGTTTATTTTTAAGGTCAGGTATTAAATGGTGGTATTTAAGTACGTCACCTCCCAAAATAGCGTATGGTACGTCAGCAATCACAAAATTCCAACTAATAGGCCTTCTAAGGCCGAAATTGAGTGTTTTTCTCACCACACCATATGTATTAATAATTGTGTTGTTTGCTGCGTACAACTTCAATTCAGATAACTCCAAATTCCCATCGCCTCTGGGCAGCAAGGAAATTTCTGCACCTGTATCGACAAGAAACAGAGTGCAGGAATCATAATCCCAAACGTGGAGACGTACAGTTGTTTTGTCCAAGTTTGCCGCCTCCTCGCAAACAGGACTTACCCATTTTTTTCATTACTACTATTTGAGTTTCGATTGGGTAACCGTTGAATGGTACGGTTTCGCCAACTACATGGCTGTGTACGTCTTACTGCAGCATTACGATAGATGAAATGGTCGTAACACAAGACGTTGTTGTTACGGTTTGGAGATTTAGCTATCTGTTGGGTAGGCTTTGACCTATTAAAATTATTTCTACGCCAGCTGCCTCTACCTGACGTTTTAAATGAGTTATTGTCGTTACATTTACTACTATTTACATTACTATTTTCCTTGTGTGCAGCAACTTGTTTTTCCAGTGCATCTATACGCTTATTTAATTCATTTGAGACCTCCTCCTGGACCACCTGAACCGCAGAAACAATGTTACTTTTTCTTTTATTTTGCAACCTGTAAACCTCGTCTGCCATTTCTAATTTGCTGGCGAGTGTTTGCCCGGGGAGCTCAGGACCCATGCCAACAGCAACCTCAGCAGGCAACCGTTCCTTCCACATTTTAAGTACAGTCTCTTGAGGAATCTGTACACCAGCCAGGTTGGTCAACTGCTTAAAAAATATTGAAGGTTTGTTTCCTTCCATCTGCAAGTTTACGAATTTATCCAATCTTTGCTGTGGGGTTTCTTCAAATTCCTTAATCAATTCAGCTTTTACTGCTTCATATCTAGTACCTTCGGGCGCTTGCTTGATGGTTGTTGCCACCACCAACGTCTCATCCGGTTTCAAATTATATAGCAAACTCCATAATTTGTCTGCATCAGTTGATATTTGTGAACTGACAAATTGGCTTTCTAGCAGCATAAACCATGAAGTAGGGTCATGCTTCCAGAAGCTTTGAAACTTTAGCTGTTTAGGCCTATTGATGTTACTTGTAGCTTGCATTTCGTTAGCATTGCGAGAGGTAGGATTTTGCACACCAGGGAAATTTCCTGGTAAAGTGCTTCCGGTATTAACCACTGCGGCAGCTCTTTCTGCAGACTGCCTCAATATTAGCCTTGTCAAGCTTTCAACTTGATTTTTCAGCTCTCGCAATTCCATGACTGGAGTTAAATCGCTACTAAAACCACCAAGCAAGTTATTACCCGTCAGATTAAGATTTCCTGGATTAACTGACGGTGCATAAACTACACTATTGCCACTATTCAATGGGTTATTTCCCCCTAACAAGCTAGGTGCAGTATTATTTTCCAAGCTTACTGGAATAACTCCTTCTGTTGTACCCGTTACCTGCGGTGTACCGTTTTTACGCGCCTGATCATTATTTACAATATCTACCCTATTTTTTGGTAATGTTCCTGAACTACTATTATTTTTCGCTTTATCCGTCTCACTCATTTGCCCTGAGGCATTCTCATTCTCGTTTTCATTCATACCTGGCAGGAAGGTTTTACCACTTCTCGTCGTACCACGTGGCGGGGTACGTGCCAGTCTATTCGTTACACCGAATGGGTCAGTTATTTCCTTATCAGAATCGCCCATCAACGCTCTTTTGGACTTACAAAAACGCAACGGCAAATACACTTGCCACAAAGAGATAGCTGTCCAAAACACACAGCACACACACTATATACATTGCAGCCGAGATGCACGCGCGGTCGAAGGACAGGGTCGCGGGCGCCCTCGAGTTAACACCGCGTTACAATCTCTAAAGCCTAGGACCGACAACTGGCGCTTTGCTCAGGAGTATCTACACGGCAACGCCAAATTGATACTCGTCGCAGCTGTTGTCTTAATACAAACCAGCCGCAGTCCTGGCGGTTTGCAATGATCGACATAGGAAAAAAGTATGATGCAAGAGCGCCCCCGACGCGTCGTTCGGCCGCACGCACCGCTGGGCAGCTAAGAGAATTCCAAAAACAACGCACACACATTCACGGTACCCGGACGCTGCACGATCACTGAGCTAATCTAACTGATAATATCAATTTTTTACTTTAAAATAGTTACGTCAAACCAGACATGAATTTACTAGTAACTACAAGCAAGCGACGAGAAAAGTTTTTCGTTTGTTATATTACTAAAAATAATATTTAAAATGGAAAGATTTTTTATTAAAATACATTCAAATTCTTATTAAAATAAGTAAAACGTTTCGGTTCACCTGCTTGCAATACTCGACGCTCGCCAAAAAAAATTTTTGCTTTATTGTTTTATTATTGTTTTTTTTTTTTAAATTTAAGAAATCGCAAAATGAAAGAGAATTACATCAATAAAAGATTTTATTCAAGAAAAGAAAAATTTTTAATTTACGTAAAATTTTATATTTTCAAAATGGCGGCCAAGCGTCGGTTTTTATGTACGCAGTACGTTACAAGCACAAAATGGCTACCCGATCTTCATACTAGTATTCAACTTTCTTTTCTCTTTTTTTTAAATGAAAATGCAAAATTGACGTATATTATACAGAAAACTTCTTTTTTTTTTTTCTTTTTAAATTAACCAGTTGTATGAAGGTTAGGTCGCGCATTAAATAAATAATTCTTCGCCTCAACAAATGTTAGTGAATAATCTTTACATACAGAACGCGCGTCCCGGAAACACGTCATCAAAAACCTTATTACATAACGCCTCTTTCTCGAACCTTCGTTCGCCCGTGCACACTATATATATATATATATATATATATATATATATACGTTGCGACGCCAAGATGGCTGCCGAAAACGCTTTTTTCTTTCTTTCAAGTTTTTTATACAATTTTTTCTTGTGACGTTGAATTTAATTAACACTGTTTTTTTATTTTCGCGCACGCACTGAAAACGCTTTATATGTTAGTACGACAATAATACGCGCACGCACTTAATAAATACCTTTACTAATAATGCAGCGGGGCTAAACGAAGACACGCAGGCAGGCTGATGATGTTACCGTGATGATACTCTGCCGATGTTGTTGTCGATGACGTTACTCAGAAGCCCCAATGGCCTCGAGATCCTGCTGAATGATCCGGGTGCGACCTCTCCCTTTTACCCTTGTAACAAGGAGGCGCAGCGTCAAATTAACCGTTGATGAGAAGAAACAAAAAACTTCTACTATTTTCTTGAGAGTAGAAGGTATAGCGTCAAATTACAACGCAAATTGATTTTTTTGCTGTCTCAACCTCTCCCTTTTACCTTTGTAACAAGGAGGCGACAAGCAAGCAGCAGCAAGAACAGCAACTGCGAAGTCTCGTGTAGAGCCAAAATGGACGCCGTCGTTGTATAATGGACTCGTCCGCTTCTTTTAAGATGGAGCACTCCTCTTCCTTCAGACTTGCCAAAATCAGAGACAAAGAAAAAAAAAATCCTCCTTCCTTCAAGTTCTCGGGGTCACCAATATAGACGTTTGTACAAGAGCTTGATTGTATGGAAGTGTGATTATCCACTTAATTGTTATGTAAGATAACCATGTGCCCGTCTATAGAAGCACACGTGTAAAGGATCGGAAGGAATCTAGGAAGAAGAGAAAAACCAAGATTAATTACAGTTACAATATTACGCTGGGACTACCGGCTATAAATCTTTATTTGGTTTACTGTGCTGAGGCTCTAGCACGACTGACTAACGACGCTGACGCGTCTCGCCGCGAGGCCCGAAAACCCTCTACAACAATTTCTGACATGCGCACTAAGGCGCTTAGCGTGTAGACACCTACACATTAATATACATATTGAAATTAAATCAAATAATATTTTGTATTTTCAATTAAATATTTGACTTATTAAATGTCGCGAAGATTGATTCAATAAAATTAATTCATTGTTTTAGTAAAAAAAATTATCAATTAAAATGTCCATTTGTTTTTCTAATTAATTATTTCATCATATTAATGCTATATTGAAATTAAATTAGTTCAATATTTTATATTTTCAAATGAAAGTTTAATTTATTGAATATTTTAAATTTAATAAAATTTTAAGATTTAATAAAATTAATTCATCGTCTTAACAAAAAATTGATTAATTATTCGGTTATCTCAAATAAAATATTCCTTCAAAGTAAAGAAATATTTAATTAATTCGATTTATAGATATTTTAATCGAACAAATACTGTCTTTAATCAACAGTATTTGCTTTCAGTGATTTACATTTATTTATTAACATCAATGAATTGATGACTCATTAAAGGAAAGGTGAATATGATTCCATTTATTTATATGGTAAAGAATAACAATTATTAACATACTAACATTAGTATGCTTTATACAGTGATCGCACACGCAGTAAATCTAACATAAATTTTGCTCGCATTACAATTTACGTATTATCTTGGATTTTTAACTTCCTTATATATCAACTTAGAAGCCCTCTTACCGCTTGGGAGATCGAAAATTAACGACGCCACCAAGCGGTTGTATCATCAAACCATCGAACTAAATGATTTTGTTAAAACAATAAATGTTTCTTTTAGTTCAAATATGTCTTATTTGAATGAAATAAATTATGTAGATGAATCAAATAGTGAATTTACTTGATTTTAACAAGTATTTAATCAGATTTCTCTGTAATTTTTATTAACTTTAGTACATATTTTGCTAAGTTATTTACTTAGCAAGACACGTATTTAAAACATGAGTTTGTTTGAGTATAAAGGATGATAACTTATACGAAAAAATATTTTTCAAGGATATTAAATATTAATTTTAACATTATAATTCATTTGATTTAGTAAATATGTTATCAAATAATAACTGCTTGTTTCAATAAATATTTCATTAAGATAATCAAATAATTATTTAATCGATCTGATAAAGAAATTAATTAATACAACAAAATATTTATTTGGGACATAAATAATAAAATATTTAATTGTTAAAAATAATAATTAATTCAATTAATCACTGATTTCATAGACGCAATATAATTAAATAATAAAAGTAATAAAATAATTTTATAGAACAAGATAAATCAAATATTTGAATCAATTAAAAATTTGATTAATTTAATGCATCAAATTAATTATAATATAGCAATGAAATTATTTGAGTAAAAGACAATGAGATATTTCATAGAATCAATCATATATTTCATAAAGAGAAAAAACACATTCATCAAAGCAACTAAATATTGAATTAAAATGATTAGGTATTTCATTGGCCAGTGAAATAATTTAATATAAGTCATACAATATTTATTTAAAACAATGAAATATCTTTTTGTTATTATTCAAAATTTATTGAAAGAATAAAACAATAATTTTGACATTATTAAATATTTCATTAATATAATTAAATATATTATTGAACAGTAAAGTAATTTAATAAAGGTGATATAATAATATATTCTTCTTTTAATCAAAATTTGATAAAAATAATAGAATAAATATGTTAGAATTAGTAAACATTTTATTAAGATAATTAAATATATTATTAAACATCAAAGTAATTTAGTAGAAGTATTATAATATTTAATTGAAATAGTGAAATATATTCTTATGTCAATCAAAACTTGATAGAATTAATAAAATAAATATATTCGGTTTAATAAATATTTCATTGAGATAATCAAATATATTATTGAACATTAAAGTAATTTTATAGAAATGTTGATATAATATTTAATTGAATCAATGAAATATATTCTTGTTTCAATAATAACTTGATAGAAATAATAGGATAAATATATTTGGTTTAATAAATATTTCATTAAGATAATCAAATATATTATTAAACATTAAAGTAATTCAATAGAAGTGTTAATACAATATTTAATTAAATCAGTGACATATTTTCTTGATTCAATAACAATTTGATAGAAATAATAAAATAAATATATTTGGTTTAATAAATATTTCATTAAAATAATCTAATACATTATTGAACATTAAATTAATTTAATGGAAGTGTTAATATAATATTTAATTAAATCAGTGAATTATATTCTTGTTTCAATAACAACTTGATAGAAATAATAGAATAAATATATTCGGTTTAATAAATATTTCTTTAAAAATTTTTTAATATCTAATTTTACGTTGCACCTTTCTTGACTTTAAAAAAATAATTTATTGGTTTTCTTTTTGTAAATTCATTGAAATCGGATTTGTTGATTTTGAGGAACCTATTTCTTTAAATCAATTGTAATTTTTATTGAAATGCTGATCAAATGTTATTAAGTTAGTGAAGCATTTATTTACAATATAAGCTTCTTTAACTTAATCGGATGACTGTTAATTCAAGCAAATATTATATTGATGATTGACCAATATTTTTTTATTGTTATAAAAGATTTTGTAAATTTAACAAACGATTTACTAAAATAAATATTTAATTACTGTAACAAAATATATAGATAATTTACAAACATATTCTATTGTTACAAATAAATATTTTATAAAATTTTATCAGCTGCCTTAATGAAATTGATTTGATTAAATCAATCAAATAATTTAACCGAAACAATAAATTTTTCTTTATTTTAAAAAAATATTTATTTTTTTTAACTTAGGTATAAATTTTTTTTATCCCAACTAAATATTTCAGTGATTAAATAACCTTGCATATTACTTCAATCAAAATTAATTTTTATTAACAAAATATTTAATAACTAAATTTATTTCATTGACTCAACTAAATTTTTTTCTCAGTGTAGATTTTTTTCTTTATCTAATATATTGGATTTGTTGATATTATGAAAATTAAAAGTATGACCAGTTTCCAAACAATGCTGGTACAAGGCTGATCTAGTGTTTTTGGTTTTAATGTCGTTCTTATGTTCATACAATCTAGTATGGAACCTACGGCTCGTCTGACCCACATACCCCACATTACAATCATTGCAATTGAGACAATAAATTACATTTGTTTGATCAATAGTCTGAGTTGAATCTTTCCCCAGAGTGTTATTACAAACTAGTTTGTTTGAATTTTTATAAACAACCTGCAATTGAAATTTTCTGTTTACAATGTTCAATTTTTTTTCCAAATAGGGATGGTAAGGAAAAATCAAAATAGTTTTATTATTGTGATTATTTAAATTATTAATGATTTTATTAGTATTATTATTAAAAAATTGTTTTGTTCTATTTTTTATATGGAAATTGATAAAGTTAATAGGATAATAATTTTCAGTAAGAACCTGTCTAATAAATGAGAAATTGTTTTTATAAAATTGTGGAGATGATAATTTAAGATTTCTATCAACAAGATTGTAAACTATGGCTATTTTTTGAGATAAGGGAGATTGAGAGAAAAAATTTAGATAACTATTTGAGTGTGTGGGTTTGCGATACCAATTAGTATGTATGCTACCGCCCTCAACAATTATAGATAAATCTAGAAAGTTTAGAACACCATTTATAGGTGTTTCAAAGGTAAATTGAATATTGTTGTCAAATTGATTGAACACACTGAGAATATCATGTAATCTGTCTTTCTTTATACAAAGAAGGCAGTCATCAACATACCTATGATACAACACAACATCCGCACCACAACTCTTTAAACATTCGTCTTCCAGATCCTGCATAACTACATCAGCCAGGATAGGGCTAATAGGACTACCCATAGCTGAGCCAAAAATTTGTTGGTAAATTGTTTTGTTAAAAACAAAAAAGTTATTTTCCATAATAAAACTAATCACCTGGAGAAACTCAGTAAGAGTTAATTTAGTTTTGTTATGAAGATGGTGCCATCTTCTTTCTATGGCATTCTTAACTGCATTAAGATTGATGTTATTATACAAGGCAACAACATCAAAGCTAGCAAAAATGTAATCATCAGGAATTTTAAAGGTGGTCAGTATTTGTTTAATTTCGTAGCTGTTTTTTAATGAATGAGAATTTTTGGGCAAATTTTTAATATTAAAAAATTTTGGATAGAGAGTATGTGGGACTACCACATGCAGAAATGATAATACGCATGGGCAAATTAGTTTTATGTAATTTTATAAGCCCATAAGCTTTTGAAAGGTTAGTTTTTTTACTAATTAATGAAATTTTGTTTTTAAAGTCAAAAGCATTGATACAATTAATGTGTTTAATATGTTGGTCAGCCATATTTTCAATTCTATTAATAGGGTTTTTTTTGTGAATCCTATATAAGGTAATGTCTTTTAAAACTTCCTCAACTTTATCTGAATACATCTTATCACTCATAATGACCATAACAAAACTAAATTAACTCTTACTGAGCTTCTCCAGGTGATTAGTTTTATTATGGAAAATAACTTTTTTGTTTTTAACAAAACAATTTACCATCAAATTTTTGGCTCAGCTATGGGTAATCCTATTAGCCCTATCCTGGCTGATGTAGTTATGCAGGATCTGGAAGACGAATGTTTAAAGAGTTGTGGTGCGGATGTTGTGTTGTATCATAGGTATGTTGATGACTGCCTTCTTTGTATAAAGAAAGACAGATTACATGATATTCTCAGTGTGTTCAATCAATTTGACAACAATATTCAATTTACCTTTGAAACACCTATTAATGGTGTTCTAAACTTTCTAGATTTATCCATAATTGTTGAGGGCGGTAGCATACATACTAATTGATATCGCAAACCCACACACTCAAATAGTTATCTAAATTTTTTCTCTCAATCTCCCTTATCTCAAAAAATAGCCATAGTTTACAATCTTGTTGATAGAAATCTTAAATTATCATCTCCACAATTTTATAAAAACAATTTCTCATTTATTAGACAGGTTCTTACTGAAAATTATTATCCTATTAACTTTATCAATTTCCATATAAAAAATAGAACAAAACAATTTTTTAATAATAATACTAATAAAATCATTAATAATTTAAATAATCACAATAATAAAACTATTTTGATTTTTCCTTACCATCCCTATTTGGAAAAAAAATTGAACATTGTAAACAGAAAATTTCAATTGCAGGTTGTTTATAAAAATTCAAACAAACTAGTTTGTAATAACACTCTGGGGAAAGATTCAACTCAGACTATTGATCAAACAAATGTAATTTATTGTCTCAATTGCAATGATTGTAATGTGGGGTATGTGGGTCAGACGAGCCGTAGGTTCCATACTAGATTGTATGAACATAAGAACGACATTAAAACCAAAAACACTAGATCAGCCTTGTACCAGCATTGTTTGGAAACTGGTCATACTTTTAATTTTCATAATATCAACAAATCCAATATATTAGATAAAGAAAAAAATCTACATAAGCGATTATTGTCTGAAATGATTTTTATTGAAAAGAAATACACTTGTAACAGGATGCAGGACACTAACAATTTAAATAGAACATACAAACAATTTATACATAAATTACTATAGTTTCATTTATGACAATCTTTCTAATGTTTTTTTTTTTTGTTATTAAGTTTTGCTTTTACAGATTGTAATATTATTATGTTTTTTATTTTTATTTTTATGTTCTTGCTCCGAAGTATCCTGACCTTTGTCACTTTGCTACGTGTTTTCATCTGTTTAATTGTGACAGAGCCTTTATGGTTCTGATTATTTTTACTCTCTGAATGTGTGTCAATCATAATTCTTTATATACAAATTCCTACATCAATATAAATAAGTTAGATTAAAGCA